>CM030368.1:54274595-54736040 GCA_017893485.1 Hemerocallis citrina
CACGGTTTTCGAGGAGGTTGCAATTGGAGTTTTCTTTAGGAGCTCCTAATTCTAGGAGTTCATTTGAGTACATTTCTTCAACTTTAGGTGGGTGTTTCTTGAATACTTTGTAATTTAGGAGTAGAAAATGCATGATAGATGATATATGATTCATTTGGTTGAAATTGAATTGGTATTATGAGATTACATGCAAATTAATGTAGAAATGAATAGTTAAATTTTGATTGATGTGGTAGATGCAAATTACTATTCTATTCCTTAAATTGTTATGATTGCTAGTTGAAGTGCTAGAATTGAAGTGATTGCATGAGATTGATGCGTGTTAAGACATAGGTTAAAATGATGCAAATGTGTATAAAAGGAAGTATTTGTTGTTAATATGGCAAAGAAGTGCGGTTCTAAACTTCAAAGTATCTATTTGTGAGTGTAGATATTTTTATAAAGTAAATTTTGATAAAAGACAATATTCTATTTGGGAAATTGATTGTATATGTTTTTATGCATGTAAAGGATTTCATTGAAAAATAAGAAACTTGTGAAATTGAGAATACATACGACATTGTTTTTTTTAAAGGAATACATTTTGGAAATGATCTATATTTTTATATGGAAGTACAAATCAATCAAAAGGGTCGAAAAATATATGCAGGCTGTAATTAGTGTAATTGACAGTCGAATGTTTACCTTCTACAGTCGACTGGAAAGTATAAGAAATTGGGTTTTCGTCGGCAGGACAGTCGACCGACTATTTTCACCATCGACTGATGCTATCATGAATTTTGATGTTTGAGTTTTCAAAGTATACGCGGAACAGTCGACTGATACTGTCACCAGTCGACTGAACCGACTGTGATGATTTGATGTTAGCAGAACAGTCGACTGATACCGACTGAGATGTTTTGATGTTCGCTGAACAGTCGACTGACACTGTCACCAGTCGACTGAACCGAACTGGTTTTTGTTCTTAAGTTTGGATTTGATTTTGACAAATGAAAGTTAATTAAGATTAAATACAAGATTTTATGATTATTAATATTTGACTGAGTCTTATTGTGAAATGCACACAAGGATGTGAAAGACGAAATTGATATAGATACCGAATTGAATTATTCTCATGTTTTGAGATTATAAAAGAAATGTTTTGAGAAAGAGTTTGTGAACAAAAGAAATGGAAATGATTATTTGAGATTAATTATGAAATATTGTTGATCTCTAGAAAGAGATAGTTGTTGGAATCTAGAGGCTAGGCGAGTCCCTAGTGACCGGCAGTTTTATTTTATGATTTTGAGAGCTAACCGTTGAGGGTTGAGCGTCTCTTGAGAAGTAGCCAGGTAGGCTGACTGTCTCTGTTGTTTTGATTTAAGTCCGGTAGGGTAAGCTAGCTCTAGGTTGTGATGATTTTCTTTTAAAACAAACATTGTAAGGCTGTGATGGAAGTAAGAGAAAAACACAAGTATGAGGGCCATTGGATGGGTGTTGTGAGGGTATGCACAGGCTGTCTTCACGATGCATCGTGACATGACGTGGATACTGCTCCAGAGTACCGTCCCGGTGGCGACGCTTGTGGGGTGTTTGGTGACTGCGGGTGGTGTCATGTCCCATGACGGAGGCTGAATTGACCACAGGCTGTCTTCACGATGCATCGTGACATGACGTGGAATTCCCCTCCAGGCTGTCTGGACATGAGTTCGTAGATCACAAAATATCTAGGATACTTACCGAAATTACAGATAGATACATAGTGGAGATGTGTTGAAAGTAAGAGAGGGCCATCGGATTGGCGGCATGAGAGTATTTCACAGGCTGTCTTCACGAAGCGTCGTGACATGACGTGGATACTACTCCAGGGTACCGTCCCGATGGCGACGCTTGTGGGATGTTTGGTGACTGCAAGAGGATTGTGTGCCATGAAGGAGGCTGAATTGCCACAGGCTGTCTTCACGATGCGTCGTGACATAACATGGGATTTCTCTCCAGGTTTTCTGTACACGTGCTTGTACTCATAGATCATCTGGGATACTTACTGTAGTTACAGTAGTAAATTAAGTCATGGCGAGGGATTGAACCCTACAAAGATGAAGAACGATTAAGGGCTTGCGCTCGGACCTATGTAGTATGGGATGCATAGAATCCGAACAAGTATGCATTAGTGTCATGTAATCTAAATAACTGCATTAAGGACTAAGTGCACTGCACAACACGACATCAATAGGATAGTCCCTTTGTAACTTTGTTTGTGATCAAGTTTGTGTTTGCTAAAGTATTTAAGAATCGTTATACTGTTTCTGGCATAGAGAGGATGGCCGTGTATAATATTTGTCAGTTGTAAGTGTTGTTGGAAATCTAGCTACCTAATTTAATAGACTAACCAGACACAAATTATAAAACCTCGCAAGTGCACGAATCGAATCGTAGTAATAGCAAGGGTCGATCCCACAGAGATTGTAGATTTCAACTAACTAATCAATAGAAAATAATAAGAATCATAATGAGTTGTTTTAAAAGTCTAAAAGGAATAAAAAGATTAAAACTAAGAAGGAATTGTTGAATCACAAATATCTCTTGAATAGTTGGGTTGTTGATCTCCACCAATAGTTAGTAATGCTAATTTGCCTTCTGAATTTACTTCTAATTACTCATGTTGTTCACTTCAAGGGCATGGTATCTACTCCTTAAAGTATTGTTTCCCTAAGCCAAGAATTAGGCATGGTATCTACTCTAATTCTTTTCTTTCCATAAGTATCTAGCAGGGTATCTACTAAGTTATACTTAGAGAAAACATCAGAACAGTGGAAACGAACAAACACTTAAAGTTCTAGAAATTGGTATCAAATCTAGATCCTCTAAGTTGATTGAACCAAGAACCCCTAAAGATTCCTTTGTTACAAATTATGGGCACGAGATTCGGTCGTCTCAATATGCTTCATATAACAGACTTAGATAAATGATAACATAAACTTGATATTCTCACGTGCTGTATGTCAGTCGACTGCTCTCAGACTTCAAGATCCAAGTTTGATGATCATTAATCTATGTCAATTCAACCAGATTCAATCAATAAGTAATTAGAAGATCCCAGAAGAACATAGCACTACATAACTACGGTTTCGATCTACCCAACTATGAAATTAGTTCCACATAATAATACTTTTATTGCTTAACAAGTTCAAATACATGATCAACATAAAAGAATAAAGAGAGAAGAAATAAACTAATGGATTCCGGCAATATGGTCGACTGGCTGTCACACAGTCGACTGCCTTCTGTTTGCTGGATCTTCTCTTTCCTTCTTCGATGTTGATGGAGTGATGTTCTTGATGCTTGTTCAGGAACTTGGTGATTGAGTGATTGAGTCGCCTTCCAGAGATATATGATTGTTGGATGGAGTCGTGGAGTGGAGAGAGAGAGAGAGCCGTTCTGGAGATGGTATTCTGATATTTATAGAACACGGCTGAGAATTAGGGTTTCCACTTTTTCAGGAAGATCCTTCTTTATTTGATTTGATGATTAATATCTTTCTCTTTTCTCCTTTCCTTCCTTATTTGTTTACCACGTCCACTTGGAAAATACCCTGTCTTTAGATTTGATTCGCTGCATAAAACCTTGATTCAAATAGATTTGAAATCAGATTCAGGTGTATCTTCGAATATCTTATCTGTTTACTCCGCCGCAGACCAGTCGACTTGTCTTCGAACCAGTCGACTGAGTCGAGACTTATGTAGATTTCATCTTTGATCATACCAGTCGACTGTCTTTGAGAGTAAGTCGACTGTGTCGAGAGTTGTGGAAAATCAGCTTCTCTTGTTCAGTCGCCTGGTTGAGGAACCAGTCGACTGATCCTCTGCAGTTTGCTGTGTATTATCCTTGAAGTCCTAAATCTGCTTCGTTTTGCTGTTATAAGCTGTTTCCTATGGAAAAGAGAAAATAGGAGTTAAATACCATATAGAGAGCTTTTAAATGTCTAATTATATTAAGATTATTGCTCTAAAAAGTGAATAATAATGTGTTCATCAAATACCCCCACACTTAGCTTTTGCTTGTCCTCAAGCAAAAAGTGAATTTATGAACAAGGGAGTAATAATCAGAATAAACTCAACCATCATGATTTCTTATTATGTGGACATCAACATGAAAAATACAAAACTACAAACAATTTCAGATAAAGTAAAGTTAAACATACCCACTTTCTCCAGTGCAATTGTCTATTCATAAATCCCAAACTTAGTCATATTTGTCATGCGATTAATGTAGTTATAGTATGCATCTACTCAGTCTGTGATTATCCCTTTTCTCTACTACAAATCCAGTAGCAAACTAGAGTTTTTTTTTTTTTTTTTTTTTTTTTTTTTTTTTTTTTTTTTTTTTTTTTTTTATAGTCTCTTCTTTAAAGTTGTCACTTGTCTTTTGACGCGAATGCGAAACATTTGTGATGTATCCACCCGGTTACTCAACAAGTCACAAACATTAAAGCGCTTTGCATACTCGTATTTCAAGTTGTCGTTTGACGTAAAGGTAAACATTGGTGATGAATACCCCTAGTTACTAAGCCCTCAAAACATTGGAGTAGACTGACTTTATTCAAATATATATACATATATTGTATCACTCTATTTACTTAAACTCGATTTAGGACTAGATCTGAAGGGAATAATTATCAGAAAAAGCATCACATTTGTTTATTATGTATAATCGCATGACGCACACAATTTTTGTAGGGAATTATGAAACTCAACAATCCTAAAGTAAATAAGTATCCTTACTCTTACTTTATAAGAAATTGTTTATCCTAAAAAAATTCAAAAATTCCAAATATAACTAACTAATACCCCCACACTTAGATGGAACATTGTCCTCAATGTTCGCACAAAACATAAGATATAGGCATGTGTTACCATCTAGTGAGGAGAGACTGAAAAATAAAAATAAAAATGAATAATAATGAATAACATAAAGGGAAAGTGTAAATACTCCCCTGAAGGTTGGGTTGCCTCCCAATAAGCGCTGTGTTTCATGTCTTCAGCTAGACATGATGAGTTCATGCAATGTATTGGATGGTTTGAAGATTCACATCTTCCTCTTGCGGTTCTAGACTCATCTCTATGTATGGCTTCGCCCTGTGTCCGTTCACCTTGAATGTTTGATTTCGTTCTTTGCTGTGAACTTCCAATGCACCATGTGGAAAGACTTTTGTGACGATATATGGTCCATACCATCTTGACTTGAGCTTGCCTGGAAAGAGTCTTAATCTTGAGTTGTAGATCAATACCTTTTGTCCTTCATAAAACTCCTTCCGTGCTAGCTGCTTATCATGGTACAACTTGGTTCTTTCCTTGTATAGCTTGGCATTTTCATATGCATCGTGCCTCAATTCTTCAAGCTCATTTAGTTGCAATCGCCTTTTGTCACCTGCCTGTTTCATATCAAAGTTGAACTTTTTGATAGCCCAATAAGCTTTGTGTTCTAATTCTACCGGCAGATGACATGCTTTTCCAAAGACTAAACGGTATGGTGACATGCCAATGGGTGTCTTGAAAGCGGTTCTGTAGGCCCATAATGCATCATTCAAGCGTAGCGACCAATCCTTCCTCCTTGTGTTGACTGTCTTTTCCAAGATGCTCTTGATCTCCCTGTTGCTAATCTCCACCTGCCCACTGGTTTGAGGATGATATGGAGTTCCCACTCTATGTGTAATCCCATATTTCTTCATTAAAGAAGCAAATGGGTAGTTATTGAAGTGGCTCCCTCCATCACTTATTATTGCTCGTGGTGTACCAAACCTAGTGAAAATGTTCTCCTGCAAAAACTTGACAACAACTTTGTGATCATTAGTTCGTGAGGGGACAGCCTCGACCCATTTAGACACATAATCCACACCAGCAAGTATATATAAATAACCAAATGAGTTAGGAAATGGACCCATGAAGTCGATTCCCCAAACATCGAAAAGCTCGATTACTTGTATGTTGTGTAGTGGCATTTGATTTCTAGAAGAGAGGTTGCCTGTCCTTTGGCATTTGTCGCAAGTCCTGCAAAAAGAAAAAGCATCTTTGAATACTTTAGGCCAATAAAAACCAGATTGTAATACCTTAAGTGCTGTTCTCTTTGGCCCAAAATGTCCTCCACATGCATATTGGTGGCAATGTTGTAGAATACTCCTTTGTTCCTCGTCTGCCACACATCTTCTTATAATTTGATCAGAGCAAAATTTGAATAAATAAGGATCATCCCAATAATAGTGTTTGCTCAAATCCACCAATCTTTTTCTTTCCTGATGTGTCATACCTGGAGGAAAAACATGAGCAGTTAGAAAATTGACAATATCAGCAAACCAGGGGAACTGTTCAGAGAGTCCAGTCGACTGGTTGAAGGACCAGTCGACTGCCCCGAGAGTTTGAACATTTATTTCAAATAAATGTTCATCTGGGAAATTTTCATTCAGCGGGGGCACAATTCTCTCTTCCTCCTGAAGTAGTCTGGACATGTGATCTGCCACAACATTGTCGCATCCTTTCTTGTCCCTAATCTCAAGATCAAATTCTTGAAGCAGCAGCACCCATCTGATTAACCTAGGCTTAGCTTCTTTTTTAGCCAACAAATATCTCAAAGCAGCATGGTCAGTGAAAACAATAACTTTAGAACCAATTAAATATGATCTAAACTTCTCTACAGCAAAAATAACAGCTAACATTTCTTTTTCAGTGGTAGAATAATTTAGCTGTGCATCGTTTAGAGTTCGAGAAGCATAGTAAATAACATGGGGTTTCTTATTGATTCTTTGGCCTAAAACAGCCCCTAAGGCATAATCACTTGCATCACACATGAGCTCAAAAGGGTGGCTCCAATCTGGTGCCATGACAATAGGTGCAGAAATGAGAAGAGTTTTCAATGTATTAAAAGCATTTGTACATTCGTTTGTCCATATAAACTCAACATCCTTAGCTAACAAGTCACAAAGGGGTTTGGAGATTTTTGAAAAGTCTTTTATAAATCGTCTATAAAAACCTGCGTGTCCTAGAAAACTCCTAACACCCTTAACTGTAGTGGGAGGGGGTAGTTTTGATATGATGTCAATTTTTGCCTTGTCTACCTCTATGCCTCTTTTTGACACAACATGCCCCAAGACAATACCTTGTTGTACCATGAAATGGCACTTTTCCCAGTTCAGCACTAAATTGTATTCTTCACATCTTTTAAGTACAAGCTGTAAATGGTTAAGACATTCATCAAAACAAGATCCAAAAACACTAAAATCATCCATAAATACCTCGATGAACCTCTCCACCATGTCTGAAAATATGCTCATCATGCATCTTTGAAATGTAGCTGGAGCATTACACAATCCAAACGGCATCCTCCTGTAAGCAAAAGTACCAAATGGGCATGTAAAAGTGGTCTTTTCTTGATCTTCTGGAGCAATAGCAATTTGATTATAGCCACTATAACCATCTAAAAAACAATAATGACTATATCCTGCTAATCTTTCTAACATTTGATCAATAAAAGGAAGAGGGAAGTGATCTTTCCTGGTTTCATTGTTCAGTTTCCTATAATCAATGCATACCCTCCAACCTGTGGTTATTCTTGTTGGGATAAGTTCATTCTCTTCATTTGTTACCACTGTAACTCCACTTTTCTTAGGAACTACATGTATAGGACTTACCCATTTGCTATCTGAGATAGGATAGATGATGCCAACATCTAGTAGCTTCAAAATTTCTGCTCTTACCACTTCCTTCATGTTGGGGTTGAGCCTTCTCTGTGCCTCTCTGCTAGGTTTTGCATCGTTTTCAAGCAGTATTCTATGCATGCATTTGGATGGACTTATTCCCTTGATGTCTGCAATGGTCCATCCTATTGCATTTTTGTGTTCTCGCAATACCTTCAGCAGCTTTTCTTCTTCCTGTGCACTCAAGTTAGCAGCAATTATTACTGGTAGCGTCTGGTTCTCTCCTAAAAATGCGTGCTTCAAATGGTCGGGCAGCTGCTTGAGTTCTATGTCTAGACGCTTCTGTACAGTCGACTGGTCCATGTCAGCAGTCGACTTGTTCTGGGTGTCTGGGTTTGGTCGACTGGTTAGATCACCAGTCGACTTACTATGGTCATCAGTCGCCTGATCTGAATATGACTGTGGATTTTCAAGGTGATGTACTGTCTCTGCAATCCCCCAGTCATCGTATTCCTGTTCAACATGAGAATAAGTTAGAGATTGAGTGATTGTGGCTTGAAGTGGTTCAACGCTATGTACCTGAAATGTTTGATCAACGATCTCCTGCACTACATCAATATTATAGCATTCATGATCATCTTGTGGTAATTTTAGTGTATCAAACATTTTAAATTCCACTTTTTCTCCGTTTATCTTCATACTTATAATGCCCTTTTTAACACAAATTTTTATATCAGCTGTACTCATAAAGGGCCTACCTAATATGATCGGTAGAGATGATGACATTGAAGATTCCTCCATATCTAACACAACAAAATCAGCAGGCAAAATAAAATCATTTACCTGAACTAGGACATCTTCTAAAATACCTCTAGGTCTTTTGATGCTGCGATCAGCCAATTGCAAAGTGATGGATGTTGGCTTGAGTTCCCCCAATCCAAGTTTTTCGTAAACAGAATAAGGAAGAAGGTTGATGCTTGCCCCTAAGTCTAGCAGTGCTTTTTCAAAGAAGTGCTCACCAACCTTGCAAGGAATGGTGAAACTACCTGGATCTTTCAGTTTAGGTGGTAGTTTTCTTAATAACACAGCACTCACTTCTTCTGTCAAAGCAACATCCTCCTTAACCTGAAATGTTCTTTTGTGAGTACAACAATCTTTCAAAAATTTGGCATAAGAAGGAATTTGTTTGATAGCGTCAAGTAGGGGAATATTAATTTCTACCTTTTTGAGAGTTTCAAAGACGTCAAACAAATGTTGTTCTTTCTTTCTATTGACTAACCTTTGAGGGAATGGTGGTGGAACTGTCCCTACTTTTTCACTTACCTTACTTGAACCCAAAGCTTTTGATGGTTGTTTTTCTGATTTGTCTGTGCAGTCGACTGTCTTGTAAGAACAGTCGACTGGTTTACTGATTGGCTTGTCTGTGTGTGTTCCAACCATGTTGTCAATTATCTTACCATTTCTTAGGGTTGTGACTGCTTGGAGTTGTTCTTGACCTCCAGGGTTTGGTATGGTTTGTGAAGGGAGTTCACCTGCCTTTCTTTCGCTTAGCTCTTTTGCAATCTGACCAATTTGGGTTTCCAACTTCTGAATTGCTTGTCCTTGTTGGTTGCTTGTTTGATGTTGTTGTTGGAGCAATTGAAGAACAGTGGTTTCAAAATCCAACTTCTTCTGTTCTGGAGCTGGTCTTTCAAATCCACTTCCCATCTGAGGGTTCCTTGCATGTCCTTGTGTGAATTGATTCCCTTGATTATTTTGATTATTGCTCCATGAGAAGTTTGGATGATTCCTCCATCCTGGGTTATATGTGTTCGAGTATGGATTGTTCTTTGGAGGAAACACTCCCCGACCCACATAATTCGCATGCTCCTGATCTGTGAAAGTAGACATGGGACATGTATCAGTTGTGTGATCTAAATGAGAACAAATTGCACACATTTCATTTGTTTGATTTTTAACTCCACCCATTGTCGACATTGCATTAACAAGCATATCAATTTTTTTATTCATGTTTGCCATTTCTAATTGAATGTTATTATTATTAGAGATTTCATAGACTCCCTGTTTTTTCGTAGGTCCCCTTCTTGTTGAGAATTGTTGGGAGTTCTCGCTGAGTTCTTCAAAAAGTTCAATGGCTTCTTCTCCACTTTTCCTCATCAAAATGCCATTGCAAGCTGCATCAACAATTGCTTTATTAGTGTCATTTAAACCTTCATAAAAAGCTTGTACCTGATCGTCCTTAGGCAGATTGTGAGTAGGACACTTGAGAAGCTTGCTTTTGAAGTCCTTCCATGCCTCGAAGAATAAATCTCCATCCTTTTGTTGGAAGAGTTGAATTTCCCTTTTCAGCTGTTTGGTTTTCTGGGCTGGAAAGAACTCTTTCAAAAATTTCGTTGCCAATTGCTCCCATGAATTAATTGATCCTGGTTCCAAAGAATTATACCACAACTTAGCATTAAGTTTTAAAGAAAAAGGAAACAAGATTAACCTGATTTGTTCAGCGGTAAGCCCTTGGACGCTTTGTGTCCTGCAAAGATCGAAAAAGTCTTGCAGATGAAGATGAGGCTCTTCATCTGGTCTGCCACTAAAGTGGGGAACCATACTAAGTAAATGAGGAGATAGGTGCATGTTCCCTGTGGCATTAGGTTGAAAAGAAATGCAGGAAGGTTGCTCAATATTCTTAGGAGTGAATTTGTCCTGCATTGGTACGCGATTGGGTGTTTCTTCTGCCATTGCTGTATGTGTACTAGGTCTCTGATCAGTCGACTGGTTCGTGTGGGCAGTCGACTGGTGTGCTGCAAATAACTTATCTAGTCTGTGCAAAGTGCGTTCTGTTTCCGCGTCAATTGGTAGTAGTTCTGGTCGAAGTGATCGTCTACCGTGCATTCACCGAAGTCCTGTAACCTAAAAGAAAAATTATTAATAAAAGAAAAGAAAAACTAATAAAATTCTACTGACTTGTAAGTTAAAATACTAAACAATCCCCGGCAACGGCGCCAAAAACTTGTTGTTGGAAATCTAGCTACCTAATTTAATAGACTAACCAGACACAAATTATAAAACCTCGCAAGTGCACGAATCGAATCGTAGTAATAGCAAGGGTCGATCCCACAGAGATTGTAGATTTCAACTAACTAATCAATAGAAAATAATAAGAATCATAATGAGTTGTTTTAAAAGTCTAAAAGGAATAAAAAGATTAAAACTAAGAAGGAATTGTTGAATCACAAATATCTCTTGAATAGTTGGGTTGTTGATCTCCACCAATAGTTAGTAATGCTAATTTGCCTTCTGAATTTACTTCTAATTACTCATGTTGTTCACTTCAAGGGCATGGTATCTACTCCTTAAAGTATTGTTTCCCTAAGCCAAGAATTAGGCATGGTATCTACTCTAATTCTTTTCTTTCCATAAGTATCTAGCAGGGTATCTACTAAGTTATACTTAGAGAAAACATCAGAACAGTGGAAACGAACAAACACTTAAAGTTCTAGAAATTGGTATCAAATCTAGATCCTCTAAGTTGATTGAACCAAGAACCCCTAAAGATTCCTTTGTTACAAATTATGGGCACGAGATTCGGTCGTCTCAATATGCTTCATATAACAGACTTAGATAAATGATAACATAAACTTGATATTCTCACGTGCTGTATGTCAGTCGACTGCTCTCAGACTTCAAGATCCAAGTTTGATGATCATTAATCTATGTCAATTCAACCAGATTCAATCAATAAGTAATTAGAAGATCCCAGAAGAACATAGCACTACATAACTACGGTTTCGATCTACCCAACTATGAAATTAGTTCCACATAATAATACTTTTATTGCTTAACAAGTTCAAATACATGATCAACATAAAAGAATAAAGAGAGAAGAAATAAACTAATGGATTCCGGCAATATGGTCGACTGGCTGTCACACAGTCGACTGCCTTCTGTTTGCTGGATCTTCTCTTTCCTTCTTCGATGTTGATGGAGTGATGTTCTTGATGCTTGTTCAGGAACTTGGTGATTGAGTGATTGAGTCGCCTTCCAGAGATATATGATTGTTGGATGGAGTCGTGGAGTGGAGAGAGAGAGAGAGCCGTTCTGGAGATGGTATTCTGATATTTATAGAACACGGCTGAGAATTAGGGTTTCCACTTTTTCAGGAAGATCCTTCTTTATTTGATTTGATGATTAATATCTTTCTCTTTTCTCCTTTCCTTCCTTATTTGTTTACCACGTCCACTTGGAAAATACCCTGTCTTTAGATTTGATTCGCTGCATAAAACCTTGATTCAAATAGATTTGAAATCAGATTCAGGTGTATCTTCGAATATCTTATCTGTTTACTCCGCCGCAGACCAGTCGACTTGTCTTCGAACCAGTCGACTGAGTCGAGACTTATGTAGATTTCATCTTTGATCATACCAGTCGACTGTCTTTGAGAGTAAGTCGACTGTGTCGAGAGTTGTGGAAAATCAGCTTCTCTTGTTCAGTCGCCTGGTTGAGGAACCAGTCGACTGATCCTCTGCAGTTTGCTGTGTATTATCCTTGAAGTCCTAAATCTGCTTCGTTTTGCTGTTATAAGCTGTTTCCTATGGAAAAGAGAAAATAGGAGTTAAATACCATATAGAGAGCTTTTAAATGTCTAATTATATTAAGATTATTGCTCTAAAAAGTGAATAATAATGTGTTCATCAGTAAGCAACTGACGCGCCCACAGTTTTTATATGCAGGACTTGGAGTTACATGAAGATATAAAGATGATTTGATGCTGTTGATTACTTAAATGTTAAAGTTGTAACAATTGTACATTTATTATTGTTATACTTTATTGATTCCGCTGCGTATTGATGTAAAAGACTTTGATGTAATTATTGTTGAAAGAAAAGTTTTAAATTCCTTGTAAAATTGTACGAATGAAGTGTAAAGATCCTGTGGAAATCTCGAAAAATTGTACGAATGAAGTGTAAAGATCCTGTGGAAATCTCGAATTCAGCTGTTTTTGGAATTCGGGGTGTTACAAGATCGAGCGGTCAAGATAAGCAAGAGTGACACGTGTCCTTTGACCGTTGACCATTTTTGCGCAATTCCTCGTTCGGGGACGCATTTGCTCGGAACACGCCACCGAAGAGCTGTGGTGGCTCGGCAGCATGACACGTGTCCTTTGACCGTTGACTGTTGACCATTGACCGTTGACCATTTTTGCACAATTCTACGTTCGTGGACGTGTTCGCTCAGAGTACGCCACCGAAGAGCTATGGTGGCTTGGCAGCGTGACACGTGTCCCCTTTGACCGTTGATCGTAGACCAGTCAACAAGTTTTTGTGTGATTTCACGTTCGGGGACATGTTTGCTCGGAGTACGCCACCGAAGAGCTATGGTGGCTCGACAACATGAAACGTGTCCCCTTTGACCGTTCGGGACATGTTTTCTCGAAGTATGCCACCGAAGAGCTATTGTGGCTCGGCAGCGTGACACATGTCCCCTTTGACCGTTGACCGATGACCGGTCAATGGTTTTTGCATGATTTCACGTTCGGCGGCATGTTTGCTCAGAGTACGCCCACGAAGAGCTATGGTGGCTTGGTAGCGTGACGCGTGTCCCCTTTGACCATTGACCAGTCACCGATTTTTGCGTGATTTCACGTTCGGGGAAGTGTTTGCTCGGAGTACGCCACCGAAGAGCTATGGTGGCTCGGCAATGTGACACGTGTCCCCTTTGACCGTTGACTGTCGATTAGTCAATGATTTTTTATGTGATTTCATGTTCATGGACGAGTTTGCTCGGAGTACGCCATCGAAGAGCTATGGTTGCTCGACAGTGTGACATGTGTCACCTTTGACCATTGACCGTTGACCAGTGAACGATTTTTGGCACTGCATGAGATCCCGCCTTTTCGAGTTTTGTCGCTTGATATTCAGGACTCTTTAGGCTTTTCAGGGGTTTTGGGGCCCAAAGGTCTCAGAAGCCCAAACGACGCCCCTCCTTCTCTATAAGACTTCACCCCCCTTCATTTCGTCATTCTCTTCTTTGATTCTTGAAAAACTATCTTTTGCTCGATGATTCTGTATTGAGTTTACTTCTCGGATGAAGGCTTTTCGGGAGGAGTTCGACTCTCCCCCGATTGGGCCTCCGTGGACGAGGTGTAGGATTGCTTCAGATTTGGAGTCAGGGGACTCAACAGGTCTTTCAGCCCACTTGTTCGCTCCCCGGGGTGGAGGAGGATCAACTTTGTCCTACCTGACCAGTTACTCCATTTGAATGAGGGCTTCGATCTCGTCCTTTAGGGCTCGACAGTCATCAGTGTTGTAACCCCTATTTCTGTTTATCTTTATTTGTAACTTCTTCCTTCAAAATTTTTGTATCCGGATTTTCTTTAATAATGAATTTTACTATTCCTTGGACTCATTTGTTCTCTTTTGATCATCTGTATTCATTTGGCTTGAACCCTGAATTTATTTTGGGTGCACTACTAATTTTATTCTTTTTGTTTTGGGTTTATTTTGATCCATTATATTCATACCCTATTTATTTCTATCTATTGTTCTCTTTTTGGATCCTAAACCCATACCCCTTGACCCGTTAACCCGCAACCCAAACCCAACATCCTAAAACCTATAAATAGCCATTAAACCATAATTTTTAATTACCCTAATTATCTAATCCCTCTCTCTCTCTCTTCCCGCCGCTCTCACCCTCTTCCTCTGTTTCGTTCTTTCGAACCCATCCCGCCAACGCTTGACGTCGCCATCCTCCATCGCTCCAACCACCGCAGCAACCACCCGTCGTCATCCACCTCCCGTCCTCATCCTCCCTGTCGTCGTACAGTACAGCCAACCGAAACACCCATCCAACTCCTCGTCTTCATCCTCGTCAACCATCGACCATCGCCATCCCCTACCACATCACCCATCGTCGCCACCCACCTGCCACCGTCGCAACCACTCTCCAACCGCCAGAACCTTCGTCTCCACCCTTGAACCCTTGTTTCCATCGACCGAAGCTCCATCCATCGACTGCCTTGTTTCCCCCTTCGACGCTCAATCTCCCATCGACATCGTTCCCCGAGCACCGTCGAACCCCAGGCCTAGCACCCTCGCTGCCAGTGCTGCCAACGCCGCACTCCTGCCACCCTAGCGTCTGCCATTGCCATTGCCGCCATTGGGTTGCTGTCAACCTTGCTTTCTTTTGATTTTATGTTCATCGCACGTATAGTTGCTTCCCTTGCACGTGTTTCGTTGCTGTCAGGATCCTTCGTGTTCGGGATTAACCGTCTAAAAGGAAAGTTTCTCTTGAACTAGTTTTATTTTTCTTGTTCAAGAACCCTTTGATCTCACCAAGTAGCTCCTATTTCTATTATCATATTGATCTGTTTTGATACCGTCAAAGAGACTATTATGGATTCATCGGCGAAACCAAGTAGTAGTCCTCTTTTCGTGCCCTTTCCCTTGACTCAAACCCAAGCCTGTATATAGTCACTTGCATACACGACATGAATACTTAGATTAGAACTTGTATATAGACATTGATGATTGAATGCTTTTCGTTTGAATGTGATGATCATGCTATGTTTCTAATAAATTTTCTCATCTATAGTAGAATTCCACCCTAGAGATTGACAATAAGTTTCTGTAATTTTTGCTTCGAAATCATATGCATGCTTGGTTGTTCCGTTGTTTTTTAATAGTAACCTACTTGTTGGCCTGTTGTTTGCTCTATGTTGATTTGAGTTTTCGACCTAGTTTCTGTCGTAATTCGATAAAACTTTGTAAACATCATCTGTAGCTTTTTGAATCTATTTTTCAAAAAAAATTACATAACTAGATTCCGATTTACGAATTGAAAGTTATTATATTTTTAGTACAGCTATATTTTCAATTTCCACATTTCTGTCAAGAAATACATCAACTTGATTTCCTATTGAATTAAAATGCTAACAACATAATTAAAGCTGGAAATTTTATATTTTGTTACTAGACATGACTGGGAATCGCCTTATTATTTTTATAATATTATTTGATAATTTTCCAGACCTTCTATAGATATGAAAACTTGACTCTAGGTTGCTGAATAGAACACGTACTAGTTCAGTAAAGAACATAATTTTTGACCTATCTATAGATAATATCAATTACAACTCATTAAATAAGAATTATAGCCTTGTGTGTCTGGAATGTAGATCATCTGACAGTTTAGCAATCTGACCTATAGATTGCAAGATATCTATATTTCGTCCATTGACGTATGAATTCCAGAATGTAGTTTATATAGGCATCACCCTGCTTAACTAATTCAAACAGTGGTTCAAATTTGAGAAATAAAATCGGAGATTAATTTTTTTGAATTTTATGGTTTTTTAAAATGATTTTTCAGTCTACTTTTATACACATGTATTTTGACTCTTACATGCTGCTTGTACATATAATCAGTAAAGAATGAACTTATAAATCTAGTTTCTGTATTAATCATTTGTAATATGTATATTCGCTGGAACCAACAGAGAGTCTACTTTCCAGAATCTCTGACGAAACCTGTTTTACTTTCCTATAGCAACGGGAATCTCTGCTTTTATACAACATCTTGTTGTCTAGAATGTGTGCTTTGTGTTTTGCTTATATATCCATGATTAATTTTTTCATCTAGGGAAGAGAAATGTTGTATCATGCATTGCATAACTTTGCCATCTCTTTAACATCATTTCAAAACTTCTTTTACCTATTGCATGTTCACATTTAAGTATAATAAAATATTAGCAAGCCGGGGTATATAAGGGTAGACTTGATAGTGAACAATCGGAGACTGTACTCATTAGGGCCCCTTGTTCTTGTTGTCATGGAAGGTGGAGTGTTGATTGTGGGAATCCCGCTTGATTAAATTCTCGTCATCATGTTTGAGTACACGATATGTTGAGTTCACCATCGTAGTCTAAACGTTCACTGTTTGCATGCACCGAACCTGTGGAATGAGACGCAGTATTACGTGCATTAGATAGGATAATAAAATACTAATGAACCTAGAATTGACAGTTGTATTCTTGATCATGATTACTTTTATTGATCTTGCATCATTGATTTCAATTACTATTTATTGCATCATGAATTCTAGACTTTGATTTTATTATCAGCTTTGTTATTGTCGTTGATCTTTGACTTTGTTCTACCCTATTATTTCTTGACATGCCATATTTTTCTTGCTTCTTTGCTTTCGCTACTTACTGTCTGTGACTTGGTCTAAGGACATTATTTTCTCTATTTTTAGATTACGAATTTATAGGTACCGAAGGAGTGATACCAGAAGAACTTGGTGAGCAAACTTTTGAAGATCGAAGCTGAACTATTAGACTATTATAGTTATATCATGTTATTTTTTTATTTTATTGCTTTTATCATACTTTGTATTCCGGGCTTGTGTGTCCCGAAGTTTACTTTTTCCCATATGTTGGATATTTTTAGTGAATTTATTTCATGATTATTTTGGATTTTATTCATTGTTTATGTAGTTGTTTTTTTCTTGCATGGTTGTATTCTCTTGTATATCTATTACAACTA
Organism: Hemerocallis citrina; assembly: GCA_017893485.1. NCBI lineage: Eukaryota > Viridiplantae > Streptophyta > Magnoliopsida > Asparagales > Asphodelaceae > Hemerocallis > Hemerocallis citrina. The sequence goes on from CM030368.1 coordinate 54,291,801, forward strand.
TAGATGGTATTATTATCATTCGCTGGACCTTTGTTACGTGCTCCTGTTCCCGTATTTTGGGAACCGGGCTGTGACAGTTTTGAGTGGTATCAGATCCCAGGTTTGGCTAATATATCATATTTGGCTGATATGTTAGTCAAGTTTGGCTCTAGTCAGGTTAACTCAATAATATGCGCACCACGTTGATCACATGAACATGTAATAACCAACATATATCTGGGTACTCACCAACTTGTTGTTTTGCAGACTATGGCTTGTGGCGGTTCTTCTACTACTCGGCCCAGGATGAGCAGCTAGACAACGCTGCTATCCTTCAGGCAATGCAGCAGGTGATGGCCCTGCAAAAAGAGCACAATGAATTTATGCGGGCCACATTGGAGGCGGCCAATCGAACCGCTGTTGGTCCTGCGCCAGGGTTAATGCCACCGAGGCTCGGTACTGTGGCGGATTTCATGAGGTTGCACCCGGACAAGTTCTCAGGTACTGAGACCCTGTTGGAAGCCGAGCAATGGCTGATTCGAACAGAGCAATTGTTGATCACAGCTCGGATCTCCGATGTGGATCGGGTGGATGTGATCAGCATTCAGCTTATGGACCTTGCCCATATCTGGTGGCAGACTAAAACCAAAAGGCTTGAGAGACCCATCACTTGGGCCACTTTCACGGAGAGCTTCACGGTTTAATTTTTCCCCATTGCCACCAAGGACGAGATGGAGCGGCAATTTGTCTCCTTAACTCAGGTTGGTTGGTTATGCTATTTAATGTCGCGTACCGTTGCCTACTTCATATGTGAAAATATTAATTGAATAATTCTCCTGACTCAAGGGAATCGATCTGTGGATGAGTACGCTGCTGAATTTACCCAGCTCAGCCGTTTCGCAACTGCTGTGGTGGCCAATGATGAGGATAGAGCTCACAGGTTCTTGATGGACTTGAATTTCAACATTCAGGACCGTTTGGTTGCTCACCGGCACCACACCTATGCCGATGTTCTTGATGCTGCAAGGATTCAGGACCGGCTCATAAAAGGATGAGTGCTACTCAGCGGCAATGTAGCACCCTACCCCCCGCCCGGCCTTCTGGAGGGCCTATTCGGAGACCAGTTCCGACCCCTCCAGTGAGAGTGCAGCCGTATTCGCCTTGTTGTCCCGAGGCCAGTTCAGACTTGTGACTACTACCGTAAATTCGGGCATTTGCAGAAGGACTGCAGGCTCGCCAACCGTCTGTGCCTTGCTTGTGGAGGCAGCGATCATGTAACCCCTGTTCCCATACATATGTATTTTCTTGTGCATTATCTGGGTTTGGATGCTTTATAAAATTTTCTTTTTTTTATTAAATTCATTTTATTTCAAATTTATTTTTGTATCTCCTATTAAAATCCATTTCTTTTCATTAATTGTATTAATTGTTATTTTTAAACAATTTTTATATTGTAATACAAACTCTATTAATGTTGTTATTCTTATTATTGTTATCAGTATTATTATTATTACTGTTATTTTAATATTATTATTATTATTATTATTATTATTATTATTATTATTATTATTATTATTATTATTATTATTATTATTATTGTAGTTTTAATTTAAGCCTGAACATACTCTAATTTATCTAATATTTTTATAACTATATTATATTGGATTTAAAACCCTAAACCCTAAACACCCTCTTATTGGATTTTTAAACCCGTAACCCAAACCCACCTAACTACCCTATATAATTCCACCCTTAAACACTAATTCGGTTTTAACCCTAATCACCCTCTAACCTACCAGCTGCATCCCCCTTAAAACCCCTCGTTCACTATTCATACCCCCCCCATCACCTACTGTGCATCTTCTCCACCTCGCCACCCTATTCTGCACTTCGTCTCCCTCATCTTGACCTCTGCTCAATCCCCGCTGTCCCCTCCACCATCTTCCCCTACCTCTGCTTCATCGTCTTCCTCAATGCCTCACCCATCCTCCTTCTCCCGCCCACGGTGCCGCAGTCGAGCTCTTTCCCCTGCCGACTGCTCCTCGTCGAACCCATCGAAGTTATCGCCTTAGGCATCCCCGTCGCTGCCCAACTCCTCGACCACCTCCCTGTGCACCCGCATCTCCTCGTCCCCGTCACCTCCCCTCACCGACCTCCTCTGTTTTACCCATCAAAACATAGCACACCTCCGACGTCGTGCCGCCCTACACGTCCACTCTAGCAGCCAGCACAGGTACCCTGCATCGTGCCTCCCCTTCGACGCAGTGCCCCCGACTGTACGATAGCCTCCCCGTGCTGTGCCTCCCCATCTCGACATTGACAAGTAGCCAGAGCGATGACCCTTGGTCGCTGATCCCTGGCCGCCGTCGCTTCGCCGTCATCCCTGTGCCGCTTCCCTTGTAATATCCTAAACTTTTATTAATTGAGAAATTGTTCATTTTACGTGTTGTACACGTCCAAATTCTTGTACATATTTTTCTTATAAAAAAATTATCTCTTTTATAACATGAACAAATAATTACTTTTCTTTCTTTCTCTTTTTTTTTCTAAAAAAAAGCCTATTTAAAAAGCCTAAACTTGTTTTTCTAATTTATCTCTTTATTTTCTAAAATGTTTTATTAATAACCCATAGTCTAAAATCCCACTATTTTGAAGCCCACAAATTAATTAACCTTTTAATTGTTATAACATGTAGTGTAGACACTTTTAGTAAACAATAAATTAATTTATAATGTACAACTTATTAGGAGGGGGTACTAGATGAGGCACGTGCATGCACTAGTGTGTGCAATGCACACCCCATGGGTGGCCGGATTGTGGCATGGAGAGATGGAGGGAGTGGAGTTGTGTTGAGGGGTGGTTATGTGATCATGGAAGTTACTACAACTTCGCATTTCATCTTGATCCTTGATGTCTAACTCCTTGATTAAATCCTAGCCATCTATTCACATCCCAAAAATGTATAAATACCCCTAGTTTCTTCTCATTAGTACACTAGAAATTATTAAGAGAGAAAAAGATTAAAGTGAGAAAAGATTGAGAAGTAAAGTGAGTAAAAGATTGAGTGTGCATTTTGTGTGTGTGTCCCTTCAAGTAGAGGTCGGCCATTTCACCAAAGGAGCAAGGGAGGCTCGGGTTCCAATCAAGCACAAGGAGGAGACGAGTTCGCAACACAATCTAGGAGGAGAATGCTACTTTCCTGCATTCTAGGAGATTCTAGGAGCTTTTCATTTCGTTTTTCTCCAATAGGTGGATGTTTCTCATGCTTCTAATCTAGATACCATGCTAGGAATGGATGATAGAATTACTATTGGAAAACTAAGTGAAATTGGCCTCATGTTTGCTTATTTAGAAAAATGAAGGTAATTAAGAGAATATTTGACAATTTGATTGCTAGTTATTAAATTGTGAATGAATGTGCTAAAATCTATCATGTTGCCATGCTATATATTTTCAAATATACTTGATTGAGAAATTTGTGTTCATGAGATGAAAAATTGATTAAATGCATCTTGTAAGTTGATTGTTTAAATTATAGCAACACTAATGTAGAAAGATGGAAAATTTGTGTTCTAAATTGTTGTAGGGTGTTAATAAGTAGAAGAACAAAGAAATAAAGTAGTTTTGTGAAAATCTAGAGTCTAATTTTGTAGAAATGTGATTTGTTCTCAATGTCGAAATTATGGACATAGAACTTGAAATAGGACCAAAAATGCATGTTTTATAAGGCAAATAATGATTATAAAAATATTGGTTTACTGTAATTTTATATAGTTTATAATCTGGAAAGTTTTGTTTCAAAAAGAGAAGAAAAAGAACTAAAAACCTTTTGAGAATTATGGAAAAAAAAAAGAAGAAATGAACAGAGAACTATATCAAAAACAATCCAACTTATTTTAAGGCAATCTGGTCCCTTAAACCAAGTGGTTAAGTGTGCGGTGGTGTTTACTGTAACCGTGTGCTGACCTCTGAGGTCTCGGTTTCGATACTAGGCGAGAGCCTTTTACTTTTTTTTTTCAAAAATCCTGAGTACCCGAAAGTCGATTCACATGGATAATAATCCATCTCTTTGTCGCCTTAGAGGCTCTGGCTTTGTATTTAGCGGGGGCACCACAGTGCGCACACTGTAGCGCCACATGGCTTGGCGTCGTGGGTTCGAATCCGGATGTGGGGGTTTCGGATTAAAAGCTCATTTTTTTGGGAATTTAATTTTTTTTTTAGAGTTTTAATCAAATAAAAATTTAGAAAAAATATAGGAAAATTCCTGAAAATATGTAGATTTCATGGGATAGTTTTCTACAACTTTTGGTGTAAAGGAATTGAAAAATTAAGATTATTTTGCAAGGAAGGACTTTTTTTAATTATTAAATTAAATTGCCTTTTAGATAAGAAAAAAAAAGAGTTGTTTAAAGGAGTTTAAAATGAGCTTTAGTAATGGAAAAATTGAAAGTGTGAATTGTGGAATTAATCAAAAAAGTGAATTGTGAAATTAGTATTGATTAAAATGAGAATAAGAGAATTATGTAGAAAGAATGAATTATTGAATGTGACAAGTTAGAAAAATGATTTCTTTTTGTTTATGCATGAGATTGTACATGAAATCGAAATTGAATGTCATGATGAGTTATGAAAGATCTCATGAATATGAATACACGAATTCTATGAACATGAAATGAGAATTGTGTTAATCATCAACGAGACTTCATGAGTATGAAAAACTCGATGTTGTGATTATGAGTTGAAATTGAGAACTAGGGTGTAGCTAAGCCTCATACTGGGAATTAAAAAAATGTTGAGATGTTATTTGAAATGAAAAGACCAAGATTGGGTCATGTTAAATGAATGAATAAGACTGGTATAGTGGGAGTGCTAACCCTAAGGGATAGATTTTGTTCATGATTCAATTAAATTAAGTATTAAATACATAGTGAAGATGTGATGAAAGTAAGAGAAAAACATGAGTATGAGAGACATTGGATTGACGGCGTGAGAGTATTCACAGGATGTCCCATGATGTGTCACGAGTAGGACGTGGATACTGCTCCAGAGTACCATCCTGGTGGCAATGCTTATGGGGTGGTCTAGTGACTTCGGGGGGTGCCATGTCTATGGTAGGAGGTGAAGTCACCACAGGATGCCTACATAATGAGTCATGTGTCAGTGCGTTGGGATTCTCTCCAGGGCGCCTAGACGTGCGCTCGTAACTCATAGAACACCTAGGATACTTACCGTAGTTACAGTAGTAGGTGAAGTCATGGCAAGGGATTGAACCCTACAAGATGAAGAAAGGTTAAGGGCTTGCCCTCGGACCTATGTAGTATGGGCCGCATAGACTCTGAACAAGTGCGCGTTAGTGTCATGTAAAATAAATAATTGCATTAAGGACTAAGTGCACATTCACAACACGACATCAATAGGCTAGTCCTCCTAGCTTTGTTTGTGATCAAGATTGTGATTGTTTAAGTATTTGAGAATCGTTATACTGTTTTCGGCATAGAGAGGATGGCTATATATAATATTTCGTCGGTTGTAAGCAACTAACGTGCCTACAGTTTCTACACAGGATAAATACATGAAAAAGACTAAGGAGGAATTGATGCTTAAAGAATTATTGAAGTGTCGTACATTTTATTCTTGTAATTTTTGTAAAATTGCTTCCGCTGTACTAGTGTAAATGTAAATGTAACTCTGATGTAAAGAAAAGTTTTAAACTCCTTGTAAAATTGTACGAAGTGAAGTGTAAAGATCCCGTGGAACTTCAAATTCGGTCTTATTTGGAATTTGGGGTGTTACAGAGTGGTATCAAAGCCACGCTTCTAAGTAGTACAAATTTATAAGGAACGACACTCTAGAGTGGACATTAGAGCGTGTGTTGAGTCTAGAGATTTAAATGTAAGTCACTTACATTTGTGTTGCTCTATAATTTATGCTTCTTCTTCTCCTTTCTCTAAGATGGCGGACCACTTCGACCCAGCTGGAGATGACGATTGGCACATAGTTGAGGAGGATTACTACCTCGAGCAAGTTGATTCAGATGAAGAAGATCCTGAAGAATTTGAAGAGGAATGGCCTGAGTCCAGAGAGATCACTCCACCTTCGGATTCATCTGATGATTCCTCCGACGAGGAAGAACCAGTTCCAAGTAGTCTCATTGTGTCTCTTCAGAGGCAGGTTGAGACTCAGAGGGAGAGAGCGGAGCTGCTGCAGGCACAGTGTGCAAAGTGCATGGAGGATATTGCAACTCTCAGTCTTCGTGTTTGGGAACTCGATGAGAGGAAAAACATGTACGATGTACTGAAGGAGGAAGTGGCAGAACTACAGGAAGAGCTTCGAGAAGCCAAGAGGAACCGTAGGAACTAGAATGTTGTATCTTCTTACTGCTTTCATTTGATGTCAGAAATGTTTTAAATTCGAATGTATAAAGTTTGGAATTCAAGGAAATGAAGGAATTGATTTAAGTTCATGTTTTGTTACTTTGAATTTAATGGATCTCTTGCATCAGAACATGGCTGGATGAAGAGCTAGAAGCGGTGAAGGACTTGACTTGGAAACGGAGCTAGCGAGAGCCTATCAGACACTCAATGCCGTTGCCGTGAATCAGAACTAGATGGGGATGCCTACAAATCCAGTTCCTGCATCAATCAAACTCGTGGAATCATTCAAGCGGATGAAACCACCAGTGTTTGAGGGAAAGTCAAACCTAGATGTGGCTGATAATTGGATCCGGCAGGTAGAGACTATCTTCGAAGTTTTGGAAACTCCGGAGGGCAGCAAGGTGAAGTTGGCTGCACTGCAGTTCGAGAAGGACGTGGCTATTTGGTGGCAGTCAATGAAGCGGACGATGGGAAATGTCGTTCTTGGCTGGGAGGAATTCTTGGACGAATTCCACAGTCACTATTTTTCATCAGAAGTCCAGGAGAAGAAGGCCATGGAATTTCTGGCGCTGCAGTAGGGCGGCATGTCGGTTAGGGAGTATGAAACAAGATTCACTCAGCCCTCAAGATATGCACCCGAATTGGTGATGGATGAGGCAAAGAAAGCTTGGAAGTTCGAGCATGGTTTAAGGCCAAGTCTGAGATCCAAGATGATACCCCTTGGTATCAGGAGGTTTGACAAGTTGGTCAAGCGAGCTGCAGCTACGGAAGAAGACATAGAGCAGTTCCATGCTGTTCAGAACAGGACGAACAACTGGCATGTTGGGAAGAGGCCCGTAGTTTCTGGCAATTTCAGGGGACAACCTCCAGCTCAAAAGTTCAAACCGACAGGGGAAAATGCTGTTAACGTGGTTGGAAGACCCGGAAATGGTTTTGTGAGACCTCCAGTGGTGACTTGTTTCAACTGTGGAGAAACAAGACACTACAAGTCTCATTGCCCAAAGTTGCGAAATGTCGTTCGTAATGGACCAACGCATCAAGTTGGTAAGAAGCCGTACCAGCAACGGCGAGTATTTGCCTTGACTGAATCTGATGCTGATGAAGTGGATCATGTCATCACTGGTACGAGGGTAAATGTTTAGAAGTTTTATGTTGTTCTTTTTCCCGCTTTATTTAGTGAACTGTTATGTAACGAGTGTGTGTTATGTAATAGGAGAACTCTATTTGGAAAGAAAGCTGTTATTTTGTTCGATACTGGATCCTCTCATACTCTTGTATCTCCTAAATTTGCTAGTCTTGGGAGCCGAACCAAAGTCTTTCCAGGCATGGTCTTAGTAGTAGCTACTCCATCAGGGGAAGCTTTAATTACTGATCGATACTATGAGGACTGCGAGATCGAGATTGGCAACAGTATTTTTGGGATTGATCTGATCGAGCTGACTATCTTGGGATTCGATGTTATCATTGGAATTGATTGGATGTCGGTGTACAATGCGAGCATCGAGTGCAAGACCAAGGAAGTAACAGTGAAGGCTCCCGGTGGCCCTGAATTCACTTTACAAGGGAAGAAGAAGTGTTCCAGGTTGGTTGCAGCCATCTGCAAGAAGGAAATTCCTGTGGAAGTGCAGGGGATTCCTGTGGTTCGGGACTATTCGACTGTGTTGTTGGATGATTTGCCTGGGTTACCTACACAACGTGATGTGGAGTTCAGCATCACTATTCAACCAGGGAGTGCACCCATTTCTAAGGCACCGTATAGGATGGCTCCGGTGGAGCAAGATGAAGTGAAACGACAGATTGAGGGACTATTGGAGAAAGGCTTTATTCAGCCGAGTGCGTCACCTTGGGGAGCACCGGTGCTGTTGGTAAAGAAGAAGGACTGATCGATGAGAATGTGTATCGATTATCGAGAGATGAATAAGGTCACTGTTCAGAATAAGTGTCCTATTCCACGAATTGATGACTTGTTCGATCGTCTACAAGGAGCAGCTGTTTTCTCCAAAATAAATCTTCGATCAGGATACCATTAAGTTCGAGTAAAAGCTGAAGATGTACATAAGACTGCATTCAGAACTCGACATGGGCATTACGAATTATAAGTTATGCCATTTGGAGTGACGAATGCACCTACAATCTTTATGGACATGATGAATAGATTTCTGAGGTCGTTCGTTGATTCTTTCGTCGTGGTGTTCTTCGACGATATTCTTGTGTACTCCAAGTCGGAGGATGAGCACACAGAGCATCTGGCAGCAATTTTGAAGAAGTTGGAAGAGCAAGGAGTTGTATGCCAAGTTATCCAAGTGTGATTTCTGGAAATTTGAAGTGGCATTCCTAGGTCACATCCTTTCTAAGGAGGGAGTGGCAACTGATCCTCGGAAGATAAAGGCAGTGAGAGATTGGGCAAGGCTTACTACAGTAAAGAAAATCAGAAGTTTCCATGGATTGACGGGATACTACAGGAGGTTCATTCAGGGCTATGCTCAGTTAGTCGTGCCGCTCACTGGTTTGACCAAGAAGAATGTAAGTTTCAAGTGGACCAAGCAGTGCGACGGCAAGTTTTCAGGAGTTAAAAGAGAAGCTAACTACTGCACCTATTTTGGCGTTGCCTAGAGCAGGTGTTGATTATGATGTCTACAGCGATGCTTCACATCGTGTGCTTGGTTGTGTCTTAATGCAAGAAGGGAAAGTGATCGCTTATGGTTCGAGGCAACTACGACCGTATGAGAAGAATTATCCGACTCATGATCTGGAGTTGGCTGCGATTATCTTCGCCTTAAAGCAATGGAGACACTATGTGTACTGTAACTCCTATTTCCCGCATCTGTATTTTCCTACTATATTTGCATTCTTTGTATTCTTGTATTCAATTTGAGATCTATATTGTGTTCTGGTTCTAATAAAAATCATTCGTTTGTTTCAACTCAATTTTGGTGCCAATGTTTATTTCAATTGTATTATTTGTTTCTGCTCTTTTGTGTCGTTCTTCATGAAGAAATGGACTGTTTCATCTCATCTATCTCTTTTGCCCCAATTTTAATGAATTTTGGGTCAATCTCTTGTTGGATCCCCCTCAGAACCGCTATCCAAATACCCAATAACCCAAACCCCTCTTATTTAAACCTAAACCTAGCCTAACCCTAACTCTAAACCCTTATTACTGTGCTACCCTAATTACTCTCCCAGCCGCCTCTCTCCCACTCCGTCTTCTTCCTCCGGCTTTCTGTTCCTTCAACCCAATGCCCAAGTCCACTCCCATTACCACCTCCGATCGCCCTCCATCATTGCCCTCATCGTTGCATCAACCTCGCCTCCATCACCCCTCCACCATCATCTTCATCATCTCCCTCACTCCCGAACCCATTTGCACCCGCCGTCACCTCCATTACTTCGCCATACCCCATCCCCAATAACCACTGCACCGTCGCCGAAACCCTTCTCCTCATCACCCTCGACCTCCGCTCCGACCACCATCAACAACCGAAACCCCCGAAGTTTTCCCCCACTCTCCTCACTCTGTTTCGAACCCAAGAACAGAGCACCGCCATTTTTGTCGCCACATCCACATCGACGACACCGCTGTCGCCTCCTTGCGTCGAGTCCCTCTCGACGTCGCTGCTCCTGCCGCCTACACCGTCAGCCAGCTACCGTTGAATCCCCCTCTCTCTCTATCACTGTTACTGTGATGGAGGGAAGAAGAAGGAAGGAGGACTGAATTGAATCTGGGCCGTTGTATTTCATCAAGATCCGATCTGATCTTGATCGATCTGATCTTGATCTGATCTTCACCATCAGATCTGCTCTTGGCCATTGATCGCCTTGATCTTGATCATCCCATCAAGATCCGTGCCGATCGTGATCTCCGTCGAATTCGTCGACTACTCCCCTAAGACAAGTATTCTTCTTGTACAAATTTTTGTTAGTACAAGCGTTTAATTTAAAAATATCGCAAATAGATAGTAGTTGTGACTCCTCCTTGTCTCATCATTGTTGATCTAATATTATTCATCATCAAACACATAATCATAAGAGTCACAACCCTTCGTTGATTTACTTTACAAAATAGTTGGACTCATTTTATCTCCTAGTTACTTGAACACTTTAAACTAAGAAACCCTAGACTCGTAGATGTGTGTTGTATCATGTATGTGATGATCTTACATTCCTTTGAGTTGAGAAATACATGTTACTTATTGATTTGATACCCATTACATCCATTTTGTATCACATGCTAGACTCATAATAGTCATTTAGCATGCAACTTGTACATGAAAGAAATTCACACTTGCTATTGTTTTTGTCTTTACTTGCTGTTTCAACCCCTTTAAAATCAAAACCTGAACTTGAGCCCTGAACATGAAATGTAGCCCTAAATGCCTAGTTGTCAATAGCATCCTGAATTTTTGAATTCCGAGTTACGGTCTAGGAGATATCGCAGTTTTACTGCTGTTGTGTCGGTAGTCGCAGATTCACAAAAACTGCTACAGCTCTTTAGTTTACAATTATTTTAACTATGCTATCAGTAAGTAAGTGACTTGAAATTTTGTATGCTATTGCTGGATACCCTAGAGAACATTTTCTAATTTTCTCAGAATTAATTAATAATGTTTCAACCATGTTTCTTATGTATAAACTCAGATTCGCAAAAGCTGTATAGTCTGCTGTTTTGACACATGTTACCACAACTTTCATGTACCTTAATTATATGCATTGGAACCTGAAAGGAGCCTAGTTTCTAGATATTCTAACGGATCCACATTTGCTATTTTGTAGCAACGGAAATCGCAGTTTTGGTGTAGCAACCTCATGCTGTCCAGATTTGAGATTTTCGTTGTTCTTGATGCTTTGATTGATTTGGATCCTCGAACATGTACCCTAATTAGCCTAGACTTGTCCCATGTTCTTGATTATGTTTGCTTGACATGTTTCGCACACTTTCATGCTTGCTTGATGTTAATAATAAACAATAAGCTGGGGTTTAAGGGAAAGACCATAGTAGTTGACAATATAGGTAAATGTGCTCAGAAGGGGGCCCGTGTTTTCCATAATTTTATGTTAAATGGAACTAAGTGCCACGTAGAACTAAGTATCATGTCAAGGGTTGACAGGGGCCACCTCTAGAGCCCATTATATAATTACATGATATGTATTTGCGATTACATGGAACTAAGTGCCACGTACAACTAAGTGCCACGTCAAGGGTGACAGAGGCCACCTCTAGAGCCTACGGGGGCCACCTCTAGAGCCCATGGTTTAATCACCTGTTCGTATTTCCTACATGACCTGAGTACACCGCCCTATAGACTCTATTACTAGGCCTAAACAAAATTACATTGACTGTAGCAACCATGTAGTAAAAGTATGGATGCATGAAGTGCTACATAGATAGTAATAACCACAAGACTTGATACATGAAACTTGGAACTTGACACATTACTTACTTGATACTTGTACTTGACAACTTGACACTACACTTGAAACTCGTTACTTGACAGTTGTACTTGATACTTGTCACTTAATGCATGATACCATTACATGTTCACTAGCCACTTGTCTACTATTAGTATTTGTTACCCAACCTTGTCACTCGAGTTGTCTTTCCTGCTAGTTAATTTCTTGAATCCCCACTACTTGTTGAATCCCTATTACATTCTTGATTCCAGATCTTATTCCATGTTACTTGTACTTGTTTTACTATGTGGCCCTAACTTGCACTAATGGCATTTTTCTTGTTTTCTCCATTTTCTCCTTTTTATCATTATAAACAGACTTTGGAGACGAATTGTCTGCTAGAATTGGTGAGCAGAAATTCTAGGCTTCAATTGGATAAAGGACATGCTTAAATTATTTGTTTTCCTTGTGTTATTTATTTTCTTGCTACTTAAAACTTGTAACGGACTTATGTTCCCGAGTTTTATCTTTTGATCCAGATTTGAAACTATTTGGATATTATTATTGTTTCAATTGTTTTATGTTGCTTAATAAATTATTCATGCATGCGTGGTTGTGTATACTTGTTATATTCTTGTTGTGATGTTGAGTCGATCCTACAGCTTATGGATGATGTTAAAATCATTCGCTGGGCTTCGTCACGCGCTCGTATTTTGTGTTTTTGGGAAGCGGGGTGTGACATGTATAGTGAGAAATTGAACATGTACACGGACCACAAGAGCTTGAAATACATCTATCAGCAGAGGGATCTGAATCTGAGGCAGCGGAGATGGTTGGAAGTGCTTGAGGTCATGCATCCTGAGATCGAGTATCATCCTGGGAAGGTTTATGTTATTGTTGATGCACTTAGCCGCAAGAGCGGTTTGGCCAGTTTGATTACGACTCAGAAGCATCTGGCAGAGGAATTACATCGGGATGGTATTGAAGTTGTTTTGCAAGGTTTGGGAGCATCCTTAGCTCAGTGGAGGCTTCAGCCTACACTGAATGAAAGGATTATTGCAAGTCAGAAGGTAGATGCTGAAATTCAGAAGATGAAGGAGTATGTTGGAGAGATCGTCAAGCTTCATGGTGTTCCGTTAACTATTGTGTCTGATCGAGATGCGCGGTTTACTTCGCATTTGTGGAGGAGTCTTCAGACAGCTTTGGGTACCAAGACGGATTTCAGGACCGCTTTTCATCCTCAAACCGATGGGCAGACCGAGAGAGTCAACCGTATTCTTGAGGATATACTTCGTTGTTGTGTGCTAGACTTTGGAGGCAGTTGGGAAAGACATCTAGCTTTAGTGGAGTTTGCCTACAACAACAGTTTTCAGACTAGTATTGGGATGGCACCGTACGAAGCTTTGTATGGCAGGAAATGCAGAACACCTGTTTGTTGGTTTGAAGTGGGGGAGCGACAGATGTTTGGGCCTGAGATTGTGCAGCAGACCTCTGAAAAGATTGATCTGATCAGGAAGAGGTTGGCGGAAGCTCAGAGTAGGCAGAAGAGCTATGCAGACAACCAGGAGGAGGGACATTGAGTTTGAGGAAGGTGACTTTGTCTTTCTGAAGGTATCGCCCAGTAAAGGTGTGATCGATTTGGCAAAGGCAGAAAGTTAGCCCCGAGGTTCATAGGCCCGTATATGATATGGAAAAAGGATCGGGAAAACTGCTTACTGGCTGGAGTTACCTGTAGAGTTGTCTCAGGTGCACAATGTCTTTCAACTGTCTATGCTGAGAGGTTACATTCCAGATCCGAGTCATCATTTGCCCGAAGTACCGGAAAGTTTGCAATTGGATATGAGTTACATTGAGCTCCCAGTTGAGATTGTGGATCTTTGGGAGAAAGTCTTGAGGAATAAGATGATACCGATGGTCAAAGTAGTCTGGAAACCAGTTGGTGGAAGCGGCTACTTGGGAATCTGAGGAGAGGATGTTGAAGGACCATCCTAGCTCTTTGCTTGATTTGTATTTTCTTTCCTTTTCTTCTCGTTAAGTTCTATTTTCCTCACCCTTTAAGTGTAGTTCCGGGGACGGAACTATTCTAAGAAGGAAGTGTTGTAATATCCTAAACTTTTATTAAATGAGAAATTGTTGATTTTACGTGTTGTGCACGTACAAATTCTTGTACATTTTTTTCTTATAAAAAAATTATCTCTTTCATAACATGAACAAATAATTACTTTTCTTTCTTTCTGTTTATTTTCTAAAAAAAAGCCTATTTTAAAAGCATAAACTTGTTTTTCTAATTTAAGCCCACCCTAATTAATTAAATGTTTTATTAATAACCCATGAGTCTAAAAGCCCACTATTTTGAAACCCACAAATTAATTAACCTTTTAATTGTTATAACTTGTAGTGTAGACACTTTTAGTAAACACTAAATCTATATAATAAAACACAAAGAAAGCTATCAAGTGGCTCACATTCAATCTATCCCAAAATCAATGGACCAGATCTAGTCTCACAAAACATATTTTCCCGCCCAAATTTCAAACTCCCAAATTCAAACACACACACACTCTCTCTCTTTTTTCCCAAAATAAACCCCCTTCTCTTGCTTTTTCACTGTCTCTATCTCTCTCCCCCCGTCTCCCTCTCTCTCATCTCTCCCCCTACTTTGGTTCCCGACCTTCTCCCCTGCTGTGTCCCCGTCTCCGACGCCAGCCACGACAGCGCGACCCTTTCCTCCTCTTCTCCTTCCGTCGACAACAGCAACCACAGCCACATCGCCACCCCCTCTCGGCATGTGTCCCCTTCCGATGTCGCACAGCCCGTCGCCGTTGCTCCCGCCGTCCGCCGTCTCCGACGCCTGCTTGCAACCCCCCGTCGTCCTGCCTCCATGACGCCAGCCACGACAGCGCGCCCCTCTCCTCCCCTTCTCCTTCTGTCGACAACAGCAACCACAGCCACAGCGCCACCGCCGGCAACAGGGGTGATGGGTGGGCCCCACTTGGTGGTGGGGATGCCAGAGAGGCGGCGGGCGCCGCAAGATGGAGTGTGGTTCTTTCTCAAAGTAGCAGAGAATCAGTGAGTTCATCAATCTTTATATATACGGTTTCATATTGGTTTTACTTCTATCTATCTTTTTTTTCTTTCATTTTTTTTGGGGTTTTCATATAGGTTTTCTGTGATCTATTTTTGAATTTTTTGGGGCTTTTTATTATTATTTCAATTTGTTTGGGCTTGAATTATAACTGGTTGAACTTATTTTTTGGTTAATTAGAATTTTGTTGATTTTGTTTTGTTGAATGTAGAGTGAGGGAGCCATTTTTGCCACAAATACCCAAGAGCTACTTAAGGATCAAGTACTACTCTTGGCTTGAGAGATGAATCAGAGGTACTTATAATCTTCTCCTATTTTCAAGATTAAGAGTAAGAGACAATTTTGAAAAGGCTTCTATTTCAATCACTATATTTGGCATGCATATATAGTGTTGTTGTAGGCAATGTTAAGAATTACTCATAGGGGGGGAAAGGTTATTGAACGTATATAATTAAATAGAATCATAGCAATGAGCTCATGCTTAACTTGGTAGCTAAAGGGGATCTTTCTCATGTACGATTCTAACAATTTGGGTGAAGTGTGCGTTTCAAGGTTTAAATCATAGTCCTCTATGATTTAACTTAGAGCTCTCTTAGCTTGCTTTGGGGGTTTGGCTAGAAGGCTAGCTATATCATGGTTGTGGCTATATAGATTAGGTGGAGGGAGATGTTTAGAACCACCTAAATGTTTGTTGTTACGTGATGCAAATTAGCTTTAGCAACCCTATATTTCATGACTATATATATTCATCATGGCAAAATTTATGTAGGAATGATATTCCATAAAAAGCCTATGATAATAGCACACATAGCATGATGGGTTAGCATTATGAGTTTAACTTTCTAAGGACAGTTGGTTGTTTTTTTGGCACAATCCCAAAAATGCTTCCTTTTTAATTTTTTGAAAGCTATGCACCATCCTAATTATGAAGTTACCCTATAGGCTTGGAGTTCTAGAGAAAAAATCATGTCTCTATATATGATCAATGAGATATTCCTCTTTTGTGCTTGCCTGTACAGAGTTTCTCATCATTTTGCTTGGATTTTTAACTTAATAGAGCTTAAGAGTAAGAGACACAGAGTACACATAATAGGCAGCTTTTGGTGTACACAGAGTACACATAATAATCATTAATAAGTTCTCATTTTTGTGCAAGTTATTACTTTGAGATTGTCAAGATTCATTTTCTATAGAGAAGTCTACATTCTAAAAAGGTTTAATTAGTAGAGTACTTTGGTTAATTAGAACTTTTTCAGAAGAGTAGCAAAACTAGGCAAAGTCTTCTCTGTATGTGTGAATACTTCTAATTAAATAATTAAATTGATAGTTATTAAATTTAGGGAAGGATTGTGAATGTTCCATGTGCAATTCATTTTCATATAATGATTAAGGAGTGCTAATCTAAGTTGGATGACCTTATTCCTATTTTGTGTTATGATTGGAGAATTAATATAATTGTCTTTTAATCATTTCTTTCAAATATATGATAGGAGAATTATAATCTCCTTTTAATTACAACTTTCTAACTCTCATTCATCTTGGTCCTTTTAACTTATCATGATTTTTCTTTATTATGAGTTTTGCATCTTTGTCGGACAAGAGTGAGAACAACGCAGGGAATATTATGAAGCACATTGTGAGAATTTGTACCCGGCTGATCTGGCGAGGTATGCATCCTTTTTATTATACAAGTTTGAATTTTGGTTTGCAATTTCTTTTACCATGTATTGCATCTAAATTTTTGCCAATTTTTGTTTGCAATCTTGACAATTTCTTTGAGATTGTCAAGACTCATTTTCTATAGAGAAGTCTACATTTTAAAAAGGTTTAATTAGTAGAGTACTTTGGTTAATTAAATTTTTTTCAGAAGAGTAGCAAAACAAGGCAAATTCAGGTATTGTATTCTGATTTGGGTATTGACAGATTAGAAGAATTGGGTATTGAAGGAAGTTTGTGTGTTGAGAGAGATTTGAATATTTGTGTGTTGAAGAATTGTACTGTTTTGGGTTTTGAAAGAGATTGACTAATTTGGGTATTGAGAGAGATTTGGGTATTGAGAGATTTGGGTAGCTCGTGCATTATACTTTTGTAGGCGTTTATAGCCCGTGCATTATACTTTTGTCTGCTTGAGCATCATTTCTAAAAATTGATTTACTGAATGTTTTAGGTAAGCATCTCATTTCATTGCCCTACAATTCTGCTAAATATTTAAATTTGAAGTGATTATTATTTTAATACTTAAGCAGTACCTATTGTTTTTATTTGTGGTATGTATGATAGTTATGCCATTGTTTTATGTTGATCTAGAAATGTCATTTGGCTTTATGTATAATCTTTCTCCTGATACTATTTGTGATTGAATTGGACTAAATTTTGATGGTATCATGTACATGCATTAACCGACACATGTGGATATACCTTTTAAAGAAATTTACTAGCAGTATATAACTTAGTAGTAAGTTTTAACTTTTACAAGCCAAAATATAATAGGTTTTGTCTATGACGTTTTTGACAACACATATGCTGAGGGACAGTAGACATGCTTACATTATTTGCTGCATCATTTACATGATTTTTCATATGTTGCATCTAATTTTAGGATTGATACCGTTTTGCAGCTCCGTCAAACCCAACTTTCACCTCAGCGCATGTTTTTCAAGAAATGTAAGCAATCATCTTGCCAGAAAAAAAAGTTTTCTTTGTTTTTAGGTGACTATTAATTACTTGAGAAATGTGAGAAATGTGAGAACTGTGACTATTGATTACTTGAAAATTATTTTTAGGTGACCCATTTAAAATAAAACAATGTAATAATTTAAAATAAAACATTGTGACTATTGATATTATGATAATGCTTTGTTTTTAGGTGAAGAACCGTCAATGCAAGCTGTAATAGTTCATTATTAATGTAGTAATGTGGATCATTTTTTCTTATATTATTTTCTCCTCTTATATATTTCTAACCTGGCTTCGCCAGGAAAGTTGATAATTGTTTCAATGATGTTTGCAGGAACTGGAGAAATCAAAGCCTATGATTGAAACCGGCGACCTGAATTGTGCTCACCAAGATATTGATATCTTTAATCCTGCAGTAAGTGATCTATTTTTATATAGTACAACTGACATTAAACTTTGTTTTGTTAATTATTCTGCTGTAATTGATTACTTGAGAATTATTTTTAGTTGACCCATTTAAAATAAAACAATGCTTTGTTTTTAGGTGAAGAACTGTCAACGCAAGCTGTAATAATTCATTATTAATATAGTAATGTGGATTATTTTTCCTTTTCTTATTTGCTCCTCTTATATATTTCTGTTCTGGCTCTGCCAGGCAAGTTGATGATTGTTTCAATGATGTTTGCAGGAACTGGAGAAATCAAAGCCTGTGATTGAAACCGACGACCTGAATTGTGATCACCAAGAAATTGATATCTTTAACTCTACTGTAAGTGATATCTATAACTCTGTTTTTTTTAATTGTTCTGCTTTATTAATAGGCTAATTTCTGTGGGCTATGAGAAGATGATTTAATATGTAAATATCATATTTGTTTCACTCAGCAATGGGGTACTAGAAACAGAAAAGATAAAGTGGGATAATTTGTTAGTCTAACACTGATTATTTGTTAGACTAAGCAATAAGGTACGAGAAACAGAAGAGAGAAGGTCGATAAATTTATCTAACACCATTCAATAATAAAATTGTGACCTCAGACCTCCCTAGAATCACCCCATTATAGACTTTGACAATTAAAATTATGCTTTTACCGCTGTTGTTTCCTAATAGAGGCTTTTTAAACAGGCTTGCATAATTCCCAACTCCACCACATTAAAAGAAAAAAAATGGGGGTCTGCACCTTTAAGGATTTGCTTTTGATCCAAGATATTAAACACTACAAATAAAACTCATTGGTGCATAGTATCAAGAAAATTAATCGTTAACTAATCCAAAGAAAACAAATTAAATAAACTGCATTTTTATGATAGTTTCGTAACCAACATGTGTAAAACCTATAGTTCTCTCTTCTTTTTAAAAGCACGTATGTTTGGGTATTGAGAATTTCTTAGATTAAAAGCACATATGTTTGTATTGTGATATTTGGGTATTGAAGGAAGTCAATGTGGGTGGTTTGGGAGGGATTAAGGGGAATTTTGTTGATTTCGATATTGGAAATGCTGGAAATGTGGATGCTAACAAAAAAAACTTCTAAATCTAACTTGAATGAAGTTTCGATTGATGTCGGCTTAGCCACCTCTGTACCATACCAATTGTGAGGATCATTGAAGGCATGTGGATGCCATTGTTAGATGCTATGAGACCGGGATAGAGGAAGAGCTGAAAAGGATGATTAATGAAGGTTGAAGAGAACTTATTGATTTGAGGTGGAGAGAGGACTCATAGAGGTTGCTCAGTGGTGATGAGCTTCATGGAAATTAGAGAACCATAGGCTGGTGTTGTTGGAGGTTTAAAAGGAAATTACAAGAACGAAGAGAGTGATATGTGAAGCAGGCCTGAGAGAGAAAGGCAGACATTTAGCGATGGGGTTAAGCAAGCATAGAGATAATGGTACAATCAATTTAGTCAACTGTATGAATTTTATGATAGTTGAGGGGAGTTTGGGCTGTAATTTTTAGTGGTTTAGTTTAAACCCACTAACTATACCTGGCCCACATTTTATAAAGTTGTGTCCTCTCAAGTATACAGATAATCTTATTAACTATATATTTCAGTATGCATGGCAACAATGATCTTAACAGTTATTATTTTGGGAGATGATGTATAATAATGATCGTAAAAGAAAAGTACAAACATTAGTAGTTATTAAACAAAATTTTCAAATATGAATGACAATTAGTATCTTATCAGGCCTTTAGTGTGATCATCTGTTTATCAATTCACACTTCACAGTTACACTATCAAGCCTTTAGTGTGATCATCTTTTTTTCAATTCACACATCATAGTTACACTACTCATATGTTTAAATCTGTAACAGATTAACTTCTTTACTTATTTCATAGAGATGGATATTAAATATAACTATGGTTATCTTAAACACAAGCATATATATATTGAATCTCTCTTTATTTTTCTACAAGACGATGCTAAATTTTCAACTATATAGCAATTGGAGTTACAATAACAAACAATTATTTTAGCAAAAACAAGTATCACCCTTTCTATTATTTGATGGCAAACATTAAATCAATAATGAGCCAGCAAACTCTTCAAATCAATTAACTTATCAGTAATGAAATATTGACACCATATATAAGAAGAAAAAAATAGAAAGAGGGTCGTCTATTAACTTATTATTTTTTCTTTAATGAAACAAGACGACAAAATAAAAAAATCCATTTATATATGATAGATTTACCTTACTAAAACTTATTTTCATTGTTGTTTTATTTTTGAACTTTAATAGAACTGGGAAGCAGCTGACATGGACCTCAAATTTATAAATGCAACTACATTGATGAATTGGGGTTGCAATAAGGTAAATTTATATTTACTACAACTACACCCTATGTTAATCGTTAATTGCTGCTAATTTAATGCTTCTTCCTTTTTTCCCAGATTGTCGTCCACACTCAAAACCGTCATGTACATATTGACAGTTTAACTTTTTGTAGGGTGATGAGGAACATGTTTGGTTGAAGCCATTTTTCTGTTTGAAAGGTAATGGTTTCAAAACTATTACTATTGTTTTAATTGTTTATTGTAAACTCTTACTATTTGATTCAAAACTCTAGCTGTTATTTTAGGTTCACTGTTTGGTCCTATTTTTGAAGACTTCAACCATTGTGTTCTCCTACAACCATGTAATTTTTTTTTTCATTTAGTTGGTAGGTGTTTAGTATGGTGGAGGATGTAATAGTTGTAATAATTGTAATATTTAGCATTTTGGGAGATGATGTAAGTAACTGTATATAATGATGATATAATATAGTTATGTTAATACCCGTACCCGCAATTTTGTGGAGTATTGGGTTCTGTGTTTGGTTTTTTAAAGGTTTTTCGAAGGTTTTTCAAATAATTTATTACATTTTCAAACGAATTTTTGGTTTTTATTTTGTATCTTGCATTATATTCTGATTTTTTTCCCCAGAGCCTTATATATATGATGCCTGTGTGATGTTGCTCGGTTGAGCCTGGGAAGGATTGATATTTATTGCCTGTGATGTCATATATTTAATTGTTAGCAGAATTCCGTAAGGAATTTCTGTAAAAGGGCTAATATTTTAAGGGAGGTTCTGTCAAAATTTTTACTAAATTTTCTAAAATCTATTATGTTTTCAAACGATATCTTGGTTTTTATTTTGTATCTTAGTCATATGAAGATTTTTTCTTCCCAGATCCCTATATATATAATGTCTATGTGATGTTGCTTGGATTGGCATGGGGAGGATTTATATTTTTTGACTGTGATGATAAATTTTTAATTGTGAGCAGAATTCCGTAAGGAATTGTTGTAAAATAGCTAATATTTTGAGGGAGGTTCTGTCGAACTTTTCAGAAAATTTTCTAAAATCTATTATGATTCCAAACTATATCTTGGTCATTTGGCTAGCGACATGTAAAATGGCTAATATTTTTTTTACAAATAAAGTGTCAAACAGAGACAGAGCATGAAGTGTCAAAGTTTGTAAGCTCAGAACTAACACAAACAGATCATGAAGTATCAAATTTTGTAAGCTCAGAACAAACACAAACAGAGCATGTAGTGTCAAATTTTGTTAGCTCAGAACAAATAGAAACAGAGCATGAAGTGTGTAATTTTGTAAGCTCATAAATAACACAAACAGAGTCTGATGTATCAAATTTTGTAAGCTCATAACAAACACAAACAGAGCATGTAGTATCAAATTTGGTAAACCCAGAACAAACAGAAACACATCATGAAGTATCAAATTTTGTTAACTCAGAACAAACAGAAAATGAACAGCAGAAAATGAACATGAAGTATCAAATTGTGTACGCTCAAGACAAACAGAAGCTGAACATGAAGTTTCAAATTTTGTAAGCTCAGAACAACAGACACTGAACATGTGGTTTAAAAAAAACCAGTGGGCTCAGAACACACTATTCATAACTAGGGCTACATTGGGGTGCCGCGCCAACTAGGATATGATAGATATATAATCAAGAATAAATACAACAAGCTTGAAATAATTATTCAGATCATATAGTGTTTTGCATCACTGCCTAAACCAACACACCAAAGGAGAGAATCAACCACCAAAAGTCTTAAATGAGAATCAACAATATAATTTCAAAGGAGGCCTGTATATAGTAGATGATTGTATTAGAAAGGTGGTTGTATTTGTTTACAATCAGTTTTTTTTTCCTGTCATGGTGCATATTTTTAATTAATGTTCTCACATTTCTTTAAAAAAATCTAGCTTTTTGAAGAATTTGATAAGTCAATATTTAGATATTTAAGGGCAATAAAGATAAATTCCTAAAAAACTGAAACAATTTAACGAATAATTGTTAAAGATGTATAAAGAGGTATAGTGAATGACTTTTGATATTAGCATGTATAATGCATAAATTTAATGCAGGTTCATCCAACCAAATAACTCCAAATAAATTTATATGCAGTTCCGAATACGTGCCGTAGGCACGTGCCACGGGCATACCTAGTTAATTTATAATGTACAACTTATTAGAAGGGGGATACTAGATGAGGCACGTGCATGCACTAGTGTGTGCAATGCACACCCCATGGGTGGCCGGATTGTGGCATGGAGAGATGGAGGGAGTGGAGTTGTGTTGAAGGGTGGTTATGTGATCATGGAAGTTACTACAACTTCCCATTTCATCTTGATCCTCGTTCTCTAACTCCTTGATTAAATCCTAGCCATCTATTCACATCCCAAAAATGTATAAATACCCATAGTTTCTTCTCATTAGTGCACTAGAAATTATTAAGAGAGAAAAAGATTAAAGTGAGAAAAGATTGAGAAGTAAAGTGAGTAAAAGAATGAGTGTGCATTTTGTGTGTGTGTCCCTTCAAGTAGAGGTCGGCCATTTCACCAAAGGAGCAAGGGAGGCTCGGGTTCCAATCAAGCACAAGGAGGAGACGAGTTGGCAACAAAATCTAGGAGGAGAATGCTACTTTCGTGCATTCTAGGAGATTCTAGGAGCTTTTCATTTCGTTTTTCTCCAATAGTTGGGTGTTTCTCATGCTTCTAATCTAGATACCATGCTAGGAATGGATAATAGAATTACTATTGGAAAACTAAGTGAAATTGGCCTTATGTTTGCTTATTTAGAAAAAGGAAGGTAATTAAGAGAATGCTTGACAATTTGATTGCTAGTTATTAAATTGTGAATGAATGTGCTAAAATCTATCATGTTGCCATGCTATATGTTTTGAAATATACTTTATTGAGGAATTTGTGTTCATGAGATGAAAAATTGATTAAATGCATCTTGTAAGTTGATTGTTTAAATTAAAGCAACACTAATGTAGAAAGATGGAGAATTTGTGTTCTGAAATGTTGTAGGGTGTTAATAAGTAGAAGAACAAAGAAATAAAGTAGTTTTGTGGAAATCTAGTCTAGTTTTGTAGAAAAGTGATTTGTTCTCAATGTCGAAATTATGGACATAGAACATGAAATAGGACCAAAAATGCATGTTTTATAAGGCAAATAATGATTATAAAAATACTGGTTAACTGTAATTTTACATAGTTTATAATTTGGAAAGTTTTGATTCAAAAAGAGAAGAAAAAGAACTAAAAACGTTTTGAGAATTATGGAAAAAAATTTGAAATGAACAGAGAACTAAATCAAAAACAACCCAACTTATTTTGAGGCAATCTGGTCCTTTAGACCAAGTGGTTAAGTGTGCGGTGACGTTTACTGTAGCCGCGTGTTGACCTCTGAGGTCTCGGTTTCGATACTGGGCGAGAGCCTTTTACTTTTGTTTTTTTTTTTTCAAAAATCTCGAGTACCCGAAAGTCGATTCATATGGATAATAATCCGTCTCTATGTCGCCTTGGAGGCTCTGGCTTTGTGGTTAGTGGGGGCGCCACAGTGCGGACACTGTAGCGCCACGTGTCTTGGCGTCGTGACTTCGAATTCGGATGTGGGGGTTTCGGATTAAAAACTGAGTTTTTTGGGAATTTAATTTTTTTTAGAGTTTTTAATCAAATAAAAATTTAAAAAAAATACAGAAAAATTTCTGAAAATATGTAGATTTCAACTGATAATTTTCTACAACTTTTGGTGTAATGAAACAGAAAAATTGAGACTATTTTGCAAGAAATGACTTGTTTTAATTATTAAATTAAATTGCATTTTAGATAAGAAAAAAAAATGAGTTGTTTGAAGGAGTTTAAAATGAGATTTAGTAATGGGAAAATTGAAAGTGTGAATTGTGGAATTAATCGAAAATGTGAATTGTGAAATTAGTATTGATTAAAATGAGAATAAGAGAATTATGTAGAAAGAACGAATTATTGAATGTGACAGGTTAGAAAAATGAATTCTTTTTGTTTATGCATGAGATTGTACATGAAATCGAAATTGAATGTCATGATGAGTTATGAAAGATCTTATGATATGAATACACAAATTCTATGAATATGAAATAAGAATTGTGTTAATCATGAAAGAGAGTTTATGAGTATGAAAAACTCGATGTTGTGATTATGAGTTGAAATTGAGAACTAGAGTGTAGCTAAGCCTCATACCAGCAATGAAAGAAATGTTGAGATGATATTTGAAATGAAAAGACCAAGATTGGGTCATGCTAAATGAATGAATGAGACCGGTATAGTGGGAGTGCTAACCCTAAGGGACTGACTTTGTTCATGATTCAATTAAATTAAGGATTAAATACATAGTGAAGATGTGATGAAAGTAAGAGAAAAACATGAGTATGAGGGACATTGGATTGACAGCGTGAGAGTATTCACAGGATGTCTCATGATGCATCATGAGTAGGACGTGAATACTAGTCTAGAGTACCGTCCCGGTGGCTACACTTATGGGGTGGTCTAGTGATCACGGGGGGTGCCATGTCTATGGTAGGAGGTGAAGTCACCACAGGATGCCTGCATGATGAGTCATGTATCAGTGCGACAAGATTCTCTCCAGGGCGCCAAGACGTGGGCTCGTAACTCATAGAACACCTACGATACTTACCGTTGTTACAGTAGTAGATTAAGTCATGGCGAGGGATTCAACCCCACAAGATGAAGAACTGTTAAGGGCTTGCCCTCGGACCTATGTAGTATGGGCTACATAGACTCTGAACAAGTGCGCATTAGTGTCATGTAAAATAAATAACTGCATTAAGGAATAAGTGCACATTCACAACATGACATCAATAGGCTTTGTTTGTGATCAAGATTGTGATTGTTTAAGTATTTGAGAATTGTTATACTGTTTCCGGCATAGAGAGGATGGTCGTGTATAATATTTCTTCGGTTGCAAGCAACCGACGTGCCCACAGTTTCTATGCAGGATAAAGTACAAGAAAAAGAATAAGGAGGAATTGATGCTTAAAAAATTATTCAAGTGTCATACATTTTATTCTTGTAATTGTTGTAAAATTGCTTCTGCTGTACAGATGTAAATGTAAACGTAACTCTGATGTAAAGTAAAGTTTTAAATTCCTAGTAAAATTGTAAGAAGTGATGTGTAAAGATCCTGTGGAACTTCGAATTCGGTCTTAATTTGGAATTCGAGGTGTTACAGAGTGGTATCAGAGCCACGCTTCCAAGTAGTACAAATTTATAAGGAACGACACCCTAGAGTGGACATTAGAGCGTGTGTTGAGTGGAGAGATTTAAATGTAAGTCACTTACATTTGTGTTGCTCCATGATTTATGCTTCTTCTGCTCCTTTCTCTAAGATGGCAGACCACTTCGACCCAGTTGGAGATGACGAATAGCACATAGTTGAGGAGGAGTATTACCCCGGGCAAGCTGATTCAGAAGAAGAAGATCCTGAAAAATTCGAAGAGGAATGGCCTGAGTCCAGAGAGATCACTCCACCTCCGGATTCATCTGATGATTCCTCCGATGAGGAAGAACCAGTTCCAAGTAGTCTCATTGTGTCTCTTCAGAGGCAGGTTGAGACTCAGAGGAAGAGAGCGAAGCTGCTGCAGGCACAGTGTGCGAAGTGCAAGGAGGATATTGCAACTCTCAGTCATCGTGTTTGGGAACTCGAGAAGAGGAAAAACATGTACGATGTACTAAAGGAGGAAGTGGTGGAACTACGGGAAGAGCTTCGAGAAGCCAAGAGAAACCGTATGAACTAGAATGTTGTATCTTCTTACTGCTTTCATTTGATGTCAGAAATGTTTTAAATTCGAATATATAAGGTTTGGAATTCAATGAAATGAAGGAATTGATTTAAATTCACATTTTGTTACTTCGAATTTAATGGATCTCTTGCATCAGAACATGGCTGGAAGAAGAGCTAGAAGCGGTGAAGGACTTGATTTGGAAATGGAGCTAGCGAGAGTCTATCAGACACTCAATGCCATTGCCCTGAATCAGAACTAGATGGGGATGCCTGCAAATCCAGTTCTTGCATCAATCAAACTCGTGGAATCATTAAAGCGGATGAAACCACCAGTGTTTGAGGGAAAGTCAGACCCAGATGTGGCTGATAATTGGATCCGGCAAGTAGAGACTATCTTTGAAGTTTTGGAAACTTCGGAGGGCAGCAAGGTGAAGTTGGTTGCACTGCATTTCGAGAAGGATGCAGCTGTTTGGTTGCAGTCAATGAAGCGGACGATGGGAAATGTTGTTCTTGGCTGGGAGGAATTCTTGGACGAATTCCGCAGTCACTATTTTCCATCAGATGTACAGGAGAAGAAGGCCATGGAGTTTCTGGCACTGCAGCAGGGCGGCATGTCGGTTAGGGAGTATGAAACAAGATTCACTCAGCTATTAAGGTATGCACCCGAATTGGTGATGGATGAGGCGAAGAAAGTTCGAAAGTTCGAGCATGGTTTAAGGCCAAGTCTGAGATCCAAGATGATACCCCTTGGTATCAGGAGGTTTAACAGGTTGGTCAAGCGAGCTGCAGCTACGGAAGAAGACACGGAGCAGTTCCATGGTGTTCAGAACAGGAAGAACAATTGAAATGTTGGGAAAAGGCCCGTAGTTTCTGGCAATTTTAGGGGACAAGCTCCAGCTCAAAAGTTAAAACCGACAGGGGCAAACGCTGTTAACGTGGCCGGAAGACCCGGAAATGGTTTTGTGAGACCTCCAGTGGTGACTTGTTTCAACTGTGGAGAAACAGGGCACTACAAGTCTCATTGCCCAAAGTTGCGAGATGTCGTCCGTAATGAACCAACGCAGCAAGTTGGGAAGAAGCCGTACCAGCAAGGGTGAGTATTTGCCTTGACTGAAGCTGATGCTGATGAAGTGGATCATATCATCACTGGTCCGAGGGCAAATGTTTAGAAGTTTTTTATTGTTCTTTTTCCAGTTTTATTTAGTGAACTATTATGTAACGAGTGTGTGTTATGTAACATGAGAACTTTATTTGAATGGAAAGAAAGTTGTTGTTTTGTTCGATACTGGATCCTCTCATACTTTTGTATCTCCTAAATTTGCTAAAGTCTTGGGAGTCGAACCAAAAGTCTTTCCTGGCAAAGTCTTAGTAGTAGCTACTCCATCAGGGGAGGCTTTAACCACTGATCGGTACTATGAGAACTACGAGATCGAGATTGGGAACAGAATTTTTGGGATTGATCTGATCGAGCTGACTATCTTGGGATTCGATGTTATCATTGGCATTGATTGGATGTCGGTGTACAGTGCGAGCATCGAGTACAAGACCAAGGAAGTAACAGTGAATGCTCCAGGTGGACCTGAAGTCACTTTCCAAGGGAAGAAGAAGTGTTCCAGATTGGTTGCAGCCATCTGCAAGAAGGAAATTCCAGTGGAAGTGCAGGGGATTCCTGTGCTTCGGGACTATCCGACTGAGTTCTTGGATGATTTGCCTAGGTTTCCTCCACAATGTGATGCAGATTTCAGTATCACTATTCTACCAGGGAGTGCACCCATTTCTAAGGCACCATATGGGATGGCTCCGGTGGATCAAGATGAAGTGAAACGGCAGATTGAGGAACTGTTGGAGAAAGGCTTTATTCAACCAAGTGCATCACCTTGGGGAGCACCGAAGCTGTTGGTAAAGAAGAAGGACGGATCGATGAGAATGTGTATCGATTACCGAGAGCTGAATAAGGTCACTGTTAAGAATAAGTATCATATTCCATGAATTGATGACTTGTTTGATCGTCTACAAGGAGCAGCTATTTTCTCCAAAATAGATCTTCAATAAGGATACCATCAAGTTCAAGTGAAAGCTGAAGACGTACATAAGACTGCATTTAGAACTCGACATGGGCATTACGAATTCTTAGTTATGCCATTTGGAGTGACGAATGTAACACCCTGAATTCCAAAACAGACTGAATTCGAGTTCTACGGGATCTTTTCACTTCTCTTCGTACAATTTTACAGGGAAAATAAAACTTTTGATATATCAGAGTTACTTTATACATTCACATTTATGCAGCGAAAGCAAATTACATTAATTACATGAAAATATACACATTTAAATCAATCTTGGAGCAGCATGTATACTTCGATTTGTCAACCTCTTTATCCTGCATGTAAAACGGTGGGCAAGTCAGTTCATTCAACTGACAGAATGTTATACACGACCATCTTCTCTATACATTTGAAGTATAAGACAAGAATTTAAATCAACTTGCATTTCATTGAATTCCAAACTTTATACATTCGAATTAAAACATTTTTGACATCAGAATGAAAGAAATAGAAGCTACAACAATCTAACTCCTACGGGTCCTCTTCGCTTCTCGAAGTTCTCCCCGTAGTTCATCAACTTCATCCTTCAGCACATCTGTCAGGTTCTTTCTCTTCTCAAGTTCCCATACCCGGTGACTGAGAACTAAAAAGTCGTCCTTCCGCTTCGCCAGCTGAGCCTCCAATAATCCGACTCTCTCTCGCAGTGTCTCTACCTGCCTCTGAAGAGAAGCCACAAGACTACTCATAACTGGTCCCTCTTCTTCATCAGAAGAAGAATCGTCAGACGAGTCTGGAGGTGGGGTAATCTCTCGAGATTCAGGCCACTCCCCCTCATCAGAATCTGCTTGCGCAGGGTGATACTCGTCCTCAGAATCAGCCTGTCTAGGATGGTACTCTTCCTCAATGATATGCCAGTCGTCGTCTCCAGCAGGGTCGAAGTGATCAGCCATCTTAGAAGAAGCATGAGTCATAGAGCAACACAAATGTAAGTCACTTACATTTAAATCTCTAAACTCAAAAACACACTCTAATGTCCACTTCTAGGGTGTCGTTCCTTATAAATTTGTACCAACAGGGAAAGCGTAGAAAGCGTGGCTCTGATACCACTCTGTAACGCCACGAATCCCAAAACACTGAATTCGAGATGTTCTACAGGATCTTTTCACTTTCTGTAGTACAATTTTACAAGGAAATTTAAACTTTTCACTTTACATCAGAGTTTACATCAATATTACACTTTTCATTTGCACAGCGGAAGTAAAATTTACAACAATTAAATAATGTACAACAACATGGTACAATCTTTCAGCATCCATTCTTCTTTAACATGTCATTTACCTGCATATAAGACTGTGGGTACGTCAGTTTATTCAACCGACGATCATTATACACGGCTATCCTCTCTATGCCGGGAATAGTATAACTTAATTTTCCATATTTAACAAACACAAACTTGTCACATTTCAAACCAAAAGGGACTACCCTATTGATGTCGTGTTGTGATTGTGCACTTAGTCCTTAATGCATTTATTTATAATACATGACACTAATGCGCACATGTTCAGATTCTATGCATCCCATACTACATAGGTCCGAGGGCAAGCCCTTAATCGTTCTTCATCTTTGTAGAGTTCAATCCCTCACCATGACTTAATCTACTACTGTAACTACGGTAGTGTCTTAGATGATCTATGAGTGCAAGCACGTGTACAGAAACTGGAGGGGAATCCCACGTCATGTCACGATTCATCGTGAAGAACCTATGGACAATTCAGCCTCCTTCATGGCACACGATCCTCATGCAGTCACCAAACATCCCACAAGTGTCACCACAGGGATGGTACCCTGGAACAGTATCCACGTCATGTCACGACGCATCGTGAAGAACCTGTGAAATACTCTCCGCCGCCACGGTACCCTGGAGCCGTATCCACGTCATGTCACGACTCATCGTGAAGAACCTGTGAAATACTCTCCGCCGCAAATCCGATGGTCCTCACTCGTGTTTTTCTCCTACTTTCATCACATCTCCACTATGTACTAATCCTTAGTTTTTATTAGAATCATGAACAAAATCAAAGCTCTAGAGTTAGCCTCTCCACTAAACCGGACTTATCCATTCCTTTCAACATGACCAACCTTGGTCTTTCTTTTCAATATTCATTTCAATTTCTTTCCAATTGCCGGGGGAGACTTAGCTACTCTTTCATTTCAATTCCAATTCACAAATTCTAACATAATCTGAGCATTCCCAGCTCATGAGTTCATTTTTCATTGCCTCAGCATATCATGATCTTAGCTTTCATATTCATGTAATTCTTCATTCAAAGTATGACTCATTTCATGTAAATTTCTCAATTCAAACTATGATTCATTTCATATAAATTCATACAGCAATAAAAAGAGTTCATCAACATCAATCATAAAGTTCACAATCTTCAAAATAGACAGAATAATGTTCTCTGACATATCTAAACACTCCGGACAGTCGACTTGGAGCTCTTCCAGTCGACTTGTTCAGTCAATTCCAGTTATTCATAACCACTCGGGAGAGTCGACTGCTGCACACGGCAGTCGGCTGTTCCGCAGTGTTCCACTTTCAATTATCAATCACAGGACAGTCGACTGTCGTTCAACACAGTCGCCTGTTTGCGGAGTTCAATTATGTAATTTCTCAAGTTCTATACAGTCGACTGCTACACACATTCGGTCGACTGAACAGTTTAAAAGTCTCAAATTAAGGAATCATTCCTTCATTCTATTTACACATCATACTTTGTCTCGCTATTCTTCAACAAGAATAATTCATATCTCATGGTTATCACATTGTTCTCAAAATGAGAAGTACTAACGAATATTCACAATTCATATTTTCATACATCTATAATGTCACTTCAATCTTTACTATACTAATCTTCCTCTTTTCTAGTTCTTTTGCAAGATATAATTTCCCAAAAATACACATATCAAAATCATAGT
The DNA here is from genome assembly GCA_017893485.1 of Hemerocallis citrina. NCBI lineage: Eukaryota > Viridiplantae > Streptophyta > Magnoliopsida > Asparagales > Asphodelaceae > Hemerocallis > Hemerocallis citrina. Next base: position 54,322,916 of record CM030368.1, read on the forward strand.
TCTGATTACGCCTTTTATTCTCAGATCACATTTTATTCCATGCAACAATTCCCAAATTATCATTATAAAGTTTCATGTATTTTCAAAAAATAGAACATTCGAGTTTGTAAAAATGCATCAGTACCAGTCGACTTATACTATAGTAAGTCGACTGTCCAGGGGAAAACATCCATGATTGTAAACAAGAAGTTGACTTATAAAAGCACCAGTCGACTTAAATGAGCATATAATTCGACTTACAAGGTCCTAAGTCGACTTACCCGAAAGATTCCTTCTCGACATTTCTCAACAATTAATGCTACTAGCCAATTACACCTTCATGGCTAAATTTAATCCATATCAACTTAGATTTGTACTAATCCAATCTCATACAATTGCATACTCACATTCCAATCAATTTATAGGTCAATTCTCCAATTAAGAGTGTACTCTTATTAATATTTTTCATGCATCATTCTCAATATAATACTAGCATCATTTCTAATTAGAAATAAGGAAAATCAAACCCACTATCATTCATTCATTTTAACAAGCATTTCTACTTTTAGAAATATGGAGAATTTTACCCACCTTGTATGGAGAGAAAACAACACAATAGCAACGAAGGTCCTTTGCGAATGAATGCACCTCCTCCTAGACACTCGCACACACCTCCAAGCCCAAGCAAAACCGAAAGCTTCCCCTTTTGATGCCGGCCTTCTTCTCCTTGTTGAAAGCAATGCAATCCCACACAATTCTCTCAATCTTTTAACTCACAACTTACTACTAAATTAGACTATAGTTTTAGAAAGATATAATTGCATATGAATACTAGCCATGGGAGGGGGTATTTATACTAGAAATCAACTAGAATGAAGGGCTATGATTGACTAGTTGGTTGTAGGATGAAGGGCCAAAATTAGAGTAGGAGTTATAAAAACTACCCACACCCACATAGCCACCTCCATGATCTCCATTCAAAATTTGGATTTCCCTCCCAAAAGAATGCAACCGGCCACCATGGAGAAGTGTGCATTGCACGTGTACGTGTAGTGCACGTGCATGCAACTAGGCCAAAAAATGTACATTTTAATTTTGTATAAAAATAAAATAGCTTTAAAATAGTCTTCTACATGACAAGTTTTAAAAAAAATAGATTAATCCATGGGCTTAGTTTTGGGCCAAAATAGTCATTTAAAATAAAATAAATAAATCACATTTTGGGCTTTTAAGAAAAGGCTTTAAAACAAGGCTTTCTATTTATTTAAAGAAAAGGCTTTTGTATAAAATAACTTGAAAACACCTATTTAAATATTTATACACATCTCAATAAAAATAATTCAACCAAAATATTGCACGTGCACACTACGTGCAAAATAAAATAATTTTTTTTTTCATTAATTGAAAAAATCAGGGTATTACATTAGATCACCCCATAAGCATCGCCACCGGGACGGTACTCTGGAGTAGTATCCACGCCCTAATCATGACGCATCATGGGACATCCTGTGAATACTTTCGCGCTGCCAATCCAATGGCCCTCATACTCATGTTTTTCTCTTACATTCATCACATCTTCACTATGTATCTAATCCTTATGTATAATTGAAGATCAATATTCTAGAATCTAGCATTACTCCAACATCGTTCTTTTTCAACATCATTCATTATCAACGACCCCAACTTGGACAAAATATCATAAATTCTCCTTTCAATACTTTTCATTCTTGCTAATGTAGAGTCTTAGCCAAGTTCTAGTATATGTTCTCTTTTCATATTCATTGAAGCAAGCATGTTCACAAAATTTCACATTTCATCACGTTCTCTTTTCAACACATTTCTATGCATAACTTGCATACTAAAAATTCTCATTTAATTCTACTCAACATTTATGAATGAAAGAATCTCAATTTATCTCTTTGCAATTATTTCTATAATCAAAAATTTTCATTACCTTATTTTAAAATTTCAAAAGATCAAAAACTAAAATGAACTCTTCACTCTTAAAATTTGTACTCTTGTTTCTCTATTTAAAGGTCTATAAGTTCAAAATAATTTTTCATTTTGTAGTTTATATATACTCAGGAATTTTCTAATATTTTCTTAGTATTTATTTTATTTTTTTAAAGCTCGAAATAAATCAAGTAAAATGAAAAAAAAATAGATTTCTCAAAAAAATTTGGCCACTGCCAGAATCGAACTGCACACACACACAACCAGTGCACAGTCACCGAGACCGAAGCCCCCCACACTAGCCAAACAGGACAAGGTGCCCAACTGTCACAAAGGGTGAGTGAATGGGGTTTGAGTCTAGTTCTCGGTATTTGGGAAAAATCGAATTTTAAAAAGTAAAAATCGAGACTCGAACCCCAACCCAAACAATACAGCACCGCTACAGTAACTAAACTAGTGCCCCCCTATAACCAGTATGACCATGGTGACCAACTGATATAGGATTGGTTTAAAATAGATTTATGTCGAGTCTCTGTTTATTAGAAATATTTCATTTTTCAAAAGATCATAACTTCGTTCCTTCTTCACAAAAATTCCTAAAAATTTCCAAAATACTGAGTTTTCATACATTTAATAAATCAGTGTTTCTAAAAATAATTTTTTGACATTAAAATAAGTATTTTCACTCTAATTTGTATTCTATGTTTACAAATTGCAAAATTTCACTTTAACAAATCCTCTACTCAATTCTTTGCATTAAGACTTTATTTAAGAAGTGTAAATTTCTGTTTTTCCCCTCTTTATTCATAATACTTATAATCAAAATTGCACTCCTTGAGCAAGTATTACAATGGTTCAATAAGCACAAAATTTAATAATTCATCTACTAACCATGCATGAACATTTTTCTACAATCACATGGTTCTAATCCCACAATTTCATGGCAATAAGTTAATTTAACTACACTAAACATGAATTATAACCAAATAGCAAGCAATTCATTAAGCATTTACTCATTAGTCTAGCAAGTCCTTTTTAGAGCCAACAAGTGATTATCTTATTAGTTCTTTTAGCATGTATATATATCAAAATCCCTAGCATGATGTCTAAGATTAGAAGTATAGAAAAACACCAACCTATTTGAAGAAAATACTACAAAAGCTTGATCAGAGGAGGCTGAAGAGCAATGCAGACAACCGGAGGAGGGAACTTGAGTTTGAGGAAGGTGACTTTGTCTTTCTAAAGGTATCCCCCTGTAAAGGTGTGATCCGATTTGGCAAAGGCGAAAAGTTAGCCCTAAGGTTCATAGGCCCGCATAAGATATTGAAAAGGATCAGGAAAACTACTTACTGGCTGGAGTTACCAGAAGAGTTGTCTCAGGTGCACAATGTCTTTCATGTGTCTATGCTGAGAGGTGACATTCCAGATCGGAGTCATCATTTGCCCAAAGTGCCAGAAAGTTTGCAATTGGAATCTGAGTTACATTGAGCTCCCAGTTGAGATTGTGGATCGTCGGGAGAAAGTCTTGAGGAATAAGACAATACCGATGGTCAAAGTAGTCTGGAGAAACCAGTTGGTGGAAGAGGCTACTTGGGAATCTGAGGAGAGAATGTTGAAGGACCAACCTGAGCTCTTTGCATGATTTGTATTTTCTTTCCTTTTCTTCTCGTTATGTTCTGTTTTTCTCACCCTTTAAGTGTAGTTCCGGGGACGGAACTATTCTAAGGAGGGAGTATTGTAATATCCTAAACTTTTATTAATTGAAAAATTATTGATTTTACATGTTGTGCACGTACAAATTCTTGTACATATTTTTCTTATAAAAAAATTATCTCTTTTATAACATGAACAAATATTTACTTTTCTTTCTTTCTCTTTATTTTCTTAAAAAAAACCCATTTTAAAAGCCTAAACTTGTTTTTCTAATTTAAGCCCACCCTAATTAATTAAATGTTTTATTACTAACCCATGAGTCTAAAATCCCACTATTTTGAAGCCCACAAATTAATTAACCTTTTAATTGTTATAACTTGTAGTGTAGACACTTTTAGTAAACAATAAATTAATTTATAATGTACTACTTATTAGGAGGGGGTACTAGATGTGGCACGTGCATGCACTATTGTGTGCAATGCACACCCCATGGGAGGCCGGATTGTGGCATGGAGAGATGGAGGGAGTGGAGTTGTGTTGAGGGGTGGTTATGTGATCATGGAAGTTACTACAACTTCCCATTTCATCTTGATCCTTGATGTCTAACTCCTTGAATAAATCCTAGCCATCTATTCACATCCCAAAAATGTATAAATACCCCTAGTTTCTTCTCATTAGTACACTAGAAATTATTAAGAAAGAAAAAGATTAAAGTGAGAAAAAATTAAGAAGTAAAATGAGTAAAAGATTGAGTGTGCATTTTGTGTGTGTGTCCCTTCAAGTAGAGGCCGGCCATTTCACCAAAGGAGCAAGGGATGCTCGGGTTCCAATCAAGCACAAGGAGGAGACGAGTTGGCAACACAATCTAGGAGGTGAAGGCAACTTTCGTGCAGTCTAGGAGATTCTAGGACCTTTTCATTTCATTTTTCTCCAACAGGTGGGTGTTTCTCATGCTTCTAATCTAGATACCATGCTAGGAATGGATGATAGAAATACTAAGAGAAAACTAAGTGAAATCGGCCTCATGTTTGCTTATTTAGAAAAAGGATGGTAATTAAGAGAATGCTTGACAATTTGATTGCTAGTTATTAAATTGTGAATGAATGTGCTAAAATCTATCATGTTCCCATGCTATATGTTTTGAAATACACTTTATTGAGAAATTTGTGTTCATGAGATGAAAAAAAGATTAAATGCATCGTGTAAGTTGATTGTTTAAATTAAAGCAACACTAATGTAGAAAGATGGAAAATTTGTGTTCTAAAATGTAATAGGGTGTTAATAAGTAAAAGAACAAAGAAATAAAGTAGTTTTGTGAAAATCTACAGTCTAATATTGTAGAAGTGTGATTTGTTCTCAATGTCGAAATTATGGACATAGAACATGAAATAGGACCAAAAATGCATGTTTTATAAGGCAAATAATAATTATAAAAATACTGGTTTACTGTTGATATGGCTAAAAATGAGGTTAAATCGGAACCGTCCAAATCGGGCACGAATCTTGAAGCCCAGGAGTAAAATGGTAATTTCACTTACGGCCGGGTCTGAGGCGGATACTGGATCTCCCCTCCAAAGATCCAATAACCCGCGAATGGATCCACCTCAACTGGGTACGAGTCCCATCCCGAAACGGACCCAGATCAGCAGGATAGAATTAAGGCCTCTGATTCAGCCAAATCAACGGCCCTGATTCGTGCCTATCCTGTCACCGGGAAATCCGGGATCACATGCCTACTCTGGTTACGAGGATTTTATTCCTTAATGGATTCATAGGGATAATATTCCTGATCTGATCCTAAAAGACGCCTATAAATACCCCCCATCCAACTCCGTTATGAGGTAATCAATCTTTTGCCAATTTTTACGCTCTTTCATAATCACTTCTAATTACTGACTTGAGCGTCGGAGGGTGCGTCACCGGAATCAACCCCGGTGTCTCGCACGTTTTGCAGGTGAACGGCATGAGTCAGCACTCAAACTCTGGTGGATCAGGTTCAGGTGTGCTATTCAGGTTTGCCAAGAATCCACAAGTACTATCTGTTTACCCCCACACCAGATTCAGTGGTATCAGATTGGCGCCGTCTGTGGGAAACCTAACGAATAGCAGCCCCCACTATCCCCGCCGGTCAGATCTTCTCCAGCCATGCTGCCTAGAAAGGTATGATCCAGGGGGTCCAACCATGGACCCAACCCCGACCAGCAACATGAGGTCCCTATCCAGCCCGCTCAACAGCAGGGGCAACTTCAGCCTCAAACCGAAGACCAGCCTCCTCTTCCAAATCAACAACCTCCTAATGGTCCCCTCGGTCCTCCAAATGGCGGTGCAGGGGTCTCGCGTCCCAACCCGCAGAAACAACCCCTCCATCCGGACCACGTCTCCATTCACAATGCCTCCTCGTATTCTATGGCCTCCCACAATCCTCGAGTTTCCGACCTTCGCGACACTGTTCTCAATCGGCACAAGGATGAGGACCTTCGCCGTCGCCTAGATGAGAAGCGGGCCCGAGAGGGAGTCTCCCGCCAACAACATCCAGGTGAGCGATCTCCTCATCACCAAGATTGCAGAAGTTCCCCTAACCGAAGGGGGCGGAGAGAGTCCCCCGAGCATCATAGGAGGAGACCTCATTCCCCTGCTAGTCGGCATCATCCGAGGAACGATGAGGCACCCATCACTCGTGCCGAGTTCCAGCAATTTCAGGCGACGGTGTTGCAGGCTCTCAACCTTCGCCCCAACAACAACAACAATGCCCAAAGGGCTCCAACACCCCCACGGGTCCCAAGTCCTCGTCACCGGTCCATAACGCCTCCTCCGGCTCCTAATCACCAACAACATAATCATAGTCCTCGCCGCTCCCAGGACTACCGTCGCCGTAGTCCCCGCTCCCCTTCCTATGAAGACGAGTCCAGAGGCTCGTTTGACTATCACCGGAGGGACGACGCTCTCTACCGCCGTCTCCACGAGATGGAGAGGCGCATTGGCCGAATGGACAAGGAGGAAGAGTCGAAAGGTAGGACTGTCTGCCCCAGCAGACCTCCCTTCTCCCGGACAATCATGGAGGCTCCCATCCCAAGGGGCTTCAAGCCTCCGTAGTTTGAAACTTACTCGGGGGAGTCGGACCCCGTTGACCACGTCGAAAGTTTCAAGACCTTGATGCTAATCCACCAAGCTTCCGACGCCACGCTTTGCAAAATCTTCCCCGCCACTCTTAAGGGTTCGGCTCAGGAATGGTACTCCCGCCTCGCCCCCTCTTCCATTTTCTCTTTCGAGCAATTCGAAACACTCTTCATAACCCACTTTGTGAGTAGCAGATGCACGGAGAAGACCAGCATCTCGTTACTCCACCTCCGTCATGAGAGGGTAGAAAAGTTGAGGGACTATGTGAGGAGGTTTACTGCAGAGGTCAGGTCCATCGCCTCCCTCGACCAATCAGTTGCAACCGTCGCATTCCAATCCAACGACCTCAACTCCAACCTTCGCTCGTCCCTCGCTAAAAAGCCCCCGCATAACTTTGCCGACCTTCTTCTTAGGTGCGAGAAGTATATTCGGGCTGAGGAGGCCGAATATCTCCCGGGCTTCGGAGGATCTGCCTCTGGGACGAAGAGAAAGACAACTGAAGAGGAAGGGGCCAAGAAGCTTCAGAGGGATAATAGTGGTCCGCACCGCCTCCCGCCCAGGTTCGAGAAATTTACTCCTCTCACTACCAACATCTCCACCATTCTAATGGAAGTCGAGATGGAAGGGGTCATACCTCCTGCTCCGAGGATGAACACCCCAGCCCAGAAGAGGAACAAGGAGAAGTGGTGCCACTACCACCGGGACCATGGCCACGAGACCAGCGACAGTCAGGCGCTGAAGAACGAGATAGAGGCCCTCATCCAGAGGGGGCAGTTGGCCAAATTTGTAAGAGCAAATGATCGAACCGATCGCACCACTCCTCTGCCCTGGGGGGCTAACAAGCGTTCCGAGCGGCGCGATGAAACTCCCGATTTTGAGGAGGAACGCATTCTGCATCTTATCCACAGAGGCCCCATGGGAGGCTCTTCCAACTCCTCTCGAAAGTCGTTCGTCCAAGAGGTCAACTCTATTCACGGCGCCCCTCCCCCCAAAGGTCTCAGCGTCCCAGTCACATTCTCAGATGAAGATCTCGAAGGGTTCAGGACTCCCCATTGTGACGCACTTGTTATTGACCTTCGTATGGCGAACTTCAAAGTGCAGAGGATCCTGGTAGAAAACGGAAGCTCCGTGAACATCCTCTTTCTCTCAGCCTTCCGAGGTCTTCAGCAATCCCGGGACCGCCTCAAACCGGCTGGCTACACTCTCCACGGGTTCACGGGAGTGCCAGTAACTATCGAAGGGGTGATCACCCTCGACGTAACTGCTGGCAAAACTCCTACCACCCGGACCGAGCTGATGGACTTTATGGTCGTTGATGTCCCAGCTACATACAACGTCATCCTAGGTCGACCCGGCTTAGCTGCCCTAGAAGCCGTCCCTTCGGCATACCACCTCAAGATGAAATTCCCTACCCGGGCGGGAGTAGGGGAGGTCAAGGGCAAGCAGGAGATGGCCCGGAAGTGCTACATGACTTCCACCGGGGGTCCGGTCCTCTCCCTCGAAACTTTAGAGATCCCCCAAGAGGGCGCTCGACCGATGTCCGAGCCGGTGGACGAATTAGAAGAGGTGCTCTTTTCGGAGGATGATCCGAGCCGAAAGTTCTTCATTAGCAAGACCCTCGCGACTGTCCTATGTTCCGACATAGTGCAGTGCATTCGGAGGAACAGCGACCTTTTTGCCTGGTCCGCCGCCGACATGCCGGGAATTTCCGAGGAGCTTTTGGTCCACCACCTCAGCGTTGAGCCGGGGTCCAAACCGGTCCAACAGAAGAGGTGCAAGTTCGCTCCCGAGCGGCAGCAAGCCATCAAAGAAGAGGTAGGCAAGCTTCTAAAGGCTCGATTTATACAGGAGGTTAACTACCCGGAATGGCTTTCCAATGTAGTCATGGTAAAGAAGTCGAATGGGACGTGGAGGATATGTATCGACTTCACTGATCTGAACAAGGCCTGTCCCAAAGACCCCTTCCCTCTTCCGAGCATCGACACCCTCATCAACGCTACTTCGGGCCATGAGCTCCTCAGCTTCATGGACGCTTTCTCCGGCTACAACCAAATCCGAATGTTTCCCTCGGACATCCCGAAGACTTCCTTTGTTACCGACCAGGGCCTCTACTGTTACAGGGTGATGCCGTTCGGATTGAAGAACGCTGGTGCCACTTACCAGAGCCTTGTTAACAAAGTCTTCCAGAGCCAGATAGGTCGTAATATGGAAGTGTATGTCGACGACATGCTTGTAAAAAGCATCTGAGGTGCCGACCATGTTACCGACCTACAGGAGGCATTCGGTGTACTGAGAAAGCACAACATGAGGCTCAATCCGAACAAGTGTGCGTTCAGAGTCTCGTCAGGAAAGTTCCTCGGCTTCATGTTCAGCCAACGGGGAATCGAAGCTATTCCTGAGAAGATCAAGGCCATAATAGACATGGCCCCTCCCAAGAACGTTAAGGAAGTGCAGAGGCTAACGGGCCGCCTAGCCGCTATAGGTCGTTTCCTCTCGAAGTCCGGAGAGAAGTGCCTCCCCTTCTTCAAGGCCCTCAGGGGGGCTAAAGGTTTTGAATGGGGTCAGCAGCAGGAGTCGTTCGACCAGCTGAAAGCTTATCTCGTCAACCCTCCTCTACTCAGCAAGCCCGTTCCAGGCGAGACCCTATACCTCTACTTGGCTACTACCGAGCAGACCCTTAGCGCTGTCTTAGTAAGGGAAGAAGACCGGACTCAAAGGCCCATCTACTATGTGAGCAAGGTGCTCCGCGATGCCGAGCTTCGCTATCCGAAGATAGAAAAGATGGCGTACGCTCTGATCATGGCGGCGAGAAAGCTTCGCCCCTACTTCCAGTCCCATTCAGTGGTCATCCTTACCGACCAACCGTTGAAACAAGTCCTCTACAAACCTGAGACCTCTGGCCGCCTCATGAAATGGTCCATAGAGCTAAGCCAGCATGACATCTCATACCAGCCCAGGACAGCGATCAAGGCCCAAGCCTTAGCAGAGTTCATCGTCGAGAGCACCATTCCCGAGGTCAGCCAGGCGCCGAACGGACCCCCTATCTGGTCGATTTTTGTGGACGGTTCCTCTTGCAGCGAAGGAAGCGGAGCCGGGGTCATTCTGGCAGGCCCAGATGACTTCGTCTTCCAGTATGCCCTCCGCATGAACTTCAAGGCCTCAAACAACGAGGCAGAGTATGAGGCACTAATCGCCGGCCTCGGACTATCCCAAAGCGCAGGGGCGCAACGCCTCTGTATCTATAGTGACTCTCAACTGGTGGTAAATCAAGTCTTGGGCGAGTACGAGGCACGAGACGATCGGATGGCAAAGTATCTCGCTAAAGTCCAAGCTCTCATGGCCCGGTTCGAAGAAGCGCTCATCCAGCGGATCCCCCGAGAAGAGAATTCCCAGGCCGACGCCCTCTCCAAGTTAGCCGCCTCCTCCCTCCAAGGTCTCGAGCAGACCGTCTTGATCGAGGTTCTCTTGAAACCCAGCATAGAAGACGAAACCCTCGAATCGGTGGAGTCGCTGCCGGTCCTACTGCAAGATAACTGGATGAAACCATTAGTGGAATTCCTAAAGGACGGGCTCCTCCCTGAAGACCCTAAGGAAGCTCGTCGTATAAGAACCAGAGCAGAGCGGTACACCGTAGTCGAGGGGGTCTTGTACAAATGCTCCTTCTCGCAGGTGGACGGCAGGCCATACTTGAGATGCCTCTCCCCAGAACAAGCCGACTACGCCTTACGGGAGCTCCACGAAGGCATCGGCACGGCACATTCAGGGTCCAGATCCCTAGCTCGGAAGGTTTTGAATTACGATTACTTCTGGCCTACTATCCTCCAAGACGCCGAGCGACACGTCCGGCAATGCAACTCTTGTCAGAAGTATTCAAACATTCGTTGCCTCCTACAAGCTCAGCTCACCTCCCTATCAAGTCCTATCCCTTTTGCCATGTGGGGGATGGATTTATTAGGGCCATTCCCTCCAGCTCCGGGCCAGTTCAAGTTCTTAGTCGTGGCGATCAACTACTTCTTGAAGTGGATAGAGGCCGAGCCCCTGGCGACGATCACAGAGAACAAGGTGCTTCAGTTCTTCTGGAAGAACGTCATCTGCCGATTCGGTGTTCCCCGAGTCCTCATAACTGACAACGGAACCCAATTTGCTGGGGCTACGTTCCGAGCTCTGTGTGAAGACCTCGCCATCCAACAACATTTCTCCTCCATTTCCCATCCGCAGTCGAATGGCCAAGTCGAAAATGCTAACCGGCAGATTCTCTCCGGCATTAAGAAGAGGTTGGATAAGTGCTCCAAAGGTTTATGGGTCGATCAGCTCCCCAACGTGCTGTGAAACTACCGCACCACTAAACGGACCCCCACAGGAGAGTCCCCATTTAACCTCACCTACGGGTCCGAGGCTGTGATCCCTTTTGAGGTCGGGATACCTTCTCCTCGCCTTGTAGCCTACAACGAAGAGCAGAACGCCAGAGACCTTCGGACGAACTTAGACCTGATAGACGAGCTAAGGGAAAGGGCATCAATCCGCCAACAGAACTATCGGAGGAGGATCGAGTTGGCGTACAATAAAAAGGTCCGGCCTACCGATCTCAAAGAAGTGGACCTAGTCCTCAGAAAGCTAGCTGTCTCCTTCCATAGTCAGAAGAGTAAGCTGGCTCCAAATTGGGAGGGACCCTATAAGATCACGAAAGTAGTTTGGCCTGGAGCTTATCATCTCAAAGACCTTGAAGGCAGAGAAATCCCTAGGACCTGAAATGCCGACCATCTTTTGAAATACCGAGAAAGTGCCCCGGCACCTCTCTAAGTATTCTGGGATATCGAACCGTTCCTCTCCTATCCCCTGTATCTTCCCTCCTTATTTCTCATATGTAATAACGGCTCGCAACTCAGAAGCGGCCAACTTGTAATCTTCAACCCTGCTTTACTTTTACAAATATATCTCTGCTCTTTGCTCCTCACTCTAGCGATGGTTCGGAGTTCAACATTTGGTTCGATTCTACTTCGCAAGCTCGCTCTTAAGAGAGCTAGAAGTAGTTCGCCATTCGGAACTGCTCCCACAACCATTGAACAACTCTAACGATGGTTCGGAGTCTAATACTTGGTTCGATTCTACTTCGCAGGCCCGCTCTTAAGCGAGCTAAAAGTAGTTCTCCATTCGGAACTGCTCCCACAACCGTTGAACAACTCTAACGATGGTTCGGAGTCCTACACTTGGTTCGATTCTGCTTCGCAAGCTCGCTCTTAAGCAAGCTAGAAGTAGTTTGCCATTCGGAACTGCTCCCACAACCGTTGAACAACTCTAACGATGGTTCAGAGTCCAACACTTGGTTCGATTCTACTTCGTAGGCCCGCTCTTAAGCGAGCTAGAAGTAGTTCGCCATTCGGAACTGCTCCCACAACCGTTGAACAACTCTAACGATGGTTCGGAGTCCAACACTTGGTTCGATTCTGCTTTGCAAACTCGCTCTTAAGCGAGCTAGAAGTAGTTTGCCATTCGGAACTGCTCCCACAACCGTTGAACAACTCTAACGATGGTTCGGAGTCCAACACTTGGTTCGATTCTACTTCGCAAGCTCGCTCTTAAGGGAGCTAGAAGTAGTTCGCCATTCGGAACTGCTCCTACAACCGTTGAACAACTCTAACAATGGTTCGGAGTCCAACATTTGGCTCGATTCTGCTTTGCAATCTCGCTCTTAAGCGAGCTAGAAGTAGTTCGCCATTCGAAACCGCTCCCACAACTATTGAACTACTCCAACAATGGTTCGGAGTCCCACATTCGGCTCGACTGCAGGCCATCAGTATCCCGAACAGAGCGGACGAGGAACCGACCTCCACATATGGAGAAAAATTTCGCCGAACCAATCTCACTGTTGGATCATCTCAAATTGCGTACTAGGACATGATGAACGGATCAGATCATGCCACGTATCCACAAAACGACAAGATAGCATTTTCTCAAAACTCGAGCCTCCTGCCTCGTGATTCGTGCCATGATTGCGATCGACCGTCCAGATTGAGCCACGTGTAAGCGGCGGGTTCGGAGCCCAACGCTCAGCTCGACAGCACTCCCTCAGTTTCCCGAACCAAGCGGCTGAGGAAGGTGTATTACCGAAGTACAAGATTGCCCCTGTATACCCCGAACAAAGAACAAAAGTTCTACAGCTAAGGCAAGAGTTCCACGGTTAGAACGCTCGATGAAGCTAACTATTGGTTCTTATGGTTCGTTTCAAAAATAAGGCAACTACGGCACAACAATGGGCAGACGAACTTCGACTTCATTAAAGCAACTTTATAAATTTGCAAGACCAGAGGATACAACAAAAAGGCAACTTGATAAATTTACAAGGCAAGAAATTACAAAGAAGAAGATGATGCAAGAAATCAAAAGCTCAGTACAACTTGTTCGGTGCCTCCTCGGAACGGGGACGTTCCGATTCAAAGACACTCGGGGTTTTCGTCTCTTCATCTCCGAGCTCGTCTCTAGGTCGACGAACTGGGACGCCCCTTTGCCACTGACCCTAACGGTCGCTCCGACCGAGGCTCTGCTCGAGCTAATAGCTACGCCGCTTTGTGCATCGGCCACGGTCCGACCCGTGGCGGGAGGACGAGTCACGAGCTCGTAAAAGAAAACACCTCGTTCGCACTCCTCGCGTGTACACGAGGTGCTGCGGATGTTGGCCCTCGCTGGCTGAGGCCTTAGACAAGCGACCTCCTCCTTGAGCTCGACGATCCTATCTTTCAAGGTGTCGTCCTTCACCGATATCTTTAGCCGAGGGAGTTTCGCCGAACCCGGGTGCTCAGCACTATCGGAAATGATACGGCGCAGATGGGTCACCTCGATGCTTTTGTCAACTATAACCCTCTGCAACTGTTCGACCTTCGTCGCGAACTCGTCCCGCTCGGCCAGCGCCGAGGCCAGCTCTTGTTCCTTGGTCGAGAGCTCTTCCTCGACCATCCGCAGATGGTGTACCTCGACCAGTAGCTCGCTGTTCTTCTTCTCCACGATTTGCAACACTCTCCTGATCAGCTCAGCCTCGCCCAAAAGGCGAGCCTCGCGAGACTGCTTGAACAGTTCTGCACGACGCCGAGCGGCTACGGTAACCGGTGCATATTCGACAATCTGAAAGACAAAAGCATCACACTAAAGGACTACAATCCGAACCAAACACTTAGACAAATTTGGAAATAAGATTTTCATTCATAAAGAAGAGGCGGTGGCCAGTCCGCAAAGAGGCGTTACATTCTAATAAAGAAAAACAGAACAACAAAAGATGGGGAGATCAGGGGTCCACCTGTGTCGTCGGCTCGACCACAGGCGCGTCACCAGATGGCCCCTCATTCCCCATCGCCCCGGCCTGGGGGCCTGACCGCCACGGTTTCGGGGTCGACAGGCGTTTCCTCGTCTCGCTGCCTCGCCTCCTCCTCGTTGCTTTCCTCCTCTTCGCTTTCCTCCACTTCGCCTTCCTCCTCTTCGTCCTCTGCCACAGACCTAGGCCACAGCCTGTAACCGACCTGCTGAAAACTGGGGACGCGGTCCTGGACATGGTCGAGCGCCCTCTCGTAGGACTTCTCCATGTTGGAGGCCATGTGCGCCTTCGCCTCGGCCTCAACTTCGGCCCTGATCTTTACCGCCAAGGCATCCTTCTCCGCCTTCGGCTCTGCCTTCGCCAGAGCCTTTGCCGATGCCGCCAGCTCCTCGGCAGCCTTGGCGACTTTGGCAACCTCCTCAGAAAGCCGCACCTTGGCTCGCTCCAGGTCCGCCTCAAGGTCAGCGACCCGGACCCCCAAGCCGTCCTCACTCCTCTGCTCTGCCTCGAGCTCCCGAACTGCCCTCACCTTCTCCGCCCTGTCCTTATCGGTGGCGGCCTTCAACTCCTTCTCCTGTTCGGCGAACGCTTGAAGGAGATGGCCGAAGTGACAAGTCGCCTGCCGAAAGAAAAAGAAAGTAAGAACTAAGTAAAAGCCGAGCGGCAAACTTAAGAAATTCTCAAGAAAGAAGTATGCAAACTTACCGACACGAGCGACCGAGCGACTTCATAAGTGTCGTCGCCAACCGTCCCCGCCTTCAGAGCGGCTCGATCCTTCGGGGTCGCCAAGTGCTTGACGGCTTGAATGCACATCTGCCAGTCCCCGAGGAATCCGTCGTGGTTCTTGACTCGCCAGTCCAGGACGAACAGCTTCTTGTGCTGCTCGGTCAGAATCACCTCAGCCTCAGAGGTCAGGGGCGGGGCCTGGCGTGACAGCGCCGCCAAGATGTCGAAGGCCTCACCAACCGTGGCAGATGTGGCAGGAGCCGAGGGGTCGGCGACAACAACCACCGCGGGCGAAGGGACCTCAACAACGGTAGAAGACGGAGTAACTGCCGAAGGAACCTTAGAGGGCCGACTGGACGAAGCCGTCTTGCTCGGCCTCTTCCTCTTCCTTCCATCGGCGACTTTGCCTCGCTCGTTCATCATCCCAAGGAAGTCCATCTTCGGCGCTTCTGTTCCAAACAACAAACAAACAGCAAGTTAGCAATACGAGCTAAAAACTTAGGGAAAATATATAACGAGATGTCCGGAGCGTACTCGGGTCGATCGGACTAAGGCCTGGCCCGTGTAGCACCTCCTCGGTCATCTCCCTCCAGCTCAACATTGGAAGGGCCATGATCCTCCCCACCACTTCCTCCTCGGCCGCTGTCAGTTCTGGTTCGGCTCTCGCAAACTTTGGCACCTCTGCTTTCCACCGAGTCGGAATCTTCAGCATCGAGGGCTCCCTCAACAAAAAGAACTTCTCCTTCCAACCTTTGATCGAGTCCGGGTTCTCTATAATCCGAACACCTTTCCTCGGCGAAAGGTAGTAGCGATGCTCGGTCTTGTGCATCCAGTGAACCCGATACATGCTCCGCAGGATCGTCAGGTCTGGTTCGACCTCGGTGTTGCAGCACTGCAACAAGAAGGCGTTCACGTGGCGCCAGGTGTTCGGCATGAATTGGGTCGGCGCAAGGCAGTACCACCCGAGGACCTGTTGAACGAAGGAGTGCAGAGGAAAGCGCAATCCAGCGTTCAGCGAGTCGTAGTCGAACATACACATATCCGACGACGACAGTTTGGAGTTCGCTCGCATCCCAGGGCCGAGGAGAATCAGCTTGTACTCTGGAGGGATGACGAATCCTTTTCTGATCCGGAGCAGGTCCCTCTCAGATAACACCGTTGCAATCTCTTCCACCTCGATGGTCAGAACCGGGTTGTTCTCCTCATAGACTTCCGACCGACCTATGATCGCCTTCTTCAGAAGGTCGCCCTCGTACTGCCTGACTCTGGCATGGCCGGACAGTACACAAGGGTACCGGCCCGACTCAGGGGCTTGCCTCGGGGTCTCCAAAATCTCCTCGACTACAGGAGATCGGGCCACTACCTCCTTCTTCTTCTTCTTCTTTGCCTCGGCCACGGACGGCTCGGCCTGCTTCCCCTTTCTTCGGATCTCCATTTGCCTCCTCTCCTCGGCGCCACTATCGGCCGAGGACGAGGCCTCACTCCCCGAGTCTACCCTTGACATCTCTAAAAAAAAGCTAAGGCAAGTAAACTGACCTTGATGTGATGTGCCCTTCAAGTGATGTTCACAGTCGGAATTACTTCGCCGGAAATTGCCTGGCCCACGCGACAGCTAACGCAACTGCCTTGGAAGTAAAAATCGCCGCTAGCAGAGCATGCAGAGAGTAAAAGTGAAAACTTGGAGTAAAAAGTGAGAAATGAGCTTTGGGGTGGGGGAGTGAGAACTTATAGCCACAACGCGACGTTTAGGCTTCCTTGGGCTTCTAGAAGCCCACTAAGAGAAGCCAAAGCGCCAAATCGGAGAGTTGCGACGTTTCAAAGCAAAAATTCCTCAAATCGTTTAAGTCAATGACTCGGCCACCGGTGCGCCTAGCCGAGCTACCGAACAGCTAGGCTAAGCAACCGAGCTACTGAGTCGGAGGGTGGCGACGGTTCGAAACTAGGTCTATTCAAATCACCTAACTCCATTCCTCAGCAAACAACGCCTCGACCTGCCACCACACAAGTCGAACTGCCGAGCCGAGGGGACGAGGGACCGACCCTCACATATGGAGAAAAATTCTACCGAGGCTGAGCCACCGTTGGATCGTTTCAAAATTCGTGTCAAATCTTGATGGACGGTTCAGAAAGAGCCACGACCACAAAACGACAAAATAACGTTTTCTCGTGATCTGAACCCCGTTCTCGTGATTCACGCTGTAATGGACGCTCAGGATCATGCCACGCGTCCCTTCCGACCTGCCTACCACCGGTGCAGATAGCCGAGCTATCAAATAGCCTGGCTAAGCAACTGAGCTACTGGGTCAGAGGATGGCGGCAATTCAGGACAAGGGCTCCTCAAATCAACCAACTCCACACCTCGGCAAACAGCACCTTAACCTCCCGCCGAACTGCCGAGCCGAGGGGACGAGGGACCGACCCTCACATATGGAGAAAAATTCTGCCGAGGACAAATCACCGTTGGATCGTCCCAAAATACGTGACAAGACCTGATGGACGGTTCAGATAGCGCCACGCCCACAAAACGACAAGATAACGTTTTCTCGTGATCTGAACCTCGTCCTCATGATGCACGCCGTGATGGACACCCCAGATCCAGCCATGTGTACCTTCTGAGCTTCCGGCCACCGGTGTGCCCAGTCGAGCTACCGAACAGCTTGGCTAAGCAACCGAGCTACTGAGTCGGAGGGCGGCGACGGTTCGAAGCCAGAACCCTTCAAAGCACATAACTCCATTCCTCGACAAACAACGCCTCGAACCGCCGAGCCGAGGGGACGAGGAACCGACCCTCACATATGGGGAAATAACTCACCGACCCTCCTCAGCCGTTGGATCCTTTCAAAAAACGTGCTCGGCGTGATGGGCGGCCCAGATCTTGCCACGTTCACTAAATGACAAGATAGCATTTTTTGGGATCCACACTGAGATGGATGCTCAGGATCTTGCCACGTAGTTCGGCAGATTCCGAGCTAAATGCCGAACCGCCGAGCCGAGGGGACGAGGAACTGACCCTCACATATGGAGAAACTATCTGCCGAGCAACATGGATCGTCTGATCGCCCAGAAAAATGCGCTCAACGCCGATGGAGGGCTCAGATCGCGCCACGCCATAAATCGGTATTAAAAATTAGTTTTTATTTATTTTAATCATTTTATCTATTTAAAAATTGCGAAAAAATTACTAAAAATTCAGGAAAATTAACTAAAAATTCTAGGAAATAATTGTAAATTCAGGGGTATATTTTCGAGCCCCTGAACGAACAATTAATACCTGGAACGCGTTGTTAAGACCCCCGAACGACTAGTAAACACTTCGCAAAATTAAATACATAATCCGAAAAAATAGATAAAAATCACCCAACATCCAGGAAAGCCCAAGAACAACTGAGGGTGCGACCAGCTTGAAGAATCGCCACACTACCTCCTTCAAAGATTCAAAGCCTTCCGTTTGGATTCCGATACAACCCCGCCGGCCATTAAAACAGTAAAAATACTCCTCAAAGGCTGAACAAACTCAGTCTTCGGGAGTGGGGGCTCGTGATATGGCTAAAAATGAGGTTAAATCGGAACCGTCCAAATCGGGCATGAATCTTGAAGCCCAGGGGTAAAATGGTAATTTCACTTACGGCTGGGTCTGAGGCGGTTACTTGATCTCCCCTCCAAAGATCCAATAACCCGCAAACGGATCCACCTCAACTGGGTACGGGTCCCAACCCGAAATGGACCCAGATCAGCAGGATAGAATTAAGGCCTCTGATTCAGCCAAATCAACGGCCCTGATTCGTGCCTATCCTGTCACCGGGAAATCAGGGATCACATGCCTAATCTGGTTACGAGGATTTTATTCCCTAACGGATTCATAGGGATAATCTTCCTGATCTGATCCCAAAAGATGCCTATAAATACCCCCCCATCCAACTCCGTTATGAGGTAATCAATCTTTTGCCAGTTTTTACGCTCTTTCATAATCACTTCTAATTACTGACTTGAGCGTCGGAGGGTGCATCGCCGGAATCAACCCCAGTGTCTCGCACGTTTTTCAGGTGAACGGCAGGAGTCAGCACTCAAACTCCGGTGGATCAGGTTCAGGTGTGCTATTCAGGTTTGCCAAGAATCCACAAGTACTATCTGTTTATGCCCACACCAGATTCAGCGGTATTAACTGTAATCTTATATAGTTTATAATCTGGAATGTTTTGATTCAAAATGAGAAGAAAAAGAACTAAAAATGTTTTGAGAATTATGGAAACAAAATAAAATAGAAATGAACAGAGAACTATATCAAAAACAACCCAACGTCTTTTGAGGCAATCTGGTCCCTCTTAAGTGTGCGGTGGCATTTACTATAGCCGTGTGTTGACCTCTGAGGTCTCGGTTTCGATACTAGGCGAGAGCCTTTTACTTTTTTTTTTCAAAAATCTCGAGTACCCGAAAGTCGATTCATATGGATAATAATCCATCTCTTTGTCGCCTTAGAGGCTTTGGCTTTGTGGTTAGCGGGGGCGCCACAGTGCGACACTGTAGCGCCATGTGGCTTGGCGTCGTTGGTTCGAATCCAGATGTGGGGGTTTCGGATTAAAAACTGATTTTTTTGGGAATTTAATTTTTTTTAGAGTTTTTAATCAAATAAAAATTAGAAAAAATACAGGAAAATTCCTGAAAATATGTAGATTTCATGGGATAATTTTCTACAACTTTTGGTGTAATGGAATTGAAAATTTGAGACTATTTTGCAAGAAAGGACTTTGTAATTATTAAATTAAATTGCCTTTTAGATAAGAAAAAAAAGAGTTGTTTAAAGGAGTTTAAAATGAGATTTAGTAATGGGAAAATTGAATGTGTGAATTAAGGAATTAATCGAAAATGTGAATTGTGAAATTACTATTGATTAAAATGAGAATAAGAGAATTATGTAGAAAGAATGAATTATTGAATGTGACAAGTTAGAAAAATGAATTCTTTTTGTTTATGCATGAGATTGTACATGAAATCAAAATTGAATGTCATGATGAGTTATAAAAGATCTTATGAATATAAATACACAAATGTTATGAACATCAAATGAGAATTGTGTTGAGACTTTATGAGTATGAAAAACTCGATGTTGTGATTATGAGTTGAATTTTAGAACTAGGGTGTAGCTAAGCCTCATAATGGCAATGAAAGAAATATTGAGATGATATTTGAAATGAAAAGACCAAGATTGGGTCATGTTAAATGAATGAATAAGACCGGTATAGTGGGAGTGCTAACCCTAAGGGATTGATTTTGTTCATGATTCATTTAAATTAAGGATTAAATATATAGTGAAGATGTGATGAAAGTAAGAGAAAAACATGAGTATGAGGGCCATTGGATTGGCGGCGTGAGAGTATTCACAGGAAGTCTCATGATGCGTCATGGGTAGGACGTGGATACTGCTCCAGAGTACCATCCCAGTGGCGACACTTATGGGCTGGTCTAGTTACTACAGGGGGTGCCATGTCTATGGTAGGAGGTGAAGTCACCACAGGATGCCTGCATGATGAGTCATGTGTCAGTGCATTGGGATTCTCTCTAGGGCAACTAAACGTGGGCTCGTAACTCGTAAACACCTAGCATACTTACCGTAGTTACAGTAGTAGATTAAGTCATGGCGAGGGTTTGAACCCTACAAGATGAAGAATGGTTAAGGTCTTGCCCTCGGACCTATGTAGTATGGGCTGCATAGACTCTGAACAAGTGCACATTAGTGTCGTGTAAAATAAATAATTGCATTAAGGACTAAGTGCACATTCACAACATGACATCAATAGGCTAGTCCCTCTAGCTTTGTTTGTGATCAAGTTTATGATTGTTTAAGTATTTGAGAATCGTTATACTGTTTCCGGCATAGAGAGGATGGCCTTGTATAATATTTCGTCGGTTGTAAGCAACTGATGTAACGCCCCGCCCCAATGCTCAGACAAATTATAAATACTATGTAGTTCCACTGCCCACCACAGGCTGCCTCTCAAAAGGTGGTTAACCGAATTGGTGACTCTTGATCTTAGGCAATAGTATTTATACTCTGATTATCCTCGCAAATTCCCGATATGGGACTAAATTACTCAAATCTACTCACAAATCTCACAGACCAGTCGACTGCTGGCAGTACCAGTCGACTGTCCTCTATCAGTCGACTGCTGGCAGTACCAGTCGACTGATCTGGGGTATTACAACTGATGTGCGCCCAGTTTCTATGCAGGATAAAGTACATGAAAAAGACTAAGGAGGAATTGATGCTTAAAGAATTATTCAAGTGTCATACATTTTATTCTTGTAATTGTTGTAAAATTGCTTCCGCTGTACAAGTGTAAATGTAAATGTAACACTGATGTAAAGTAATGTTTTAAATTCCTTGTAAAATTGTACGAAGTGAAGTGTAAAGATCCTGTGGAACTTCGAATTCGGTCTTATTTGGAAATCAGGTGTTACATCCTTGCCTTACCCGACGCCAACAGCTGCAGCAATGACAGCCAGCAGTGCCGCCCACCTCCATCAGAGAACTCCTTGATCGCTTTCAAATCCTGGCCATTCGATCTCCTCTTGATCATCATCATAATCTTCACCATTAGATCATCATGATCTCCATTGTCACGCCCCGCTTTCCAAAAAGGAATACGGATACGTGACTAAACCCAGCGAATGATTTTCATCATCCATAAGCTGTCAGGATATTTACAACACTTCACAAGAATAATCAGAGTCGGAAGCAAGAAAAGTCAACCACGCATACATATATGAATCAAAATACCAACAAAATTTACTTGAAACAAAATATATTCATCTCAAATAAATCAAATCTGAATAAGTCAATAATCCTGGGTCACTTTTCCTAAATACAAAATAAATCCAAGTATCACATACAATTGTTAAAATAGAAATAGGAACTAATAATAGAAAAACACCAGCAACTAATATGTTAGATCACCTACACCATTTAGCAGCTGATCACCCTGATCTGCAATTTAATAAATTGCAGGAACAAGAAAAAGGAAAAAAACTCCCGTCAATGCAAGTTACGGGCCGCTTGTAGTGCAGGATACAAGTACAGGGAATAAATAAACAGATGTAAAATAACAGCAGAAACAAACATAGCATAGAATAGACATGTCAACATAATAGAATATCTAACATAAATTAGGAGAACAGAATCAATTGTAGCATGGAATGCTAACAAGTACAAGTAGTATGTGCCAAGTGTCAACAGTGTGTAGACAGGTATACGGATAACAGTATCAGATAACAGTCAGACAGGTAAATAGGTAATAGTGTCAGATAACAGTCAGACAGGTAAACAGATCGATGACAGATGTTCATTAGCATGTAACAGATAAAAGTTAACAAATGTCATGTTCTTACAATCTTGTGTTTATTACTATCTAGGTAGCGCTTCATGCGTCCATCCTTTTACCACATGGTTGGTACATTCAAACAAATTACATTTTAGATTTCGTAGGGGATCAGATAGGGCCGTGTACTCAGGTATCAATAATCAGACAGTAATCATACAGTAAGAACCTACGGGTTCTCTTCCGAGTACACCTTCCTATAGGGAAGTGTGTAGTCAGATAATCAGTATAACAGTATCGTACCACATAACAGATGCTCAGTATGGGAAAGATGGGTCCCCTTCCAAGTACACATTTCTATAATTTCCCACTACCAGATTTTTCCCTTAAACCCCGGCTTGGTCATTTATTATTATTATTATCAGACAGGCATATGTGTGTCATAAACAGAGCAAGAATAACATAGTAAGTAGGTAACAGTTTCAGACTGAAAGATAAATATGTACAGATGAAAGATAACTCATAATAGAATAGAACAACGAAAACTCTACTTCAGGACAGCAAGACAGTACTGCACTAAAACTGGGATTCCCGTTGCTATAAAAGTGCAAACCTGGATCCGTCAGAAAATCTAGAAAATAGATTCTCGGTCGAATCCAGTAAATATATATACGTCATATGGTATTTCACAAAGACAATTCTCAAAACATATTTGAATCCAGAAAACGTGTTCTGCCAAAAATCAGAAGTTCGTATTCCTAAACAGGAAAACAGCATCGAAACTCACCAATTAAATCCACAAAAAATCTGGAATATTTTCTAGTACGTTTAGTAACAGAAAATAAAGTTTCATAATTTTCCAATATAGATAGAATAGCCAAGTAAAATCAGGAAATAGCAAGATGCAGTAGTTTTGTAAACCTGGAATCACAAACACTGCAAAACTGAAACAGTAATATCTCACAAAATATAAATCGAAATCCAGATCCATCAAAAGGGTGATAAAATAGATACAGTATGCTAATTTTCATATTCAGAAAGATTTTAGAGACATCAAATAGAATCATGTCAAATTTATAAATTGTATCTTTACTGAACAGCAAGAAAAATATGCTAGTATAGTAGTTGTTTAAAAGTATAGAATAGTTTGTAAAACTCGTCAAATAAATCCAAAAAAATTCAGGGTTAATCCTAATCAGGTCTAGTTATACTCAGCAAAATATTGGATCAAAATAATACTTTTAACATTAGAATAAAAATAGATTACTATTTAGAATTTTCATAAAATCAAATATGAAATTTCTCATACACCTCTGTAGTAAAACAATCATAACTCGCAACTCATAAATTGAAACTGAGATCTGTCAAAATGATTGGAAAATAGACAGAATTATCTACAGTTCATATTCAAAAATATTTTTCATATACTGACCATAATAGAGTCTAAAATACTTATCAAAAGCAAGGTAACAGAAAATACAGAATTATTCTTCGAACATAAAATCATCTAGTTCATATAAAACTCATCTAAATCAACCAAAATATGAAATATAGTGTACTAGATGTTCAAACAACATGGTATAAGGTATTTTGCAAGTCCATGACAAGTATAGCGCGAATAACACATCAAGCACACGATATCACAAAATAGCATGCATATATACATCTGAAAAGTGGACATCCCTAGTTGTTTCATGTCATGTATGTCGTGAGGCAACTATGGTCGAATCAACACAATAGAGATAATATATAACAGAGGAATTCACACACGAATTGTCTCTAGAATCCAACTACACTATAGGCGGTATTTAGTACTTGTATTAAGAAAAGAAAAGAATAAAGGTTACTTGTCTGAGAGACGACGAAATCGACAAAGCAAAAGCAAGAATAACGAGAACGGATTCCCGAGTAACGAACACCACGAACGAACGAATCCACAAACCCAAGAACGAGAAAATCCACAAACCCACACACGCACACAAAGAGAGAGTCGAGGTCGGGGAAAACAAAGGGACACCGAGGCTGAGCACGGGCTGTCGCTGCACTGGTTGCGCGACAGGAGGGTGACGGCCGAGAGGGGGTAACTGCTGCTTCGGAAGGAGGCAGCGTAGGAGGGGGCTTGTGGTGGCCGGTGAGATGCTGCAGTCATTGCTGAATGCGGTAGAGGAGCAGGGAATGGGAGTGCTGGGGTGCACACTTAGGGCGACGGCTGTCGAGGTGCGGCAGAGGTAGGGGTTGCGACTGGCTTTGCTGTGGGGCTGTCGATGCTGTCGCAGCGTTGGAGAGGGAGTGGGAGCACAGAGGGGAAAAGAAGAATCGGGAGGCTAGGTTTCTTGGAGAGGAAGATGAACAGTCAGCATATGGGTTTATATAGGGGGGAAAATATTAGAGTTTAGTTTGAGGGTGACGGCTGAACAATATAGGGGTGTTCGGGTTTTGGGTAGGGTGGAATAGGGTAACGGGTAGGGGGTGCTGGTTTATTAGATGGGTTTTGAATAGGATAATGTAATGGGTATTGGGTTTGGTAATAAATGGGTTTAGGGGATTTGAATCAGGGAATTAGGTGTAAGGGTTTATTGGATAAGGGTAATCTAACAAATAAGTTTTTAAAAAAAAATAGGAATCTAATAAAATTTGGGTAAATTTGAATAAAGTAGGAACAAATGAAAATAATAGGACATGAGCAATAATTAATGGGAATAAAAAATAACGGCCCAGCCAAACAGAGATGAAAATAATATGAGACAAAAGAATCAAGAACCCAAATAAAGGCGATGAAACAATTAATCGAATATATAGAAAAAGAAGATCCGATATACGGTTCAAAAAGAGATACAATAAGAATCAAATACATGGAAAAAGAAAAAAACACTCAAAATACAGAAAATGGAAAATAGGGGTTACACCATCATCATCAGTCTTGATCTGGCCGTCCATTTGATTAGATCTTGATCACCTGGATCGGGACCGTCTGATCTAATTTGATCTGATCAAGATCATCATCAGCTCTTGGATCTAGCCGTCTGATTGTGTTCGTGATCTCGATCGTCTTCATCTTGTTCACGATCGGTTGTTCATCTTGTTCGTGATCATCTTGTTCGTGATCGTTGGTATCGTGTTCGTGCCCAAGAATCCGTTCCCATTATCTCACTCTTTGCATCGTTTTCGCTGTCGTCTATAAGGCAAGTAACTTGTATTTATTTTTTTTGTGTAATACAAGTACTAAATACCGCCTGTAGTGTAGTTGTGTTCTAGAGAAAACTCTTATGCAAAATCCGTGTTGATCTTGTCTCTGGTTGTTGACCCACCTATAGTTGTCTCATTACACACACGACATGAAATAACTTAGGGACAATTACTTCTTGATGTATACATGCATATTGTTCGTATGATATCGTAAGCTTGATTGTGATAGTTGCAGTATACTTGTTGTAGACGTGATAAATATCCTATACCATGTTGCTTGGACATCTAGTATACCATATTTCATGTTTTGTTATGATTTGGATGTGTTTCATATGATCTAGTCGATTTTATGCATGAAGAATAATTTTGTCTTTGTTGTTACCCCTTTTCTATCAGTATTTTAAACCCTATTAAGGTCAGTATATGAAAATTATTTGTGAATATGAATTATAGAGAATTCTGTCTACTTTCCAGAATTTTTGACAGATCTCAGTTTCGATTTGTGAGTTGCAAGTTATTGCTGTTTTACTACAGAGGTGTAGAAAATTCCAGATTCTGTTTTGTATGATTTCTGTGTGGTAATTTATTTTTATACTGATGTTAGAAATAATATTTTGATCCAATATTTTGCTGAGTATAACTAGACTTGATTGGGATTAACCCCTAATTTTTGTGTATTTAATTGACAACTTTTATATACTATTCTATACTTTCAAACAACTATTTTACTTGCAGAATTTTCATGTTGTTCAGTAAAGAACCTTAATTCCGACCTGATTCTACTTGCTTTCTATAAAATATTTGTGAATATGAGTTGTAGCCTACTGTATCTATTTTATCACCCTTTTGACGGATCTGAATTTCGATATGTATTTTGTAATCTATTGTTGTTTTAGTACTTTTGTGTTTATGATTCCAGAGTTACAAATTTGCTGTATCTTGCTATTTCCTGATTTTAATTGACTATTCTATCTATATTGGAAAATTATGAAACTTTATTTTCTGATACTAGACATACTAGGGAATTTCCTATATTTTTCTTGGATTTAATCATGAAGTTTTGATGTCGTTTTCCTATCTGTGAATACAATCTTCTGATTTCTGGTTGAACATGTTTTCTGGATACAAATCTGTTTTGAGACTTGTTTTTTTGTGAAATACCATATGACTTATATATATTTGTTGGATTTGGCAGAGAGTCTATTTTTCAGATTCTCTGACGGATCCAGGTTTGCATGTTTGTGGCAACAGAAATTCCAAATTTGGTGCAGTACTGTCTTGATGTCCTGAACTAGAATTTTCGTTGTCCCAATCTTTTATGAGTTTTCTTTCACCTGTTTATGTTTATTTTCCAAGCTGAACCTGTTTCTTGTTCATGCCATGTTATTCTTGCTATGTTTTGCACACGTACATGCCTGTTTAATAATAATAATAAATAATCAATCCGGGGTTAAGGGAAAGACCTCAGTAGTGGACAATATAGGTATGTGTACTTAGAAAGGGGCCCGTATTTCCCATTACTTGTTGCCATGTTTCATGATTACATGATTCATGCTTATTATTAATATATGCTGCCATGTTTCATGATTACATGATTCATGCTTGTTATTACTATATGCTGCCATGTTTCATGATTACATGGTTTATGCTTGTAATTACTATATGCTGCCATCTTTCATGATTACATGATTTATGCTTATTATTACTATATGTTGTCATGTTTCATGATTACATGATCCATGCTTGTTATTACTGTATGATGCCGCGAGTTCACGATTACATGATTCGTGCTTGTACTTGTTACTTGACATGACGCCTAAGTACACAGCACTATAGATGCCCACCACTAGATCTAAACCTAATTTGTATGAATGTAGCAACCATGTGGTAAAAACCTGGGACACATGAAGTGCTACCTAGATAGATTTAATACAAGACTTGAACATGATACTTGATTTTTGACACTTGTTACTCGTTACTCGTTTACATGATACTTGTTTACTTGACACTTGCTACATGCCACTTGCACTCAATTACCTTGCCATGCTACTTGTTATGTTCTTGACTTAGAGTTAGTTGCTCTATTTTGTTGTCACATCCTTTCCATGCTATACTTGCTTTCGTTGTTACTCTATATTTGTTTATTCTTTCCATTACTTGTTGCCTGCACTATAAGCGGCCCGTAACTTGCATTGACGGGCGTTTTGTTTCTCTTTTCTTTTTCCTGCAATTTGTTAAATTGCAGATTTTGGAGATGAACTACCCGATGGAGTAGGTGATCTGAAATTCTAGTTGGCTGGAGTTCTTGCTATATCTATTTATTTCTTTTTGCTTATCTTGAATAATTGTACATTGCTACATGGATATTTGTATTGGCTTTTTGTCCCAGACTTGTGTTTTATTCCAGACATGATTATTTGAAATTCAGTATTCTTGTTTCTTTTCAAGTAATCTTGTTGACTATATTAATTCAGTTATGCATGCATGGTTGACTATTTTGCTTGTATATCTCTTCTTTATACTCGTGCTTTTTGTAAAGATCCTGACAGCTTATGGATGATGAAAATCATTCACTGGACTTAGTCACATATCCATATTCCATATCTCTTTTTTGGGAAGCGGGGCGTGACAGATCATGTGGTTCGAGACTGCCCGAGGAACAATCTCCCTGCACCCACTGGAGGACCAGCTCAGCCAAGAGCGCTAGCTCAAGGCCAGGGTAGACCGCCTCTTCCACCATAGAGGTAAGATTTTGATCAGAGAAGGATTGCCCCGAGGGGAGGTCAGATTGGAGGTTGTAGTCAGGCCTATAACCTGACTGCAACTAAGGCTGAGACGATTGTTGGTGTCATTGCAGGTATCTCTATTGTTGTTTTATTTGCTTTCTATTTCTGTTCTATTTATTTCTTTCTATTCAACTATTCTTGCTTTTTTCCCGCATTCACTTTCATTCTTATTCCTTGATCACCTTTTAGGTGTCATCTTAGTATTCTCTCTCCTTGCCCAAGTTCTCTTTGATTCTGGTGCTACCCACTCCTTTGTTTCTTCCTGCTCCTTGGTTCGGCATTGTTTTGTCTTGCGAAGTTTTGCTTGCTACTTGGAATATTACCACAAGTGGAGATATCATTATCTGTTCTAAGGTGTGCAAGTAGAGCCCTTTGTTGATTGGGGGCGTGGAGTTCAAGGCTGATTTGATTGTGATCCCCAACTCTGGCTTTGATGTTATCCTTGGGAAGGATTGGCTAGGAGTTACCTGTGCTGTGATTGATTGCCGTATGAAGAAGGTAATATTCAGGCTCCCAAGTCATTTGGAGTTTGTGTTTCCTGCGAGTAAGACATCGTCTGAGCGTGTCAAGAACTCGGTGAACCAGGAGGCTCGTGGACTTGAGTCGTTGTGCACTGATGGTGCAGTTGCACCCGTTGTTGTTCGGGATTTCCGTGATGTTTTTCCAGAAGAGTTTCCTGGATTTCCACCAGACTGAGATGTGGTATTTGGTATCGAAGTTCAACCAGGAACGGCACCAATCTGAAAGAGTCCATACCGGATGCCACCCGTTGAGTTGGTTGAACTGAAGGTGCAAATTCAGGAGTTGTTGGATGAGGGTTTTGTCAGGTCTAGTGTTTCGCCTTGGGGTGCCTCAGTGTTGTTCGTTAATAAGAAGGATGGTAGTCACAGGTTTTGCATTGACTACTATGAGTTGAACAATGTCACTGTAAAGAACCGGTACCCTCAGTCGAGGATCGATGATCGGTTAGATCAGCTGGGAGGTGCTTCAATTTTCTCGAAGTTGGATCTCTGTTCTAGCTATCATCAAGTGAAAGTGAGGACTGAATATATTCAGAAAACGGCGTTCCACATGAGATATGGGCATTACGAGTTCTTAGTAATGCCATTTAGAGTTACCAATACACTAGGGATGGCAACCGGGCTGGGCTGACCCGGGACCCGCACGCTACAACCCAGCCCGTTGAGTAATTGTTCGGGTCCGAGCTAACCCACGATCCTAAGCAGGTCAACCCGGGTCATCAAAACCGAACTTCAAACCTACTCAACTCGACCCACTCAACCCGTTGAACAGTGCCCAACCCGCCCACAACTCGCGGTGGACCAATGGGTTTCGAACCGTTTGACCCATACAGGCCAAACGTTTAACCCGCGTGGGTCGACCGTTTGACCCACGGGTCCAATGGTTCAATTCAGCAGCCAACGGTTGTTCTAGTCATTTTTTTGGTTTTTTTTGTTTCTGTTTTTGGTTTTTTTGTATTTTTCCCCTATAAATACCCCTTAAACCACTCAAAAATATTTTACACCTTATTCTCTTACTCTCACTACTACTACTACTCAATTCAATCTCAATTCTTTGAAATTATTTCAACAAAGAAGCTAGCAACATAGAAGCGACAAATTTCGATCATATCGAATTCAACTTTCAACTACGTCAACTTCGAGTCTTCAACTCCTCCAAGGCTCCAACAAAGAATCTCTCTTTCTATCTATATACGAGTCCGGACTTCTACTTGTACTTCTACTTTTATTTTCACTCTCATTCTATATACGAGTATCCGCAAAGTTCGGTATCAAAATTTCAAAACCCTCTTATTGTCTTTATATTTTTTTGTAGTTAAATTTTTTTGTATCACATTAGCTTGTTGGTTTTTTTATCTTCTCTCTCACAACCCTCCTGTTGTTTTCTAGATTTTTTTTTAAAACCTATCTTGCCCAGATTGAATTTAATTTTTTCCACAAACACTACTATATCAACATGTCTAGATCATGAGGTACCGGGCGTAGCCGAAGTGGACAAGATTTCACCGATACTTCTCTTAGGCCTCCTATTGTCCCACAAATTGAGCCCGCCGAAGATTACCCTATGACCGAATACATTGATACACACGATGTGTTCCCACAAGACAGAAATAGAAGAGGAAACACAAACGCAACCAACCGAAACAATACAACAGAGTAGTAGTAGGTAAACTAAAGGGGAAACAAGTATTGGCACAAATTTTATGACTATATTCCGGAAGAAGAAAATCCGGAAGTAGGAATAAAATTTGTAAAACTTGTTCCAAGCCATACAAATGAAAGAAGGGTGAAGGAACGAGTACAATAAAATGACACATCCAAACTATGCACAAGAAACTTCTTGTAGACCTACCCGGCCAACAAAAAATCCACCCTAGAACCGATGTAGTTGATAGCCACTCTTATGATCCCGAACTTGTTCGTCGGAAAATAGCCCGACAAGTAATTAAGAAAGAGTTACCATTTTCCTATTCCGAGAGTAGGGACTTAGAGTCTTTTAATCAAACCACATTAAACCCCCATTTTAAAAGAATCCCTATGAATACTTTGAAGTCGGATTGTTTTAAAATGTACATGAAAATGAGAGAAGGTTTGATTGCTATTTTATGGATTTTAACTTGTACAGTTTCTTTAACTTCCGATTGTTGGAAGGGTTGCAACAATATTCCAATGATGGGAATAACTTGTCATTGAATCGACAGTGATTGGATTCTTAAAAAAATGATCATATCACTTGCTGCGTTGCCTATCCCCATAGTGGTACTAAAATTGCAAATCATATTTTAGAAATTTGTGATCTTTTTCATATTTGTGATAAAATAAAGTGTGTTAGTTTTGATAATGCATCTAACAATAATGCATTGATTAGTATATTACAAACCGCATTAAACCCTCCAAATGACGATATTTTTCATATTAGATGTGCATGTCATATTTTAAATTTATGTGTTCAAGATGCATTAAAAATAGCCGACCCATATATAGTTAACATTAGAAACTGTGTACATTTTATTGCATTAAATGGCACCATATTTCAAGAATGGAAAGAATGGTGTAAGCTTAAAAATGTAAATTTTAGAAAATTTCCAAAGATTGTTAAACACCGATAGAACTCTACTTTTGATTTGCTACATGTTGTTACTCAATATAAAGCATGTATAAATGATTTTTGTATGGCAAAAGAATATGAAAAATTCTCAAATGACTCCCGAAGCTTGGTATTATGCCGAATCTTTGTTAAAATTTTTAGAACCTTTTAAAACCGCAACTTTAAAATTTTCAAAATCTTATGAATCTACTTCTAGTAGAATTTTTATTTCAATTGTTACTATGATGCAAACTTTAAAAGAAATGATCGATGATGTTTATATTGGTCATATTGTTAAACCTGCATACACCAAATTTTTGAAGTATTTTACTCATCCTCCTATGTTGTATTATATTGCTACTATGATGGATCCTCGTATCAAATTAGAAGGTACTAAGAGTTTGATTGAAATATTTTTTTACTTTACTTGGAGATGAATCTCTAATTGATTGCAACACATTTTTAGCTAGCTTTGAATCGACATTAAATAACTTGTATAATTTTTATGATAGAAGTTTTGCATCTAGTAGTACAACTAGTTTAGTTAGTTCTTCTTCTGCTACTTCTAGAGGTAATGGTATGAGTAAATTAGATGATGTCACATTTAATTTACATGCACAAATTCAATCAAAAAATTCTAGGACTAATCAACTAAATGAATTACATTGGTATAATCAACAAGATTCTGAAGGTTTTACTTCTACACTTGATATTTTACAATGGTGGAAAGACCATGAACATACTTATAGTATTCTTAAATATATGGCTAAAGATTTACTAACTCTTCATGTCTCTACAGCTGCTTCAGAAAGTGTATTTTCTACAAGTGGCAGGGTTCTAACCGATTACAGGAATCGCTTGAAGACCCAACCGTTGGAGATGCTCATCTGCACGAAAGACTGGATGAAGTCCGAAGTTAGGACTCAAGGAAAAGGGTTCTAAACGTCTACAATTGGAAGCAACTTTCTGGAAGAACAGCAACAACAAAAATAGCAACAAACATGAAGCATTGAAGATCAAGAACAACAGCAACAAATTGGTGACCAACAAATTAAAGAAATTGTAAATGTATAAAAAATTGTATAAAATCTTTGTTTCTTATAAAAAAAAGTTGGATAATTGAAGAAAATTAAAATTGTATAGAAGAAATTTGGAGAAAATCTTTGTTTCTTATTAAAAATTGGGAAACTTGTATAAGTTGAAATCATATTAATAACTAGATTTGCCCGTGGGCACGTGCCTACGGCACGTCTTCGAAATGATACAAAATACAAAAAGCCCTGTAAACAGTAAAACAACAATTATGTAACTCAAGTTTGAATAGTATGACAATATTTAGTTGTAAATAAAATTCCATGTTTCTATTAGTATATGTTGAAAAATAATTATAAATGGGGGTGTAAATCTAACTTCTTAAAATTTAAGTGTGGAAAATGATGAAATTTAACATTTGAAGAGATATATTTGCTATTTTTAATATAATATGTTCAATTAAAAACATAAAAAATCTGAAAATTTACAAACCTGAAATCTTAAAATCTAAATTTCTAAGTAAATAAAGAAAAAATGGGAGAGAGGTAGGGAGAGAGAGAAAGAGAGAAATATGAAAAAGTGAAAAGATAAGAGAGAGAAAGTAATAAAGTAATGAGTTTTTTAGTTTTGGGGGGAAAATTTTGGTTTTGGGGTTTGAAATTTTGGGAGGGAAAATATGTTTTGTGAGGCTAGATCTGGACCTTTGATTTTTGGGGGATTGAAGGTGAGCCACTTGATAGCTTTCTTTGTGTTTTATTATATAGATATATACATTTTTTGTTGGCAATTTCACTCTTTGATTCTTATTATTATTAAAATTACATTTTTTTAAAGTTAAAAAAAGTTTAAATAGACGGGCCATCCCGCAACCCGACCAGACCAGGGTTGGACCCGAATGGGTTCGTGGGTTGGGCGGGTCGAGATTTTGCTAATCCAACCCAGCCCGGCCCAGCCCTGTTAACACTCAGACCCGACCTGAACCTGCCCTACTTGGATTCCAACCCCGACGGGTTCAACCCGGCCCGGTCCGGTCGACCCATTTGCCAACCCTACAATGCCAGCCATGTTCATGAGTGTGATGAACCAGGTGTTCTCTCCATTCTTGCACAAGTTCGTGGTGGTATTCATCGATGATCTTTTGGTGTATTCTTGGAACAGAGAGGATTATGCTGAGCATTTGAAGGCTGTCCTATAGACTTTGAGAGAGAATCAGCTCTATGAAAATTTCAGTAAGTGTGAGTTCTGGCTCGACCGGGTTGCATTTCTGGGCCATATTATCTCCAGCGATGGTGTTTCTTTTGATCCGTCAAACACTTATGCTGTCAAGGATTGGCCGGTGCCGAAGTCGGCATCTGAAGTGCGGAGTTTCCTCAGATTGGTGGGGTATTATAGGAAGTTTGTCCAGAAAGTTCACAACTTTGCTTCACTTCGTTGCCTTGGTGCTCAGCATGGAATTTGAGCCACACACGGAAAGTTTCCAACTTCGCTTGGCCTCGGCGCTCGGTATGGACTTCGAGCCACACATGAAAAGTTCACAATTATGCATGGCCTTTAGGGCTGCAATCGAGCAGAGCCGAGCTGAATACCTTCAGGCTCGAGCTCGGCTCGTTTACGAAACGAGCTCAGTTTTGAGCTCGAGCTCGGCTCGTTACGAAACGAGCTCAGTTTTGAGCTCGAGCTCGATTCGAGCCGAGCTTTGACCGAGCTTTGACCGAGCTCGAGCTGAATAGCTCGCGAATAGCTCGTTTCGTTTGCAGCCCTAATGGCCTTGTCTCCTTGGCGCTCAGTATGGACTTCGAGATACACACGAAAAGTTCACAACTTCGCTTGGCCTCATTGCCTCGGAGCTCAGAATGGACATTGAGCCACATGCAAAAAGTTCCCAACTTTGCTTGGCCTCGTTATCTCGGTGCTCGACATGGACTTCGAGCCACACATGGAATGTTCCCAATTTTGCCTAGCCTCATTTCCTCAGCACTCGGCATGGAGTTCAAGCCACACGCGAAAAGTTACCCACTTCTCTTGGCCTCATCGCTTCAGTGCTCGCTATAGACTTCGAGCCACACATGAAAAGTTCACAATTTTGCTTAGCTTCGTCGCCTCGGAGGTATGGACTTCGAGCCACATGCTAAAAGTTCACAATTTTTCTTGGCTTCGTTGCCTCGGTGCTCAGTATGGATTTCGAGCCACACGCAAAAAGTTCAAAACATTCTCTTAGCCTCGACACTCAGCATGAACTTCGAGCCACACGTGAAAAGTTCACAACTACGCTTGGCCTCTTTGCCTTGACCCTCGGCATGGACTTCGTGCCACACATGAAAAGTTCACAACTTCGCTTGGCCTTGGCACCTCAGCACTCGACATGGACTTCGAGCCACAAGATAGTTTTAACGCCTTTTTTTTAATTATATAACTCCAAATTCAATTCTTTCAATTTCTATAACACTTCAAACATAAACTAAGATTCTTATATTTCAAATAAAATTTTGGCAGAGTTTCCCCTAAAATTTCTGCTCCGATATACAAAAAGCTTTTGAAATTCTGCTCTAAATTCCGTAGCTCACATCACAGGCAATAATCATGGGCTCCCCAGGCCAAAATAAGCAGAATCACACAGACAATATAAATATCATGCTCTAGGAGCCAAACTCATAATAGAATATCAATTATCAATTAAAAACCATAAATTTCTTTGAAAACGTAGTAAAATTTTTTAGAAAAACTTAGAAAAACACACCACAGAGCCCGGTACTCCACAACGAGATGGGTACGGGTCAAAAACATAACGTACTATCCCATACTATACTCATCATCGTTGATATGGCTAAAATTGGGGTTAAATCGGGACCGTCCAGATCGAGCACGAATCTTGAAGCACGGGGGTAAAAAGGTAATTTCACATACAGATGGATCCAAAACGGGTATTGGGCCTCCTTCTCACGAAACCAACCGCCCGCGAATAGATCCACTTCAACTGGGCACGGGTCCCGACCCGATACAAGCCCGGTCCACCAAGAGGAGAATCAGGGCACTGATTTGATTAAATCAAATCAACAAACTTGATTGGCTCCCACCAGGGAATCAGGGTCTAACTTCCTAAAACAGAATAGGAGGATTTTTCTCCTAGCTGTTAGGCAGGAAATCAGGGCCCTAATCATTCCAGAAGGCGACTATAAATACAACCCCTCTACCACCAAGACGAGGTTAATCACTTTTTCACCACTTAAGTTCTTTCTTAATCTTTTGCTGATTACTGACAAAAGCGTCGGAGGGTGCGTCGCCGGAATCAACCTCGGTGTCTCGCACTTTCCTGCAGGTTGCGGCGGGAGCAAGAAGGCAGAGTCAGCTGTTCAGGTTTTCCTCGGATCCACAAATTCTATCTGTTTACCCCCACACCAAAATCAGCGGTAACAGATTGGCGCCGTCTGTGGGAACACCACACGAACAGTCTCAGCCCATTCTCCGTCGTCCTCTGCAGCCATGCCGCTGAAGAAGAACCGATCCAGAGGGTCGAACCGTGGGGGCAACCTCACCGAGCCGGCAAATGAAGCTCCGGTCAATCCTATCCTTCAGTCCGACCTCCCTCCGCTGACCCAGCAGGTCCCACCTCCTCCTCCTCCCAAGCAGCAGCCCAACAATGGTTCGTCCGGTCATAACGGTCGGAAGGAGAAGCAGCCTCTCAATCCGGGCCATGTCTCGGTCCACAACGGGTCCTCGGACTCGATGGCTTCTCATCACCCCGACCTCCGCATCACACTTCTGAACCGTCAGAAAGACGACGACCTCCGTACCCATCTTGACGAGAGGCAGGCCCGAGAGGGAGCCTCCCGCCAGCGTCAAGGTGAGCGGTCACCACGTCGTCGGGATGGCAGAAGGACACCGGAACGTAGAGGCCGAGCGGCGTCACCCGATCGCCGAAGGAGGAGGTCCCGCTCCCCCAGGGATCGGTGTCATCCGAGGGACCGGGACGTGCCTATCAGCCGAGCTGAATTCCTCCAGTTCCAGGAGACCATTCTGCAGGCCCTCAATCTCCGACAGAACGCCCAGAATGCTCAGAGGGTTCCGACGCCCCCCAGGGATCCCAGTCCTCGGCGCCGAACCCGGAGTCCTTCCCCGACTCCCAGCCGACAGCAGCGGCAACAGAGCCCTCGGCGGTCCCAGGAGTACCGGCGTCGCAGTCCACGCTCCCCTTCCTATGAAGAGGAGTCCGGGGGGTCGTACGACTACCAGCGGAGGGACGACGCCCTCATCCGCCGTATCCATGAGGTGGAAAGGCGCATCGGCCGCATGGACAGGGAGGAAGAGTCCCGAGCAGGAACCTTCCGTCCCAGCCGACCCCCCTTCTCACGGTCAATCATGGAGGCCCACATACCGAGGAGTTTCAAACCGCCGCAGTTTGAAACATACTCTGGGGAATCCGATCCGGTCGACCACGTCGAAAGCTTCAAGTCCCTGATGCTGATCCACCAAGCTTCCGACGCGGTGCTCTGCAGGACCTTCCCTGCCACCCTCCGGGGGTCGGCTCGGGAATGGTATTCTAGGCTCGCCCCCTCGTCCATCTTCTCATTCGAACAGCTTGAGACACTGTTCATTACTCACTTCATGAGTAGCCGACGAGCCGAGAAGACGAGTCTTTCCTTGCTGAACCTGCGGCAGGAGAAGCAAGAAAAGTTGCGGGACTATGTGAAAAGGTTTACTGCGGAAGTCAGGTCAATTGCTTCCTTAGACCAGTCCGTGGCTACCGTGGCGTTCCAGTCGAACGTCCTTAACGCCAACCTCCGATCATCCCTGGCCAAGAAGCCCCCGCATAACTTCGTCGACCTCCTCCTGAGGTGTGAGAAGTACATCCGGGCGGAGGAGGCCGAAGCCCTTCCGAGCTTCGGGGGCCCCGCCGCGGGGTCAAAGAGGAAGGCGACGGGAGAAGAAGGGTCCAAGAAAGCTCAGAAGGACATGGGCGATCAGCGCCGCCCTCCCCCCAGGTTCGAGAAGTTCACTCCCCTCACCACTAATGTCTCTACTATCCTCATGGAGGTAGAGAAGGAGGGAATCATCCCTCCAGCCCCGAGGATGCACACTCAGGCGAAGAGGAGGAACAAAGATAAGTGGTGTCGTTACCACCGAGACCACGGGCACGACACGAACGACTGCCGGGCTCTGAGAGACGAGATTGAAGCCCTCATTCGGAGGGGGCAGTTGGCCAAGTTCGTGAAAGCTAACGACCGGACAGATCGGAACTCTCCTCCCCCTCGGGGGGCTAACAAGCGCTCCGAGCGGCGCGAGGAGACACCCGAGTTCGAGGAGGAACGGGTTCTGCACCTAATTCACGGAGGACCAATGGGGGGCTCCTCTAATTCCTCCCGAAAGGCCTTCGTCCGGGAGGTCAACTCAGTCCACAGTGCCCCTCCCCCGAAAGGTCTCGGCGTCCCTGTGTCTTTCTCCGATGCCGACCTCGAAGGAGTCCGAACCCCCCACTGCGATGCCCTCGTCATTGACCTCCGCATGGCCAACTTCAAGGTACAGAGGGTCTTGGTGGACAATGGGAGTTCGGTCAACATCCTATTCCTCTCGGCCTTCCAAGGCCTGCAGCTGTCCCGAGACCGTCTCAAGCCGGCCGGTTACACTCTCCACGGGTTCACGGGGTCCCGGTAACCGTCGAAGGGGTGATAACCCTAGACGTTACTGCGGGAAGCACCCCTACTACCTGGACCGAGCCGATGGACTTCATGGTCGTCGACGTCCCGGCAGCATACAATGTCATCCTAGGCCGTCCTGGCCTAGCCGCTCTGGAGGCTGTCCCCTCGGCATACCACTTGAAGATGAAATTCCCCACTCGCTCGGGAGTAGGGGAAGTCAGGGGAAGCCAGGAAACAGCTCGGAAGTGCTACATGACTTCCACCGGGGGACCAGTGCTCTCGCTCGAGACACTAGAGATCCCCGAGCCGAAGGCCCATCCAACGTCCGAGCCGGCGGACGAGTTAGAAGAAGTACTCTTCTCCGACGAGGATCCGAACCGAAAATTCCTCGTCAGCAAGTCCTTGCCGACCGTGCTGTTCTCCGACTTGGTGAGGTGCATCCGGGATAACCGCGACCTATTTGCTTGGTCGGCCGCGGATATGCCCGGCATCCCCGAGGACTTGCTCGTCCACCGCCTAAGCGTCGAACCGGGGTGCAAACCGGTTCAGCAGAAGAGGCGAAAGTTCGCTCCCGAGCGACAGCAGGCAATCAAGGAGGAAGTGGATAAGCTGCTGAAGGCCAAGTTCATCCAGGAGGTGAATTATCCCGAGTGGCTGTCGAATGTTGTAATGGTCAAGAAGTCCAATGGCTCGTGGAGGATATGCATCGACTTCACCGACCTCAACAAGGCGTGTCCGAAGGATCCCTTCCCTCTCCCGAACATCGACACCCTAATCGACGCCACCTCGGGCCATGAGCTCCTCAGCTTCATGGATGCCTTCTCGGGGTACAATCAAATCCGGATGTTTCCTCCGGACATCCCGAAGACCTCCTTCGTCACCGACCAAGGCCTCTACTGCTACCGAGTAATGTCGTTCGGTTTGAAGAATGCAGGCGCCACTTACCAGCGCCTCGTCAACAAGGTCTTCCAGCACCAAATCGGCCGAAACATGGAGGTGTACGTTGATGACATGCTCGTCAAGAGCATCCACGGCACCGATCATGTAGCAGACCTCCAGGAGGCCTTCAGCGTGTTGAGGAAGTACA
Source organism: Hemerocallis citrina (assembly GCA_017893485.1). Taxonomy (NCBI): domain Eukaryota; kingdom Viridiplantae; phylum Streptophyta; class Magnoliopsida; order Asparagales; family Asphodelaceae; genus Hemerocallis; species Hemerocallis citrina. The sequence goes on from CM030368.1 coordinate 54,361,792, forward strand.
ACATGCGGCTGAACCCGAACAAGTGTGCATTCGGGGTCTCCTCGGGAAAATTCCTCGGCTCCATGGTGAGCCAGCGAGGAATCGAAGCTAACCCCGAGAAGATTAAGGCCATATTAGACATGGCCCCGCCTCGGAACGTCAAGGAAGTGCAGAAGCTCACCGGTCGGCTCGCAGCCATCGGTCGGTTCCTCTCTAAGTCAGGGGAAAAGTGCCTCCCCTTCTTCAAAGCACTCCGGGGGGCTAAAGGATTTGAATGGGGCGAAGCACAGCAAGAATCGTTCGACCAGCTGAAAGCCTATCTGGTGAACCCCCCTCTGCTCAGTAAGCTGGTCCCGGGCGAGCCTCTCTTCATCTACTTGGCCGCTTCCGAGCAGACCTTGAGCGCTGTCTTGGTAAGAGAAGAGGACCGGACCCAAAGGCCCATTTACTACGTGAGCAAGGTGCTTCGGGACGCCGAGCTCCGCTATCCGAGGATAGAGAAGATAGCCTACGCTCTGGTCATGGCAGCAAGAAAGCTTCGGCCCTACTTCCAATCTCACTCGGTCGTCGTCCTCACCGATCAACCCCTCAAGCAAGTCCTCCACAAGCCCGAAACCTCGGGCCGGCTGATGAAGTGGTCCATAGAGCTAAGTCAGCATGACATCTCCTATCAGCCTCGAACGGCAATTAAGGCACAGGCTCTCGCCGACTTCATTGTAGAGTCCACCATCCCTGAGGTTGGCCACGTCCCAAATGGGCCCCCCATTTGGACAGTCTTCGTGGACGGATCCTCTTGCAGTGAAGGAAGCGGCGCCGGCATTATCCTGAACGGCCCTGACAGCTTCGTCCTGCAGTATGCGATCTGCATGAACTTCAAGGCCTCGAACAACGAGGCGGAGTATGAGGCTCTCATAGCTGGTCTCGGACTCGCACGAAGTGCTGGGGCGCAGCGCCTTCGGATTCACAGTGACTCCCAACTAGTCGTGAACCAGGTCTTGGGCGAATATGAGGCCAGGGACGAGCGAATGGCGATGTACCTCACCAAGGTCCGGGACCTCATGGGCCGGTTCGAAGAAGCCATCATCCAACGGGTCCCCCGGGAGGAGAACTCACAAGCTGACGCTCTCTCTAAGTTGGCCTCGTCTTCTCTACAAGGTCTCGAACAGACCGTACTGATTGAAGTCCTCTCTAAACCGAGCATCGAAGATGAGACACCTAGCTCGGTGGAGTCATTGCCGGTCATGCTGTAGGACAATTGGATGAAGCCACTGGTAGAATTCTTAAGGGATGGAGTTCTGCCCTCAGATCCCAAAGAAGCACGCCGAGTCAGAACTCGGGCCGAGCGCTATGTCTTGATCGAGGGCATCTTATACAAACGCTCCTTCTCTCAAATAGATGGCCGACCTTACCTAAGGTGCCGCTCTCCGGATCAGGCCGAATATGCCCTACAGGAGCTTCATGAAGGCATCGGAGGGGCGCACTCCGGATTTAGGTCTTTGGCCTGGAAAGCTTTGAACTATGGGTACTTCTGGCCGACCCTTCTTCAAGATGCCGAGCGACATGTTCGGCAATGCAGCACCTGCCAGAGACACTCCAACATCCGACGTCTCCCCCAGGCCAACCTCACTTCCCTATCAAGCCCTATCCCCTTCGCGATGTGGGGAATGGACTTACTAGGGCCTTTCCCTCCAGCTCTGGGTCAGCTCAGGTTCTTAGTCGTAGCCATCGACTACTTCTCGAAGTGGGTCGAGGCCGAGCCCCTCGCCACTATAACCGAGAACAAAGTGGTGCAGTTCTTCTGGAAGAGCATCATATGCAGATTCGGCGTCCCCCGCGTCCTCGTGACGGACAACGAGACTCAGTTCACTGGCACAGCATTCCGAGCCCTATGCGACGACCTCGTCATTCAACAGCGCTTCTCGTCCGTCTCACACCCCCAGTCGAACGGGCAGGCCGAGAATGCTAATAAGCAGATCCTCGCAGGAATCAAGAAGAGGTTGGACAAGTGCTCCAAGGGTTTGTGGGTCGACCAACTCCCTAATGTGTTGTGGAACTACCGCACCAGCAGGCGGACGCCCACCGGAGAGTCCCCTTTCAACCTTACTTATGGGGCCGAGGCCGTGATACCCCTCGAGGTCGGAATACCTTCCCCTCGGCTCATAGCCTATGACGAAGCGCAGAATGCCAGGGACCTCAGAGGAAACTTGGACCTGATAGATGAACTGAGGGAAAGGGCATCGATTCGGCAACAGAATTACAGAAGGAGGGTCGAGCTAGCGTACAACAAGAAGGTCCGACCCGCCAACCTTATGCAAGGAGATTTGGTATTGAGAAAGCTAGCTATATCCCTCCCCAGTCAGAGGAGCAAGCTAGCTCCGAATTGGGAAGGGCCGTACCGGATCACAAAAGTTGTTCGGCCTGGAGCATACCGACTTGAAGACATGGATGGCAAAGAGCTTCCGAGGACCTGGAATGCCGACCACCTCCTGAAATACCAAGAGAGCGCTCTGGCGCCTCTCTAAGTAATCCGAGGTGTCGAACCATTCCTCTCCTCTAACTTGTAACCTGTCCCATGAATTGTACTATGTAAAACGGTTCGCCGTCAAATATCAATAAAGAAAAGTTCTATTATGTTTGTGAATTTGCATGTTTCTCTCCCCTCTTATTTAACCAATGGTTCGGAGTCCAACACTCGGCTCGACTTTACCTCCTCGGCTCGTCTCCGGACGAACCAGGGGTAGATCGCCGTTCGGAATTGCTCCCACAGCCGTTGAACTACACCGATGGTTCGGAGTCCAACACTCGGCTCGACTTTACCTCCTCGGCTCGTCTCCGGACGAACCAGGGGTAGATCGCCGTTCGGAATTGCTCCCACAGCCGTTGAACTACACCGATGGTTCGGAGTCCAACACTCGGCTCGACTTTACCTCCTCGGCTCGTCTCCGGACGAACCAGGGGTAGATCGCCGTTCGGAATTGCTCCCACGGTCGTTGAACTACACCGATGGTTCGGAGTCCAACACTCGGCTCGACTTTACCTCCTCGGCTTGTCTCCGGACGAACCAGGGGTAGATCGCCGTTCGGAATTGCTCCCACAGCCGTTGAACTATACCGATGGTTCGGAGTCCAACACTCGGCTCGACTTTACCTCCTCGGCTCGTCTCCGGACGAGCCAGGGGTAGATCGCCGTTCGGAATTGCTCCCGCACCCGTCGAGCTCCAGCGATGGTCCCGGGGTCCAACACTTGGTTCCCAGTCCATCTAAACTACTCCGGTAGGTCGATGCCGGACCTTCGTTCGAACACAAAAGTCCGAACTCTCCTAACTACTAGCCGAAGACCGAAGACCCACAAATTCGGTCGGCTTCCGAGCAAGTGGCTTCCCGAGCGTGTAAACGGGGAAAACACACTTTCCCCTCAACTTTCGTACGTGATCTCGATCAGACGGCCCAGATCAAGCCACCTGTGCAAAACGACAAGATAACGTTTTCTTGGGAACTGAGCCGCCTCGAGATTCGCGCCTACGTTCGACGGCTCAGATCTCGCCACCTACCCTAAGCGACAAAATAACGCTTTCTTGGGTACAGAGCCGTGCCGTACCGTGTCAGATCCACTAAATGACAAAGAGCCGCACCCCTGGAGATCCATTCGGCTAAACAGACGCGCTCGGTTCAAAGATCTCGGCACGACCGATACGGTTATAAGCAAAGACAAACATGCAAAGCAACGAAAGGGAATTTTATTAATTGTCGGCGCATAATACAAAACATTCCATTACAAAGTGTTGGCAAACAAAACACACAATGCCCGACCCACTACACTTGTCTCTCATATAAAAACATCCTCACTAAACCGTTCGTCCTCCTCGACTGACAGCTCCTCCTTCTCCCCCCGGAGCCTCGCCATCACACCACGCAGATGCCACATCTCTGAGAGCAGGTCATCCCGCTTGGCGACGATCTTCGACTGAATGTGCCGAATGCTTTTGACCCGAAGAGCGTTGCTGAATGCGGTCTGCGAGTCTTCATCCTCCCCTGTGAGGCTCAGCTCGACGAACTTATTCTCCAAGCATTGGATCTCGGCTTCCCGGAGACTGAGGACCAACGAAAGGTGGTCCCACTCACTCTCGGCTCGGCGTAACTTCATATCGGCGCTCCTAGGGCTCAGAACCACTGTTCCAGAGGTGGCCTCGGATTCAGAGTTATCATTCGAACGCTCGGAGTCCGAGCCATGGATCGTCACAACGAGCTGAAAAGAAGGGAAAACGAATAACACAGTTTCAATACACTGCCGGAGTCTAACACTTGAAAATTTTTCAGAACTATTTGCATTCAGACATAATAGTGTTACAGACGGTCGACCGACCCCACAACTAAGTTGTTACAACAATCAACAAAAATAGGAAAACGACAGAATCAGAGCCTCTTCGGAAGGGGAATGCTTCGGTTTAGGGAAACACGAGGACGGCGAGGCCTGCCCTCCGAACCCGACCCTAAACCAACGAAGCGCGACCCCCCTTCGCTGCTAGCTCTAACGGCGACGCCGGCCGAAGCCCCGCTCGACGAGGCGGCCGCACTACTCTGAGCGTCGGCTGGACTCCCCCTGGTCAACGGCGAGCGCATCGCAAGTTCGTGAAACGTAATCCCCCTCTCGCTTTCTTCGCGAGTGCACGAAGTGCTGCGAACGTTAGCCCTGACCGGTGCCGGCTTGAGCGACGCGATCTCTTCCTCCAGTTCGATAATCCTATCCCTCAAGACGTCGTCCTTCGCCAACTTCTTCGGTCGAGGGGCTGTCAACGAGCCCGAGGCATTGGCATTATCAGTCGCGAGCCGTCGGTAGTGGGTCACTTCAATCCCCCTATCTATTGTGATCCTTCTGAGCCTGTCGACTTCGGCCGATAGCCTCTTGCGCTCAGTTGACGCTTTCTCCAGTTCGGAAGCCAGCTTCTCCCTCTCCGCCGAACGTTCTTTTTCCGCTAGCTCCAAGTATTGGACCTCGGCCAAAAGGTCGTCATTCTTCTGCTCGGCGGCGGTAAGCTCTCTACGGAGGTTCTCGACTTTGCCTTCGGGATGGGGAGCTGAAGAGCTCTTCCGATACTGGTACAGCTCGCGACCATACCTCCGCAGGGCCGCCTTCGTATCCTCCAGCCTGCCGAGCAGGAGATATCGCCTATATCGGCTCTGAAAGAGCTCGTCCTTCGTTTTCGCCAGCTCCTGCCGAAGGTATTCAGGCTCCGTGATCGGACCGAATCTCACCTAAAATGCAGAGATAAATCCGAGGCCCAACACTTGGAGAAAGTTATGCCAAAACAAACACTAAGTCCGAGACTCAACACTTGGGCAAATTTTGGCCAAACAAAACATTTTTTCATTCAAAATTCAAAGAGTTCTACAACAGCGGTGGCCAGTCCGCAGTTAGGCTTACAAAAACAAAAAAAAGAGGAAAAGAAGACAACCGAGTCAGGGGTCGACCTTTTTGTCGTTCGGGTCCGTCGACCCCTCGGCCTTGTCCTCGCCCTCGCCTCCACCTCCTCCTTCGCTCCAGCTCTCCTCCTCGGAGTCATCCTCCTTCTCCTCCTCGGCCGCGGCCTTCCACGGGTCCTCGGCGGGTTCCGTCTCCCCCTCGGGGCCGATCAACCCCTCGGGGACAACCTCCTCCCCCTCCACGAGATCGTAGAAGTTGTAGGAGGATGTGTCGAAGCCCGGGTTCTTGGCGACCACATGTTGCAAGGCACGGCCGTAGGCGTCCAGCATGTTCTGGATCATGTGCATCGCGGCCTCCTCCTGCACGGCTTTCTTCACCCTCTTCACCTTCCTGAGGTGTTTTGCCTTGATCTTCTCGGCCCTCTTCCGAGCGTCCTCCGACTCCGACCGAGCCTTGGCCAGCTCCTCCCTCAGGTCGGCAGCCTCCTTCACCGACGCCTCGAGCTTGGCCGCCGAATCCTTCAGCTCGGCCGACTCCTTCTCCGAGGCCTCGAGCTTGGCCGTCGTATCCTTTGACAGCTGAACAGCATCGGCCAGCTGCTTCTCAGCCCCTCCACTTCGGTGGCCCTCTTCGTCGAAAGAAGCAACTCGGAATCAAGCCGCTTCGCGACCTTGACGCGTTCCGCCCTCTCCTTCTCCCTCTCCTGATCCTTCTTCGCCATCTCCTCGACCAGGAAATTGAAGTGGCAGAGGGTCTGAAAGAGAACAACAGAGTTACAATCCGAACCCAAGAACTTAGAAAATTTTCTAAGGAAGAAATTCAGATGAAGAAGAAATCAGCCTACTTACCGACATGGTATTCCGGGCGATCTGCATCACGGCGTCCCCTGCCATCCCGGCCTTCAGGGTCGCTCGATCCTTCGGGGTCGGCAAGTGCCTTACCGCCTCCATGCAGATGTTCTCGTCGCCCAGGAAACCATCGGCGTTCATCACCTGCCAGTCGGGGACGAAGATCTGCTTATGACGCTCGGTCAAGATCTTCTCCGCCTCGGCAGTGAGGGGCGGAACCTGCATGGACAGCGCATCCTTCACCCCGAACACGCCGCTCGACGAACCCGGAGCGTCCGTCCCCGGGGTCGGCACAGGTGCATCCGAGGTAGGGGGATCGGAGACAACGGCCTCCCCCTGCTCGGGGACCACGACCTTCGTCGGAGAGACGAGGACCTCAATCTCCCCCTCCTTGAGGACCGCGACCTTCGGTTGGTCGGCAGTCTTCGCGACCGAGGGCTTTTTCGAAGCCCGGCTGTCCTGAGGCGCTGCCGATGGCCTCTTCTTCTTCTCCTGCTCTGCCCGGCCCTTCGCCACCAGAGCCTTGTAATCAAGCTTCATTGTCTCTGCAAAAGCCGGATGGAAAAACTTAGAAAATTTTTCATGAACTTTAAACAAGGAGTACAAATACCAGATGCATACGAGGGTCGATCGGACTGAGACCCCCACGGAACAGATGCTCCTCCGTAATATCCTTCCAGCTTAGCGCTGGCAGGGCGAGAAGCTTCCTCTGGACCTCAGCCTCCTCAGCATTCAGCGGGACATCCTTCTTTGTACGCTTGGGCAAGCCGTCCGCCCAAACTATCGGTATCACCCACGACGTCAGATTTCGGACGAGGAAGTATTTATCCTTCCAATGTTTGATCGAGTCTGGGTTCTCGATCAACTTAACTCCCGTCCGAGGAGAAAGGAAAAACCTCTGCTCGTCACGCCTCGGCTGGCAAGGTCGGAAAAGACTCCGAAAGAGGAACATAGTCGGCTTGGCATCGATCTCTTGACATCGGAGGAGGAATGCCACGACATGCCTCCAAGTGTTCGGCATCAGTTGGGCAGGACTCAGACCGTACCAGACCAAGACTTCGACCACGAACGGGTGTAGGGGAAAGCGGAGCCCGGCGATGAGGGAATCGACCAGGAAGACGCATACGTCCGGCGAGGACTTTGTGTTGGCTCGGAACCCCGGCCCAGGAAGAAGCAGCACATACTCAAGCGGGATCCGGAAACCCTCTCGGATCATACGGAGATCGGTCTCGGTGAGAGTCGAGATCCTGTGGTCGACCTCGAACAGCTCCCTAGGCTCGTTCTCCTCCACCAGCTTTGCCGTACCTTGAGTGACCCTCTCCAAGGTATCCTCGGCGTAATCCCGGACGCCTCCCACGCTCGATACGGCGATGGGCTGCCGACCGAACGCCCCCGCTCTCTTCGGCGTTTCCACTATTGTGATCACGGCTTTACCCTTTCGGGACTCCGCCGCGACTTCCTCGGGCACTTCGGACACTTCACCCTCTTTATCCGGACGAACAACGTCTTGCTCGCTCGGCTCCATTACTCCCTTCCCTTTATCCCCTCGGCCAACGGCTTGCTCCGAGGCGGGGGTCTCAGCCGAAATCTTAACCATGTTTTCCTAAAAAGAGAAGGGAAAGAAACTGACCTTGAAGTGACAGGTGCGGTCGGAAAGTTCGCTGGAACTAAGAACGCTACCGCGACAGCTAGCAACGCCACCAAGGGAGCTAAAAACTGCGAAGCAAAGTAAAAACAGAAGAGAGAGAGTAAAAGTGAAAAGTGAAGACTTGGTCTTGGGGGGGGGGGGTGAAGATTTATAGTAAAATTGGAACGTCCCTTGGACTTCCAATGAAACTTCGTGACTTTTGGGCTACTCTCGAAACGTCACGAAGGCCCATCACCACTACTCCTCTCACCAAGTCAACTGGCCCGGCCCCGAGGGATCCAAATCCGAGCTACGAGCGATCCAAACACGCCGACAGTAGGGTCCGGTCGGAATCCGAGCAAGTGCCTTCCCGAGCTGGTAAACGGGGAAAACTCACTTTCCCCTCAACTTTCGCGCCCGATCTCGATCAGACGGCTCAGATCTCGCCGAGAGCACTAAACGACAAGATAGTGTTTTCTTGGGAGCTGCGCCCGTCTTGAGATGCGCGCCATCATCCAGCGGCTCAAGGTGCGCCACGTCGCTCGGACGATTGAACCCTCGGACGCCTCACCTATGCCTAGAGGAACCTGGAAAAATTTTGATTCAGTTTTGAGGCGCCGCCTTCGGCGAGCGCCCCCCAGGTCCCGTGCATCAGTCGGTATTCCGCCGACCACGGGCCCCGGTCGGGAACAGATCGGCACTCCCCCCATCTCTAACTTCCCCGGGCTGACATCCATCAGAAGCCATCAGCCCGGCAGGAAGACAGAGATGAGAGGGGACCCATCAACACTCAGAGACCAGGAGAAACACACCGTTCCGAGCTTGTTGTTTACAACTGGAAGGCGCGGCTTGTCAGAGGACTTCGACCGCAGCGCCTTCACAGTTGCAAACAACGGGCTCGGACGGTCCAGAAGCCCGAGCTGCGACTCATGATAGAGAAGCGCGCCATCCCGAGCTAGTTGGTTGCAACTAGAAGGATCAGTTTGTCAGAAGGCTCTGACAGCGGCGCCTTCGCAGTTGCAACAAACAGGCTCGGATGGCCCGGAAATCGGCATCGGACATGGATCACCACTCTCCCACCAAGACCTCCGCCTACTTCGACACTCGCTTCGGAGCAACCAAAGAAGGCAGAAGATCTTGGTGAGAGAACGACCACCCGTCCTTCCGAAGAGACCCACACACCCCGGTCCGGACTATGGTCGTCGCCACTACTGCCTTATCCCCTCCCGCTCCTGACATCCCCTTCGGAGCAGTGAGGAACGGGAGAAGAATAAGACAACAGAGCGACCACCCGTCCTTCTGAAGTAACTCATCCCTCGGATCCGGACCACGGTCGTCGCCACTACTACCTCATCCCCCCTCGCTCCTAACATCCGCTTTGGGGCCGTCAGGAACAAAGGGAAAACCAGGCAGAAGAGCGACCACCTCTCCGAACCTCAAGAGAGAAGCTACCCAAGGCAGATGCCTCCGAGGTCTGGAACTCAATTTGGTTGTGACTAAAATGACAAAGGGAGTGGAGTACTTATAGCCTGCCTCCTAGAACCAGCCATTATGACCCTCGGAAATCGAAGCGCCGCGTTTTAATTAAGGAATTACTGATCCTCGGAAGTTGAAACACCACGCATTAATTAAAGGAATTATCCTTAATGACATCGGGAAGGCAAAACGCCACACAAGTCACGAAGCGCCATTAACACCATTGGGAACAGAGCCATCTCAGATTGCCAAAAACCACAGGCCCTCGGTCGGCTGCCGAGCAAGTGCCTTTCCGAGCGTGTAAACGGGGAAAAATCACTTTCCCCTCAACTTTCGCGTCTGATCTCAATCAGACGGCCCAGATCTCGCCGAGAGCACTAAAAGACAAGATAGTGTTTTCTTGGGAACTGTGCCCGTCTCGAGATGCGTGCCGACATCCAATAGCTCAGATAACGCCATGTCGCTCGGCCTGCCGAACACCACTTCCTTCGGTCGGCATCCGAGCAAGTGCCTTCCCGAGCTGGTCAATGAAGAAAAAAAGACACCGAGCTACGTGGACCGCTGGATCTCTCAAAAATTCGCGCTCCCAATGATGAAGAGCCCAGATTGCGCCACGTGCGCTAAAAGACAAGATAGCGTTTTCTTGGAGAACGCACCACCATCCGATGGCTCAGATTGCACCACGTCGCTCGGATCGCCGAACCCCCTAGTCTCCGGTCGGCAGCCGAGCAAGTGCCTTTCCGAGCTCGAAAATGGAGAAAAACGCTGCCGAACTATAACAGCCGTCAGATCTTTCCGAAATTCGCGCCCATCCACGATCGACGGCTCAGATCAAGCCACGCCATTAATCGGTATTTAAATCGTTTTTTATTTATTTTAATCGTTTTATTTGTTTAAAAATTGCGAGAAAATTGCTAAAAATTCGGGAAAATTAGCTTAAAATTCTGGGAAATAATTGAAAATTCGGGGACACGCTTTCGGACCCCGGAGCGAACAATTATTACCCTGAATGCACCGCTAAAGCCCCCGAACGATTAGCAAACACATCGCAGAATTAAACAAATACTTCGAAAAAAGTAGATAAAAGACTGTCAGATACCCGACGCAGCTCAAGAACAGCACACAGCGTCAAAAGTTACCTCACTACCCCCTTTCTAGATTCAAAATCCCACATTTGGACTCCGATACAACTCCACCAGCCACTGAAACCGCTGAACTACTCCTCAAAGTCTGATCACACTCAGTCTTTAGGAGTGGGGGGCTCGTGATATGGCTAAAATTGGGGTTAAATCGGGACCGTCCAGATCGAGCACGAATCTTGAAGCACGGGGGTAAAAAGGTAATTTCACATACAGATGGATCCAAAACGGGTATTGGGCCTCCTTCTCACGAAACCAACCGCCCGCGAATAGATCCACTTCAACTGGGCACGGGTTCCGACCCGATACAAGCCCGGTCCACCAAGAGGAGAATCAGGGCACTGATTTGATTAAATCAAATCAACAAACTTGATTGGCTCCCACCAGGGAATCAGGGTCTAACTTCCTAAAACAGAATAGGAGGATTTTTCTCCTAGCTATTAGGCAGGAAATCAGGGCCCTAATCATTCCAGAAGGCGACTATAAATACAACCCCTCTACCACCAAGACGAGGTTAATCACTTTTTCACCACTTAAGTTCTTTCTTAATCTTTTGCTGATTACTGACAAGAGCGTCGGAGGGTGCGTCGCCGGAATCAACCCCGGTGTCTCGCACTTCCCTGCAGGTTGCGGCGGGAGCAAGAAGGCCGAGTCAGCTGTTCAGGTTTTCCTCGGATCCACAAATTCTATCTGTTTACCCCCACACCGAAATCAGCGGTAACAATCGTCATCTATATGTTTATACATCCAGAATACAATTTAAACCACAAAATTTTCTATTCATTCCACTAACTTATACGAAAATTTCAAATAAAAGAATCTGTTCAACTAAATCTATGCCTCACCTCTGCAGTACTGAGGACCTGCAAAAGTAGGGGATATAGGGTAGTCCTGGGACTCCCCTAACCCCCCAAACACTAAGGGTTAGCCATTAATGGTGTGAGTATAATTTACTACTCTAACAAATAAATTAAACTGTAACAAGAAAATAGATTGAACTTACAAATATCAAGATAATATGATTCACCCTGAAATCTGAACATAAAAATATCATAAAAACGACTTTATGTCAAAGTATTCTTCAAATCTGCACCCACTCATATACCCATAACTTAACCCGCATCACTATGTGCATAATACTAATATCACTTATAACTTTATTATATTTACACAAAATTCATCTCATACATACCCAATTTCTTTATTTCTTGTACTCTTTTCCATACCACAATTTATTCGAACTATTCACATTAACTTCTCACACATGATTCCTTCATGGTTAATCTCATATACACCACATCATATTAATTTGTATAGGTAACTCCTTCCCTTTACACTCAAATACAAAACAGTATATTAATTCACATACAATTCCTTCACATTTCATTTTTAATTTCCTAACACAAATATTCATCTTTTCTATCATCACATCACCATTTCCTTATTTTTATATATATAATCACATAATGCCACTACCACTTTTCTTCATACTTATTTAGCCACGCACTTCATTTACCATTCATTTGCATTTACAAACTCACGATTCATTCTTTCATACTCATCTTCATTCAAAAACAATTTTTTTTCTCATTCCATATCACATAACATCACATTCATTCGTTTCTTATAACACATATTATAACGTCTCGCAACACATCACTTTCACTCTCATTATAAATTAGGACTATTTTCTTTTCACTCTCAATACATCATCAGACTCATCATTCTTATAACTTACTTTCATTTTCCTTGTAACTCATATTTCAATTTACTTCACTTTTTATTTCCAACCCGCAATACCGGCATCATATCAACAACTCACCCATTCATCCTGGAAGTTGTGCTAAGGCAGGTAGTCCCCACCATTTCTACGGAAATAGCGGGCGAGTAGTTCCTCGACATACTTCCAAGGTATAACTAACTCATACTTATTCATAACTTTTCCATCAATAATGCTTACCATGGATTTGCCATTTCCTTATTATCACATAGCTTATAAATACGTCACTATATATTTATTCATACACGTAGCCGTTATCTCAATCCCATCTTATCCTATTTCCATTTTATAATTTTTATCACCCACAGTATCACATCTCAAACTGTTTCTAATAGCACTTTTATTTCCATATCCATCAACATTCATCTTTCGCACTGCATCTCTATTCCTTTTTATTGTTTCTTTTACTCACCCTACCGTAAGATTGTGTCTAGGCAAGTAGTTCCCATCATTTCTATCGAAATAGAGGGCAGATAGTTCCTAGACACAATACCTAAGGCTTACCATACTTGTATCATATCCTATACTCATCTTTGTATCCATGCTAATACTATATTTTAATTTTCATAATAAAATTCTGTCTTTTATTCTATACTATACATAATGGCACATTCCCAAGTTGATAACTTGGGATATATTATCATACATCACATCATATATAAATATATATCGCTGCACCCCTAAGCCGATAACTTGGGTTGTACTAAATTGAATTTCACATCATATATCTCGCAGCACCCTAGGTTTGTAACTTGGGTTATATTATCATATATCCTATCATATGCTTCATTTTATAACCATTCTCATATTCATCACATAATACACTTTACTTCATGTTTCTCATTCATATTTATTCCAACACCGCAATTTCTTCAATTTATTCGTCTTACTTCATATACATCATTCCCTCACTTTTCATACTCATTTACAAATTATACGTTTTCTATACTTTCTCATACTCATTTCACATCAATCACTTTCTTTACTAACTCATTCTCATTTCAATTTCTTTCATTTCACATTTATTTATTTTATTAATTTGTTGACCAGTGCCCATGTCATCACACAACTGAAGCCGATAGCTCAGTCAAATCACAAATCGCTGCCCACCAAGGATCTTACGCCTCCATCAAGACTAGAGCCGATAGCTCTGTCTAAACACAGATCGCTGCCCGTCAAGGATCTTACGCATCACATCACTGCCCACCCAGGGGCTTACGCATCACATTCACATCACATCGCGGCCGTATAGGTCTTACGCATCAATACACATCACATCGCTATCGTATAGGTCTTACGTATCAAATACACATCACATCGCTGCCGTATAGGTCTTACGCATCAAATACACATCACATAATCACACCTCATATACAGACCATGCTTTTCATCTCATCACATTATTCATATCGTCACATGCCATATATACACATCTATATATCCATGTCGGTATCGCTCCTCAAATCTAAATATCACAATCCTGTATCATATATATATATGTACATACAAACATCAACACACTCTCATGCATATATACTAATTTCTTGCACCCCATAATTTACTCTGTATCATACTCACCCTATAACAATATCATTATATAAATATATCACATCCTACATACATAACTAATCCATCATTTATAAATTTATTCCAATACACAAGTACACGAGTATTTAATCATCATATTTTCACACAAACACCAAGTACTACTTCCCATATATACACACACCTTATACCAACACACTTTATCCCAATACACCTCACCCTGTAAGTCATACCAACAATTCGATTTATTCAAAAATTCTTTTAAAACATCAAATACGTAAATTAAATCATACTCACCTAATATTCTGCGTAGACTCGAAACACCATCGCGCCATCCCGCATCTGAAGTTGTAGGATATCTCCTATTGTCAAAGTTCAAAGCAATTAAGGCTCAAAACATTCAAACCAGCCACAGGAAATAATGACACTAATCCTAATGTCACTCGGGCATTTTATTAAACGCTTAGGATGCACACGTGCGTTGCACGTAATATTCAAATTCCTACGAGATTTTTATTTCCAAACAATTACTAAAATCACCACCAAATTATTCTAATAGTTCAACAAAAATTCTACTACTATGAAGGATATAATTCTCACATATTTACTTCCCTTTTTATAAACCCAAAACCCTAATTTATTAGCAACTTGCAAAATCTCCAATAATTTGCTAATTTCTCGCCTCTACTATTCCCAACATCTTCTAATCTCCCTACCATAATATTTCTATTCGTTAGAAATTAACCACACTTAAATTATACAAATGAAATAAAATAGGGTATACCTTCCCGTAGTTGTTTCTCCGAATTGACTCCATCACGAGCTAGAGCACCATTCAATTAGCTATCCCCTCGAATTAATTTGAAAATCACGAAGAAAATGAGTGGATTGGGCGGGGGGGGGTGAGGCCGAAATGGGTCGGTGGTTTCTTTTCGGTCGGGAAAACACAGGAGAAGGAAAGAAGGGATGGGCGGGGAGGGGGGGGGGGGAGGGGGTTTGAAAAATTAAAAATTAAAAATAATATATATAATAATAATAATAAGGTATATTAACTTATAAGCCCCCCAATCTCCAAAGAATTTCAAATAAACCCCAACTCTATACTTTAATAATACGATCAATACAAAATACATCAAAATTATCTCATATTAATCTGCCAAAATTATAAAATAAAATGAACAATATTTCTTCACATAAAATCTCAACTCTGAGCTCTAATATATCAATAATACCAATCTAACACAAATCTAGACACCAATATCAATATTAAAAATAAAAACACACCAAATAAAATTCACACCACTCCAGGAATATAAAAACGGATAATTTTGGTATTTTACAAATTCGAGGTGTTACAATAGTGGGCCTCGCCGCTTCACTGCTCACTTGACCGAGGTGCACGCCTTCGGATTGGCATGAAATTCGAGCCACACACGAGTTAGCCTTGCCACCTTGCCACCTCGCCGCTTCACTCCTTGCCTCACTGAGGTGCATGCCTTCGGCGTTCGGCATGGACTTCGAGCGATACGCGAGTAGGCCTCACCGCCTGGCCGCTTCGAAGCTTGCCTCGCCAAGGCGCACGACTTCGGTGCTCGGCATGGACTTTGAGCCACATGCGAGTTAACCTCGCCGCCTCGCTGCCTCACTACTTCGCTCATCGCCTCACTGAGGTGCACACCTTTGGTGCTTAACATAGACTTTGAGCCACAAGCGAATTAACCTCGCTGCTTCACTCTTCGCCCCGCCGAGGCTCATGCCTTTGGTGCTCAGCATGGACTTCAAGCCACACACGGGTAAACCTCATTGCCTCGTTGCCTCGTTGCCTCGCCACCCCGCCACCTTGCTGAGCCGAACTAATAGAAAACAACACCTAAAAAACCAAGGAATCTCCTTAAAACTCATGCTCTCGTCTGTTTTTCTCCTACGGGAGAGATCTACTCCTCAAAGGCTGTTATACCCAACTCCCAGGAGTTGGGGGCCTATGATATGGGTTAAAAACCCTGTCCATCTGAACCGTTCAATCACCACAAAACCTGAGATCTCTAAAAATAGGCATTTAATCCCCGTGGGCCACTCACATGCCCATACTTCAGGCCAGCCCACGGAAGGCAATCTTTCCGGCCCATTACGGAACCCTCTCTCTGCCTATAAATACAGACCCCCTATCCTCAATTTACAGGTAATCAATATTTTTCCAGTAAACCCTAATTTACATCCCTGGTTGCTGACTTGATCATCAGAGAACCTGTCACCGGGAAAACTAACGGTGTTTTAGGTTTTTTCAGGTTTCTGGTGGCCAACAACCAACACAACCACCACCAGATCCACAAATTCTAATCATATACTAGCCTCTCATCAAGATTAGATCGACAGCTGAGATCTCAGACTTCCACAAATACAAGAGCGCATTAGTTGTTCTTCCCACACCAGCATCAGCAGGCTTCTCCATCGAATTTGGAAAACACTTCCAACATGAAGTGTCAGTATGATCTACTATAATCTCTTTTAGTATTTTGATGTGATTACTGGGCTATCCCAACTTAAATTAAATGACCTATAATGTTTCGTGGGATTGATCACATGACTGAGAGCTTTAGATCATAATTAGTCTCACTTTGAAAACTAGCATGTTTAGGGTTGTCAAGTGTGTCTTATCATACTATGTGTATATATGTATTGGCTAACCCTTCATTTGCAGTTTGTGTGAGATCGTATAGATGCTTCTCTAATTAAGATTGATGAATAGGTTCTGTAACGAATGTCTCGAAGATAGGTGGGAGCAACTAATCATGGATGATGCCTCTTCATTAGTTATGTTTTGTTATTTCTCATTCATTATACTGTGTGTGCAAAACTGAATATAGAATTTTGGTCATTATCTTGTTAGCAGTTTGAAGATGATGAAGAACGAATAAAGAAAAGAACTCTTCGCTTAAAGGCATTTGAGCACTTGGACATCGTTGAAACCATAGAAGTGAAAACATGAGAGAAATGATACTGTGAAATGTGTTTTTATCATTTATTTTGATAGAGTAACTTTGAGTTAACTCTTACATTAGTTATAATGTGCTTATATACATATAGTCAATGGCATGTGTAAGTTGTGTTTGACAAACAAAGCAACTGATAATGGTAGTTCTAATTTTGGTAGTCCTTGAACATGACATAATAGGCTATGACATGTGAACTATATATTAAATTGTTTATTGTTGTTAAATGACACTTCATTAAAATATGACAAATGTGAAAGTTGTGCTCAGATTATGATCACTAGAAACTATTTAGTATGGTCTCTACGAGTACACAACTTCTTGAGCCAATACATTCTGATATTAGTGATCTCAGTAGCTTTGTGAGTAGATTTCACGCCCCGCTTCCCGGTATACGGAAACACAGGGACGTAACTGAGGCCCAGCGAATGATATAAGTTTCCAAACTCACATCATCCATAAGTTGTACAAATATAATCTCAACAATATAAATTTAACCACAACCACGCATGAAAGAATAACCACATAAACATGAATAATCCATGCAATGTCTCACAAACTAACTAACATCTGGAAAGAAATGAACTTCCGGTAAAAAATGACCAGAATACAATGTATATTAAAAGAATAGCAACAATAGTAACTAGGAGAAGCATGAAATAACATTATTAATGCAGGCAAAGATTTGACTTCATTATCTAGAAGAGTTGTTCACAAAGTCCTTCGGTGATTCCCTCTTCAGTACCATCAATGTCACGCCCCACTTCCCAAAGAAAACTAGAAATACAGGCACGTAACTAAGACCCAGCGAATGATTTGCATCATTCATAAGTTGTACAATTAACTCAACAATATAAAACATAATCACAACCACGCATGAATAAGTAGTCACATAAAACATGAATAAATTTCAATAATCCATGAAATAAATACATAAAATAATATCCAACACCTGGAAATAAAATGCGGGTCGACGCCCGGAATTACAATGTACTAAAACAAATGTAAAACAATAACCATTCTTCTCAGATAAAATGTCAATTATAAAATAAACAATGGAGTAGCAATGAAGCGGGAACTAAGTCATGATTCTTCTAGAAAGCTTGTTCACCAAGTCCTTCCGGTAACTCTTCTTCGGTATCTGCAAGCTCCACATCTAGAGTTTGGGGAAAAATATCTGTTAGAGCAAGTTACGGACAACATGTAGTAACTAGGAAAGAACAATAAAACATGATATACTGAGGATCAATGACTAGAACAATATCAAGGGTCAATGGACAATAGTTGATATTAAGATCAGTGGTCCATAATAAATGGTGCAATGATCAATAACAATAATCAATAATCAATATCGATAATAATAGTCATGATCAAAATGCAAGTGACAATCCTAAGTCTATCAATCTTTATTATCCTATCTAATGCACGAAATCATGTGTCCCATACCACAGGTTTGGGTGCATACAATCTAGTAAACGTTTACACTCTAATGGTGAATTTTATAGGTTCATGTACTCGGGTCTTGCAATAACAATGACCAATGACCGATGACCGATGACCGGTGACCAATACAGGATACAATCGGGATACTGTAGTCAGTAATCCACAATACAAATAAATAATAACATGTCGAACAACAATGACCAATATGGGAAACACAGGGCCTCCTTCCGAGTACACTCTTCTATATTGTCCACTACTAGGTATTTCCCTTATTATCCCAGCTTATTATTCTTTTTACAACAATCATACATGAACATGCACTTAATGAAATGGGTCTCAGGACAATATCAAGGAGATATCAAGGGATGTGCAATGCAGGACATATAATTCAAATTATTAATGAGAGAAATATATATATATATTTATATTCATGAAGATACAAATTCTTGATAACAATACGTTGCTGTACAAAAATCGACTTTTCCTTTGCTAAAGAAAAGTGAATCAGGTTTCGTCAGGGGTTCTAGAAACTAGACTCTCTGCCGGTTCCAAAGCATATTCACACGATATATTATAGTTACAGTAGCTAGGTGAAACAGACATTTCTCTACTGGTCTACTGTTCAGGCAGCAGCTCAGTCCAAGGTTCTTATATAGGTAAATTAACTATAAACTCATTTAAAAATCTTATAAAAATTATAAAGTGGCTCTTAATCATGTCTAGAAACATCCTAGTTAAAGTCAAGTTTTCATTCTACAAATCGGAAACATCCTGGTTAAAGTCAAGAAACATCCTGGTTGTAGTCTACAAATCGGAATTTAGATCCGTAAAATGTTTTGGACAATAAATTCATAGGGATACAGATGTTGTTTACAAAGTTCTGCTAAATTATAACAGAAACTGGGTCAAAATATCAACACAACATAGAATAAACAGTAGGCCAGCAAGTTGGTTAATCATTAATTAGCAACAAATGATATACACATGCATAAAAATTTATGGCAATAATTGACAGGAATTTATACTCAACCTTTAGGGTGGAATTCTACAATTAACAAGACAAATTATTATTATTAACATAGCATGAACTCATATCCAATCGAAAAGCATTCAATCATCATTTTCTATGTACATAATTATATTCTATATATTCGTGTAGTGTATGCATATGACGATATATAACAAGGCTTGGATTTGAATCAAGGGAATGACACGAAAAGAAGAGTACTACTTGGTTTTGCCGATAAATCATAATAGTCTCTTTAAGACCATCTCCAACTATGCTAGCCATCTTTTAATTTTAGCCAAAATAGCTAATATAAAGACATATATATGCTCCAACGGGACTAGCCAAACCACTCGCCAAAATAGATTTCTAATATTCACTCGCTAGATCTGGCGAGTATGTACCACTCGCTAAACTTATTCCCAACACCAAAAAATTGCGAAATCACGGAAATCAATCGCGAAATTGCGAAATCAATCGCGAAAATTGTGAAATCAATCGCGAAAAATGCATAATCAATCGCGAAAATTGTGAAATCAATCACGAAAATTGTGAAATCAATAGCGAAAATTGCGGAATCGCGACATTTATATTTCTGTTGTTGCAGAATCGCAAAAATCAATCGCGAAAATTGCGAATTTTGTTTTTGGGCTTGGAAATTTTATTTTGTATTGGGCTTTTTTATGGGCTTTTATTTTATATTTTTATTTTATTTAATTTTGGACTTTAAATTATTAATGGTTATTCAAAATAGATAACATGGTTGGAGTGGAGACTTTTTTTGCTAGCCAAATTATCCATTTGTTATCCATTTTGGCTATTTTAGTTAGCCAAAATAGCTAACATGGTTAGAGATGCTCTTAGAGATATCAAGCAAATAAAATATGACAATTGAAAGAGGAAAGACTTGCAGAGATCAAAGAAAATTCTTGAACAAGAATAATAAACTAGTTCAAGGGAATCTTGCCTTATAGATGACGATTTCAAATATGCAAGAAGAACGGGAACGAGAGTTCCGAAAGCAACGCACGGCAGCTACGACGGAAAGAAAGACAGCAACAACAAAAAGAGACAACGGCAATGGCGAGGCGGCATTGGTGCTGCAGTAAAGGCGACAAGGGCGGTCGGGAGGCGTGCAGGTGTGTGGTTGCGATGGTCGACCACAAGGAAAAACAGGGGGCAGTGGGGAGGCTGCCAAAGGTGGAAGACCGTGGGGTTGCAGTTCTTGCGGGGGCACTCAGGGGAGGCAGCGAGAGGGGAGATGATCAGTGGTAAGGTGGCAGGAGGGATGATGGGGTGAGGGTGCAGGTCGATGTCGTTGGCGGTGGAGGAAGGCGGTGGCAAGGTCGATGGTGGAGACTAGGCGATGAGGAGGATCCGGCGGTGGAAAGCGACAGGGATCGTGCGATGAGTGCTCGAGTTTCGGAGGCAGCAACAATGGCGAGATCGAGGTGCAGGAGGATGGAGGCAGGCAGTGATAGGGTAGTTGCATTCAGTGGTTGGGTGCAAGTGTCGGGCGGGGAAGTCGATCGGGGGGTTCGTTTCGAAGATAAACAGAGGAAGAAGAAAGAAGTAGGGGTGATTAGAAAAATAATTAGGTTTAATGATGATTAGTATATATAGGTAAATTAGGATGTGTGTTTAGGGTAACGGGTTAACGGGTTATGGGTTAAGAAAATGAGCTAACGGGTTTGGGTTTGGATTCTAAAAATAATAAATCAATTAATGGGTTTTGGGCTTCTAAAATAAATCAATAGTAATATAATAGTACGCATTAATTAAATACTCAATACTAATAAATACAACATAATGTATTAGAATTCCAGTGTTCACAAAATAGACGGTTAATAAAATAAGAAAATAAAGAAGATTATAGAATTGGATAAGATTTTTATGCATTAATCAAAATACCAATTAGTAACAAAAATGAAGTATAATTTGGGTTTGGGGTTTCCGCAATAAATTAACAAATATTTAAATAGTAATAAATAATAGTATGGATTGAAATATCTGGGTTCAAACAATTTAATCGGATATTCAAATGAAAGCAATCAGTTTCAAGAGAGTAAAATAATTTATAGGAAATACACAAATACGGAGAAAGGAAAGAGAGAAATCCATATAATCGGAAATGGGAGTCACATGCAATCTCCACATCTAGAGTTTGGGGGAAAAGGTCTGTCAGAGCAAGTCACGGACCGCAAGTAGTAACAAGCAAAATAGGAACAAGAAGCAGACATAATAGGGAAAGCAATAAGAACTGGCAATTCAATTATGGAACAAGCATGAAAATGAGAAACAATATATATGTAACAAGAAAGAAATAAGAACTAAACAAGAAGGGAACAAGAACTGGTGATGCAATTGTAATACAATATGATCAAGTGTAATGCAAGTGACAACTGGAACAAGTCTCCAAAATATAACCAATTGGGAAACAAGGGATCCTGTAACAGGAAACATGTCATGTAAACGGGAATCATGCAAATTTGTAAACAAGAACTATATATATAGCTTATAAACATGAATCGTGTAACTTGTAAACAGGAACCATATAGCTTGTAAATATGAATCATGTAACTTGTAAACAGGAACCATATAGCTTGTAAACAAGAATCATGTTACTTGTAAATGAGAATCATATTACTGGAATCATGTAACTTGTAATCAAGAATTATGCACATGGTCAGTGTTAGTCTTATATCTAGCATTCTTTTATAAACCCTAACTAATGCACGCAATCCTACATCCCATACCACAGGCTCGGGTGCATACAAACAAGTTAACGTTTAGACTCTAGTGGTGAATTCTATAGGGTCATGTACTCAGATCTTGCAGTGACAATAAAAGAAATCATATCATATCATGTAACCAAAATCATATCATATCATGTAAACATATAAAGAGTCATTATTACGGGAAACATGGGCCCCTTTCCGACTACACTCTTCTATATTGTCCACTACTAGATTCTCTCTATTATTACACCGTCTTGTTATTCTTTTACAATAATAAAACATAAACATGCAACAACGATAATGGTATCAGGACAGGATCAAGGAGGTATCAAGGACTATGCAATGCATGACATACAAGTTTAATTAATTAAATGCAAGAAATAAACATATTTACAATCAAGGACATGAAGTTATAATTCTGGACAGTGATGTGTTGCTGTACAAAAGTCCACTCTCCCGTTGCTACATGAAAGAGAGTCAAGTAAAGTCAGGGGCTCCAGAAAATAGACTCCATACCGGTTCCAACTCATATTCACATGACACATTATAGAAACAATAGCTAGGTCAACCACATAGTTCTCTACTGGACTACTGTTCAGGCAGCAGCTCAGTGCAAGGTTCTTATATATAAAAATCAACTGTAAAATTATTTTAAAATCTTTAAAAATATATAAAGTGACTCCTAATCATGTATAGTAACATCTTGATAAATTTCAAGACTTCATTCTACTTTTAACATAATATTTTAATTAGTTAATCGAGAAAATATGCTTCTAAACAGTCATATGAAATTAAAAACGGCACAGTACTGTAAACATTATATTCTGCAATCTACACATCGAATTCCAGATCCATCAGAAGTTCCCAAAAACATATTCAGGGGGGATACAATTTTTATTTAATAAATTATAAATTATTTTAAAAGGAACTAGGTCGAATATTTAATAGAAGTTGGGGTAAATGGCAGGACCTGAAATACAACATTTGCAATTGTAATTATTTTGGGTTTACAAACATATAGTTTAATAACTAGAATTGAACATACTTTCAAATCCAGTAATTTGAATGAGTTTCTATTGTTAACATGACAGAGATTATCATTTGTACGACATTAAAAGACGAATATAACCATAATATCACATACAACCGAAAATCATTCAAATCATCTTATTTATTTATATACACATGTTTATATAACTCTAACTTCTGTTCATGCAATGTATGCGGGGGACAATGAAATTTACGATCTTTTAGCGGGCACCGAGGCATCGAATCACAGAGGCAACTGGATTGATCTAATGTAATATATATAATGACTGATTTAAACAAAGGATTACAAAGCATGAACACTACGATGGTTCAATCAATTGAAACTTATAAAGAACACTTTTCGGGAACATGGATGGTAATGGAATTTAAAATATGATAATCAAATATGAATACTAATTACAGGATGTCAAATAAATTGCTTGTACAGAACAATAAAAATGTATAAGAGATACTTGTCTTTAAGGTGACGATTTCGAATGTGATGGAACAGAGATGAAGGAAAACGACAACACACAGAAATGAGCAACGACAGTGAGAATGAGGACCACGAATGCAATGACAGCGACAAAAGCAAGTATCTCAGCAGCAAGAAGGAGAAGTCCGGATGCTCTGAATTTGCTCTAGGTAGCAACACGACAGGCTCGGGACAGCTAGGCAGGGGCTTCGAGGATGGCTATGATGAAGAGAAGGGAAGAGCAGTTGGTTCGGGCAGCAAGGCAAGGTGGTCAGGGTGTAGGTGCTGGCTGTGGGATAGCAAGGAGGCAACGGGGTTGCTGTTTGGGGTCGAGGCAGGGACTGATCGGGATGGTGGAGGAGTGCAGTAGGGTGGAGCCGCGGATTGGTGATGGCAATGAAGCTGAAAGCCAGGACGGAACACAGTGGCGAGATTGAGGTCGGGCAGCGAGACAGCAAGGAGGGCAGTCGGGTGGTGGTGTAGCAAAGCGCTCGGGTTTCGGGTCGACGATTAGTAGCGAGGGGAAGCAAAGGCGGCGGTCGATGAGTGCAGTCTGGAGCACTGCAAGGTGGCAGCGCTTGGCGATGGTGCTGGTGGACAGCTGTGCTGGGTTTCGTCGGCAGCGAGGCTGTGGGGTGTTGTTGATGGTGAAGATAGGGAGATAGGTCATGATGGTCGGGGTCGGCGATTGACTGTGGAAGGTGCTGACTGACGAGGGAAGCAACGGCAAGAGAAGATGCAGAGGGGCTGTTGGTTAACGACGAGATGGTGTTGCCAGGAGGATGAGGGAGGCGACGGGGGAGAAAGCTCAATGTGGCTGAAGTCGAGGGGCGTGGTTGCAAGGAAGGGGAGCGACGGGTGGTGATGGTGGTTGGAGGAGCGAGAGGGCGATGGGAGTTGGGAGTTTGATGATGGTAGGAGCAGGGTGAAGGGATGATGGGCGATTGGTTTGCAAGGATGCAATGGAGGTGGAATGGTTTGGAGTATTCTTGTTGTGAACATAGGAAGAAGAAGAAATTAGGAGAGGGTTAGCGGCTGTGAAGGGGATTAATAATAGATAATTAGGGTCAGGGATTAGAGGATTAATTGGTTGAGGTGGATTGGTTAGCGGATAATAATGAGGAGATAATGGGGAGATTATTAAGGAGGTAGTGAATGAGATAGTGGGAGTAATGTATGTTGTTAGTGGAGAAGAATAAGGAGGGTGATTGCTATGTAGTTAGGGGGTATACGAGTTAGGGTTGAATAAGAGTATGGGCTTGGAGTTGGGCTTCATAATATAATAGAGAATTAGATAATTTGTACTGTGGGCTGAGACATGTAAATAATTGTAATTAAAATAGAATGGCTTACAAAAATAAATAGTTAAATAAATTGTAGAATGGATGGGGCTTTAGTTAAGTTTTAAAAAATAATAACAGTAATATAAAATCAAATAGTAGAATATAGTATGAACTAGAAATTGGGATTGAATTTCTCGTACAAAAATAAAAATAAAAATAATAACAAGTTTGGGTTGGGCTCAATCAAAATAAATAGATGGTCAAATATTAATGGTATAGAATGAATTAGGAGTTTGGCATTAAAATAATTAACGAATAATAATAGATTTGGTTTTGGGCTAAAATATAAATATTCAATCAAACAGGAATATAAAATAAAGTTAAAATATACAACCATTCAAAATAAATATAATTATTGATTAGTATAGAATTTTTAAAATAGTTTGAATATTCTAGTGTATACAATTGGGTTCAAAAGAGCAGAAGAATTGTAAACAATTGGAATACAAGGATATAGACATTTTTTGATATAAACGAAAACGGGGGTTACAAGATGAGACGGTCAGAAGTATTTAATCACTTTTATAAATGATTTTTGAAGGTTTTTCATACATATAAAGGATGGAGCACTTATTATTTTAATGAATTAAAAATTTAGTTAAATGCTAAAATCAAATGGATTTAAATTTGATAGAGGCGGTGAATATGTCTTAATAATTTTTAGAGAATTCTGCTTTAGGTATAGTCTCTGAAATTAGATCACTACACTTACCGCATTCAAACGATATTGCTAAATGTTAGAATCAAATACTTATTGAAATATTGAATTATATGTTATAAACTGATCATTTGACTTCGTTTAATTATGGGTGGTTGATCATATTCTTAATATGTTACTACACTTGAAATTATCTACACCTTGTGGACTGTGGCATAAAAAACACACATAATTTATTAAAGTAAGAATATGGGGTATATACTGCATTTGTTAGAGTACATGACCCTAAAATGCCTAAAGTAGGACCTAGAACAAATTCTTGTGTGTACTTAGAAAGTGCATAATGTAGTTATATGGACACATTTTGAATCTATCTAATTTGTGTTAATAGAATCTAACCCTGCAATGTTCATTGAGGATATGTTCATCAAAGATAAATGTATGAAATTATTTAGTCCTATAGACACGGTCAATATTTCACAATTGGAATCAAGAACAAGCCTTACTGACACATAAACTTCAATGGAAAATGAACCAGGAAGACTCTTTAGTAGATAATGAAATGAATTTGTTGTTATACAATAATACTTTAAATTAGTTGATTTTCCAAAATTGGCTAACACTATAGTAAATAAGTGGGGTTTTTCAGAAGAAACTTAATATTGATTACTGAGTAGCAATTTTATTGCACCTTTAGCAGCTAAAGGATTAACTAACATCAGTAGGGTAGAATGGTTTGATGTCTACTCACATGTATATCATATTGCTATAAAAATGATTCTTCTTGCCCTTAAATCTATTGAAAACTTTGTCATTCATTAAAGATGTTGTAAACAATTTTGTACTGAACTTTTTTTTATAACCTGAAAGTTTTGTTCTAAAGGGTTTAGTGAATAATATTACCAAACTGGTAAAATCATTATATGTTTTGAAACATGTATTAAAGATGGCGCATAAATAATTTGACAAATTTCTTAAAGATTTTAGGATTTGAATGAAGTAATTCAGATCAATGTCTTTAATTTGTGGTGTGTCAAATATAATGGCAATCATTTACTTGTTCATTGTTGACATGCATGTTGTTGGAAGTAACCTCTGTACTATAAATGAATTTAAAACTATGCTATCCAAAGAATTCAGCATGAATTATCTAGCTTTTGTGGATACCATAATAGTTATAAATGTGAGTTTCGGTAGGCAAGGGATAACCCTTAGTCAAACTCATTCAATCAATAATATGTTGCAAAAGTGAAGATATAGTGATTGAAAGTGTGTATTGAAATACCTTATGATTATGGAAAAAGGTTGACACTGAATGATGGTACAACTATGAGACAGTTAGATGATTCTAAACTTATTGAAAGTCTCATATATACAATGATCTGCACTATACTAGACATAGCTTTTGAGGAAGGTATGATCTACAGGTTCACTAGTATGGAATGCCCTTAAGATGCTAATGAGATACCTAGGAGGTACTCAAGAGTTTACTTTGTACTACTCTAGTCATCCTTCAGGATTGAAGGGATAATCTTATGCATTATGGTACTCCAAATTTAGTGAACGTTGATCAACTAGGGGACATGTGTTTACACTAGGAGGAGCAGACATATTATGGAGATCAAAAGAAAAACAGACATTGCGCTCTCATCCATGAAATTTGACTTCTATGTGTTAACCTTTGCTGGGGAAGCGGCTGAGTAGATTGAAGGACTTATTGCTAGTCACCCATTGAGAAGTTTAAAGTAAGATTTCTAATTTTGTTATACTCTAACAAGCTACAATGCACTATAGCTCATACCTCAGTCTATAATGCTAAGAGGAGTACATTAAGACTGAAAGAAGCCTAGTTGTACTTTCTCATAGATAAAGTGCAATTGAGACAAAGTATAGCTAATGCTCTTGCTAGAGTGTCATGCCCCGCTTTCCAAAAGGAATACGGAATACGAGTACGTGACAAAGTCCAGCGAATGATTTTCATCATTCATAAGCTGTAGGATCAACTCAGCATCATAACAAGAAATATAAAAAAATATATTCAACCACGCATGCATGAATAATTTATTAATCACCATAAAACATTTGAAACAAATATAAATATCCCAAATAAATTTAAGATCCGGATCAAAAGTAAAAACTTCGGGACTACAAGCCCGTTACAAGTTTCAAGTGGCAACAAAAATTAAATAAACTCAAATACAAATAACTAAAGCAAGTTTTCCCAAGCGAGCCTAGAATATTTGCTCACCAACTCCAGCAGGCAATTGATCTCCAAAGCCTGTATTTATATCATGCAGAAGAAAAATATGGAAACAAAGACAAATGCCCTTAGTGCAAGTTCGGGCCGCAAGTAATATAAGCAAGGGTATGAAAATAAGTGCAAGAAAGTATGAAACAAGATTTAGAATCAAGGGTATACAGCATGATATGACAGGGATACAACAAGTAGTGAATTTCAAAAGACTAGCTAGCAAGTAAGGCAAACCAAATAACAGGATCGGGTAACAAATACAAGTGGCAGGAACAAGTAACAAGTGAGCATGTAGTTGTATCAAGCATCAAGTAACAAGTATCATGTAACAAGTGTCAAGTAACAAGTATCAAGTAAGGTGTCAAGTGTGTACAAGTGACAAGTTATTCTTAAGTCTATTGTTTAATTCTATCTAGATAACGCTTCATGCGTCCCATTTATTCACCACATGGTTGCTACACAAAAATAGTTTCGTTTAAGCCTAGTGGTGGATTTTATAGGGCATTGTACTCAGGCATCAAGTACCAACCAGGCAAGATTCATGAATACAAAAATAATGTAACAAGTTCACGAAGCAAGTACCAGTTCGTGAATGCACTAACTCTATAACAAGTTCATGAACCAAGCCATGGGTTCATGAATGCACTAAAGATATAACAAGTTCATGAACCAAGTAATGGGTTCATGAATACATTAAAGATACAACAAGTTCATGAACCAAGTAATGGGAAACACGGGCCCCCTTCCGAGTACACTTCCGAGTACACTTACACGAGCCCACTACTAAGGTCTTTCCCTTAACCCCGACTTATTATTTATTATTATTATCTAAACAAGCATGAAGGTGTGCGAAACAGGGCAAGTAAACATGATCAAAAACAAGGAACAAGTTTAGGCTAGGTAGAATGCATATTCGAGGGTCAAAACAAATTAAAATTAGCAAGAGCGACGAGAATTCCAATTCTGGACAGCATGATATTGCTGCACCAAAAGTGAGATTCTCATTGCTATAGGAATGCAAATCTAGATCCGTCAGAAAATATATAAACTAGACTCTCTACCGAATTCAGCGCATATAAACACGATACATAAAAGTTGTAGCAACAGGTGTCAAAACAACAAACTACACAGGATTCGTGTTCAACCAGAATTTGTAAAATTATGTTTATAAATATGAAACAGGTCTCAAACTTCATTAATTAATTCTACAAAAATATGGAAAGGTCCTCTAGTGTGTCTAGTATCAGCATGAAAAATTTTAAGTCATTATCTTACAAGTAGCATAGTTAATTTAATTGTAAAATAAGGTGACGCAGAAAATTCATGAATCTAGAATTCTACGACACAGCAGCAGTAAAACTGCTATAAGTCACAAAATATAACTCGGAATTCAATTCCGTCAAAAAGGTAGTAAATTAGAAATCGGGGGCTACATTTCATGTTCAGAACTCAAGTCCAGATTCTGATATTTTTAGGGTCGAACCAGCAAGTAAAAACAGGAACAGCAACAAAAGTGGTTTCTTGTATATAAAAAGTGGCATGATTAATGACTATTATGAGTCTAATTTGGTGTGTGATACAAATCAGGATGTAATAGATATCAAATCAGCAAGTCACATTTATTTCTCAACTCAAAAGAAGTAAAATCAACACATACAACATACATCTACAAGTCAAGGTGATTCTTAATTTCATGTGTTCAAATAACTAGATGATAAAATAGATCTAACTAGTTGTGAAACGAATATATCAACGAAAGATTGTGACTCTTATGATCATGGAGTTGTTAAGGACGTCAACAAGTAAAGTGAGATCATCAAATGATAAGCCAAAGGTGAGTCACAACTACAATCTACTTGCAGTATTTTCAAATAAAAGCTTGTACTAGAACAACGAATTGTACAAATACTTGCCTTAATTAGATGATGGCATTGATCAACGATCGAGATCGGATGGATCAGATCGGCACGGATCTTGAAAAATCTCTCCAATTCTCGTTCTCACACAAAGCTCTGTAGTAGACTTATAAGTAGAAAACAACCCCCTCTCGGAGTAAATATGAGTAGAACTCCCTGAGTCAAGAAACCAACTAAAATCCACCTTTAAAGAATTTTAAACAAGAAGACACAAATCACTTGATTTAGAAAGGTAAACCACATTTGCGGTAGAATTGTCATCATTGGCGCTCTTCTGATTCTATAATTTTCAACAGCATTTCTTGATATGCCCTGACCTCTTACAATATTTGCAACGGATTAATCATTTTTGCGTGGCACTTTGACTTCCAATTGAAGGAACTTCCACTGCTAGACAACTTAAGGGAGTAGACGATGATTTTTGAGTCTCCTTCCTAAGTTGACTTTCCTTCAATGCTTTGATTACACCATCTACTGTAATACTCTCCTTGGTAGATTTACTGTGTAACATGGTAGTGATCAAATGCTCGTACGAATACGATAGTGAATATATCAAGTTGAAAGCTTTATCTTCTTCACTCACATCCACGTTTATCTCCTTGAGTTCGGATAGTACCTTATTGAACTTTGTGAGGTGATCCTGAAGATTGGTACATTCCTTCATTAATAAACGAAATAACTTCCTCTTTCAATACATCTGATCTAATATCGACGAACCAGAATAGTCAGCTATGAGTTTTTCCCACAAAATCGCCATGCCAGTTTCTTCAAGAAATTTGCACTTGACCTCGTCAGCCAATGATAGTTGGATTAGACTTATGGCTCTTTCACAAATATCATCCTAAACATCCTCCTTCATATTGGATATCTTTTCCTTCTTCTTGAAGGCTAACTATAGATGTTCTTAAACTAGGATATCATACATGTCTACCTTCTAAAGATTGAAGTTGATCTTTCCATCGAACTGCTTGATCTTCAAAAGATTATGACCTGTTATCTTAACCAAGGGACTC
Source organism: Hemerocallis citrina (assembly GCA_017893485.1). Taxonomy (NCBI): domain Eukaryota; kingdom Viridiplantae; phylum Streptophyta; class Magnoliopsida; order Asparagales; family Asphodelaceae; genus Hemerocallis; species Hemerocallis citrina. Next base: position 54,392,469 of record CM030368.1, read on the forward strand.
GGCAACCTAAAACTATGATCCCACTTTGTTGGGGGATGTCGATGAACACCGGTGCTACAACGAAACTAATTAAAGAAATGAGGATGGCAAGGTGGACCAGACGAATCAATTGAACAATCCAACAAATAGATCCACCAATCCAACACAAACACACGAGAATTTATCCCGATTAGCTTTTGCTTAATCCGAAGGGAAATATAGGGAGATATAATATTCAACTAGAAAAGATTACAAGGAGTTACAAATTCACTCAATACGAAGAATCAAACTCATTTACCAAGAACTATCTCTCAAGCCTATCATTGCAATGGAGAAAATAACCAATGAAGTACTTTGACTCTCGTATTGGAGGCTATTCATTGAAGAATAAAATAGAGAACCCTAGGTTAGATTTGATATCTCAGTCGTCCGATATATCTTGTAGAAGAAGTCACTGAATAGGAGCGTACGATCTGACTTGGAGTTGAAGATTAGGCTGAAACAATCTCCAAGACCTAGGCCCAAAATCGTTGCTGCAGCCGCGGTCGGTCAACCGCACCCAAGTGCAGTCAAACTGAACCTCACTAGCGCCCAGACCTGAGGGATGTACAGTCAACCGCATAGTCGATTGTATGATTGTACCAGCCTCTATTGTTGTCACTGTTGCTGCCCCATTTCTACCTTCTCCTCTTTTTGACGTTTCGACCTACATGGTTCATCGTATCTTCTTCTAACTGAACAACGAGTATACAAGACATAATCCTAATAGACTTAGGGTTCATGCGGCTCTGACTTCTGAAGGTAGCGAATGGGATCAGGTTTTGGAAATTCGATTAAAGTCCAACTTCTGCTCCATATTAGATCGTACGGCTCTTATTGTATGATTATCTCTTCAAGAATATAGACAATTATTGTATCAAAATATCAAACTAGGGTTTCTCTATATGTCACGCCTCGCTACCCAAAATTCGGAATACGAGTACGTAACATAGGCCCATCGAATAATGTAAACACCATCCATAAGCTGTACAACACTAACTCAGCAATATGAATAATAAACACAGCCACACAAGAAAAATATATTCACATGAATCAAAGATAAACTTCTATAATAATGAAATAATCCAAAATAACATCCAACATAATGTCTAATATCTAGGAAATATAAATAAACGACGGGACAAAAGCCCAAAACATAGTATAATGTCATGACAATGTTCAGAGGAAACAAATCTCACAATAAAGTAAACTAAGCAGTGCAATCTTTGGTTCCATCTCATAGAATCGTTGCTCACCAATTCCTGCTGGTAGACGTCCTTCAGTACTTCTAAATTCTTGATCCAAAAAGAAAGAAAATAATGTCCTTAGAGCAAGTCATGAACAGAAAGTAGAGAAAGCAGGGAGCAATAGGAACATAGTATATCAAAGAAAAGGGTCGGGATCAAAGTCAACAACAAAGTCAAAGATTGGCAATAATATCAAAGATCTATATTTAAGCATGCATTTAATTAGTAATGTCAATTAAAGTTCTATATTGATGACGATATACAAGATCAAGCAGGTGATGTCAAATGCAGGTTATTAATCATTTTATTCATCTATCTATTGCACGTACTACCGTGTCCCATGTGTTCCATACCACAGGTTCGGTGCAAGCAAACAATGAATGCTTTAAACTGATGGTGAATTCACAAATCGTGGACTCGGTAAAAAAGATGACAAGATATCATGATAGCGTAACCACACAATGAAAAGCATTTCTCCACCTTCCATTTAATAAATCATGCAAGCCAGAAGGCCTTTACCGAGTATATTTTCCGAACTACCAAGTCAACTCATAATACCCCAGCTTGTTAACATTTTATTTCATCCTATGTGAGCATGCAAGAGGGTCTCAGGGTTGTATTATGCTAGGTGTGACTAATTTTACTCGTTAGCCAAATCAATAAGCAAACATATTAATTAAACACAAATCACACTATCTGGACAGCATGACGTTGCTGTACAAAAACACAAATTACCGCTACTATAGAAAGACAAATCTGGATGAGTCAGAAATTCTAGAAGCTAGTCTCTCTGCCGATTCTAGCGAATATATATACGACATATAAAAGTTACAAAAACTAGGTCAAAATTCCAATTATTTCCAGATTTTATGTTCAGGCGGCAGGTTATAGATTGTATAAACACATATGAAACAGGTCAGAAACTCATCAATTAAATCTACAAAAATTCAGGGTGGTTCCTACACATGTCTAGTCTCAGCTAAATTAATCTCATATTTTTATTTTACTGTTATCATGTTCTATTTATTTATGAAACAGAAAGATACACATGAATTTATGAATCTAGAAATTCAGACACAGTTATACTAAAAATAAGATATCTCACAGATTATAACTCGAAATTCAAATCCGTCAAAAGTTCTGGAAATAGACTCATGGGTATATAATTCATATTCAGAAAATTATTTCAAATTTCAACAGTAACAGGCTCGAATATCTGATACAAAAAGACACAAATAGCAGGCCAGAAAATAATTTGATATAAATAGGCAACAACTTTATCATACAACCAGATAGTTCATGTTAATTAATAATCAAAGTGCTATTAGATGTTTAACATGCAGATTTCTAGATTTAAGATGCAAATTCACAGTAATGGTAATCAATTCATCAAATCAAATTCAATCGACATATTCAATCATCAAATAATCCTTTAACATAGATCTAGTTATTTTTCATATAAATGTGCATATGCAATGTGCAAGAGGGACTAGGTTTTAGAACAAAGATGTAGGCATGATGTTAAGAATATATTGGGTTAGCTCGTGTAAACCATCAATATACTTAATAGAATTCAAATAGCAATATGATAAAAAGGATTGGAATCGACTTGCAGAGATCAAAGAATCTTGAACACAACAATAAAGGGGTTCAAGAAGAGACATGCCTGTTAGATGATAATTTCGAATATATCACAATAACGAGATGAGAATCTCGGGCGACGAACCACGAACGAAAAATACGGAAACATGTGCGAGCTACGTACAAAACAGCAATAGCAACCAAATTAGCAAACACCAAAACTCCAAATCCCCCACACAAAAAACCACACACCAAAACTCAAATCCAAACACCAAACACTGAACTCAACTCCTTCTTGTCTCAAACAAGTTGACGAAGAGAGAGAGAGACAGCAGCTCGACGGTGGGGAAGGGGCATTACTGGCGGTGAGGGGTGCTCGGGGGTGTGGCAAACGACAGCGCTTGCAGTCGAGGAGCGCTGCAGTGGCAATCGTCGGCAGGGGGAGGATGGTGCTCTGTTCGCACCGAAATAGAGGAATAGGATGGCGGGGGTTCGGGTGGACGACGACAAGGACGATGAGGGGGGTCACCGGTGGTTGCGGGGACAGCAGAAAAGGTGAAGACGGTGGTCAACGAGGTGGGATCGAAGGCAATGGCGATGGGTTCACGAAGATGATGGGAGGATGAAGACGAAAAGGCGATGGGATGGTGGTGGCGAGGGCGGAGCAAGGGCGAAGACGAAGTCGAGGATGGTGGAAGGGTGACAAGGGATCGACGGGCGGTGGAGGACTTGGGCGGTGATGGGTTCTGGCGAAACAGAGAGAGGGTCGGGGGTGAGGAGAGAGAGAGAGAGAACGACGGTAGGAGAGGAAGAAAGATTAGAGATTAAAATATTAGGGTTTAAGGGTATTTAAATAGGAAATTGAGATGTGGGGTTTTTGGTTGGGGTTAATGGGTTTAGGGTACTGGTTTAAGCTCCAAAAAGAGAAAATCAAATGTAGATCAATAAGATAGACATATAGCGGATGAATTCAAACTCAAACACGAAAGAGGAAAATTTGTAGTGAGCCAAAAAATAGCAGAATTCAAGCCAAAAGAGTACGGAATGATCAAAATGGAATAAATGAGCCCAAAGAAATGTAAGATTAATTATTCAAAGAAAATTCAGATACAATAATCAAGAAAAACAAAAATAAAATACAATAAAATCCAAAATAGAAAAATAGGGTTACAATCCTACCCACCTTACAAGAAGAATTTCATCCTCAAAATTCATAAAAGTGGTACCTAGGGCGAACCCCAAAACAAAACAAAACAAGGCAAAACAACTACGTAAATATATGAGGGAACTTCTCCCGAATTTCCTCCTCCAACTCCCAAGTCGACTTACCTGGGGAGTGAGAATTCCAAGAAACTCGAACCAACTTGATGAATCTATTCTTCAACACCTTCTCTCAACGGTCTAAGATAGGGACTGGCTGAATTTCACAGGACAAATCCGGCCTCAGACAAATCTGAGTAGTCAAACACATGACTGTCACCCCTGATGTACTTCCTAAGCTGAGAAACATGGAATACATCATGGACACCAGCTAAAGATGGCGGTAGGGCAAGCCTGTAGGTCACCTTGCCCACATGTTCCATAATATCGAATGGACCGATGAACCGGAGACTCAACTTGCCCCCACCTCCAAATTGGATAACACTTTTCGAGGGCGATACCTTGAGGAACACATGCTCACCTACCTCAAACTCTAGAGGTCTACAACGACAGTCAGCCCACCTCTTCTGCCTATCCTGAGCAGCCTGCAAGTGCTTCCGGATCAGAGCCACGACATCAACTGTCTTCGTGAACAACTCAGGCCCCAAAAGCTTTCCTTCGCCGATATCATCCCAACAGACTGCAATCTACACTTGCTCCCATACAAAGCCTCAAATGGTGCTGCCTTAAGACTCGCTCGGTAACTGTTATTATATGAGAACTCGACTAAGTGCAGATGATCTTCCCACGAACCTCCAAACTGAAGAATGCATGATCTCAACATGTCTTATAGGGTCTGAATCGTCCATTCTGATTACCCATCTGTCTGTGGATGAAACGTTGTACTGAAGCTCAACTTGGTACCCAAGATTTTCTGCAGATTGTCCCAGAACTGAGACCTGAATCTCGTATCTCTATCTGTTACGATGCTGACAGGAATTCCATGCAGACGAACAACCTCTTGAACATACTTCTCGGCCAAACTCTCCATGGACTGACCAACACGGAAAGGAATGAAGTGAGCACACTTAGTCAGCCGATCCACTATCACCCAAATAGCATTATGACCCTTGGGACTCCTTGGCAAAGCTGTCACAAAATCCATCGTGATATTCTCCCATTTCCACTCTAGGATTGGAAGAGGATGCAAGAGTTCTGCAGTCCTTTGATGCTCTGCCTTCACCTGCTGACAGATCAGGCACTGAGAGACATCTAACCACAGCTCTCTTCATACCATGCCACCAGAAATATTGATTTAAGTCCCAGTACATCTTAGTACCACTTGGATGAATAGAATACGGGGATCAATGAGCTTCCTCAAGTAGGTTATGCCTGACTTCTCCCCTAGGTACACACAACCTAGAGCTAAAACGAAGTGACCCATCCGCATAAATGACCAAATCGGTCCTTAAACCGGCTTCCACTTCACTACGGAACTTTTGCAACTGCTGGTCACCCACTTGGGTTTCCTTAATCTGCTCTACCAAAGGAGACTACAACTGCAACATCAAGAACTGCCGAGCTGATCCAGGAAGCAACACATCCAATTCTAGCCTCCTCATATCCTCCACTATTTCCTTTTGCTTAGCGAGGAACATAGCGGGGGGCCTCCTACTCATAGCATCAAGCACCAAATTCACTCTGCTAGGGTGATACTGCAAATTGATGTCAAAGTCTGCCATCAATTCCAACCATCTTCTTTACCTCATGTTCAACTCCTTCTGCGTGAACACATACTTGAGGCTCTTATGATCTGTGAATATCTCCACTCTATCCCCAAGCAGATAATGCCTCCATAACTTCAAGTCAAAAATTACGACCGCGAGCTCCAGATCATGCATGGGATAGTTCTTCTCAAGAGGTCTCAACTGCCTCGATGCATAAGCGACAACCCTGCCTCACTGCATCAGCACACCTAGACCTTTACCCGATGCATCACAATAGATCACAAAACCATCCGAACTGTCAGTTATAGTCAGCATAGGCGCTGACGTCAACCGACGCTTCAATTCAGCAAAAGCTTCATCACAAGATTCATCCCAATTAAACTTCTGTTGCTTCTTTGTCAAACTGGTCAGAGGCCCAGAAAAAACTTCGAAGATATCCTGAAAGAACTTCCGATAATACACGGCAAAACCAAGAAAGCTTCGCACCTTAGAACAGACTTCGGAATTGGTCATTCCTTGACCGTAGAGATCTTCGATGGGTCAATAGAAATGCCATCACCAGAAATAATGTGACCCAGAAACCTGATCCATCCAGAACTCACACTTATTGAGTCTTCCATACAGTTTGTTCTCCCTCAAAGTCTGCAGAACAACCTTCAAATGCACAGCATGATGTTCCAAGTTGTGAGAGTACACCAATATGTCATTAATGAAGACCACGAAAAACTGATCCAAGAACAGCGAGAACACCTTGTTCATCAGACTCATGAACACAGCCAGTGCATTACTAACTCTGAAAGGCATCACCAAGAACTCGTAATACCTATACCTCGTTCGGAATGCCGTTTTCGGGAAATCTTCTGACTTCACCTTAACTTAATGATACCCGAAAAAAAGATCCAACTTCGAGAACACCGAAGCACCTCCCAGTTGGTCAAACAAATCGTCAATCCTCGGCAATGGATACTGGTTCTTTATAGGGACATTATTCAACGCTCTATAGTCAATGCAAAGTCTGCGGCTGCCATCCTTCTTGTTAACGAACAGAACTGGGGCTTCCCAAGGTGAAACACTAGGCCTGATAAAACCCCTATCCAACAGCTCCTGAACTTGCACCTTCAGTTCTGCCAATTCAACCGATGCCATATGATACGGACTCTTCGAGATAGGTGTCGTACCTGGCTGAACATCAATGCTGAACTCCACATCTCGGTCTGGCGGTAAACTGGGAAATTCCTCGGGAAAAACATCAAGGAAGTCCTGCACAACTAAGGGTGCAACAACCCCATCAGAGCCCAACGACACAAGTGAAACAGCCTTAAGGTCCATCGAACTCTTGACACGCTCTGACGATGTCTCACTCGCATGGAACACAAACTCTGGTTGACCAGGAAGCCTGAAATTCACCTTCTTCTCTCGGAAATCAATCACGACACAAGAAACACCCAACCAGTCCATGTCCAGAATGACATCGAAACCGGATGTAACCTCTGTTTCCCAAAAAAATGTATTTTGTGTAATTCCTGTATCTAAAAATTTTCCCAAATTATTTTTTAGTTTTCAAATTCTTTTGTCAAGATGTATTCTTGACTCTATTAAAATCTAATTTTTAGATCAATAGTTTTATTGTTAGTATTTTCTATGAATTTTACATTTGTAATACAAATCTTATTTTTGATATGGTTACTTTGATCTCTGGTATTATTTTTATTACTGTTTTTTTTATTATTATTTATTATTATTGTTATTAATATTTTTATAAAGTCCTAATTGTATATTTTTATTATTTGGATATTTTATTTTACCCTATTTTCCCTATTGGATTCTAATACCATAAACCCAATCCTCCGCAACCCGACCACCTCTCCCCCTGGGATCCTCCCCTCCCGTTGTTAGCGCCTTCAGCACCGCTTGCTCGCGACGCCAATCAACTACAACCCCCTGGTTCCCTCTGCAGCCACCTGCAGTAGCGCCTCCACCGTCGTGACCTCACCCAGCCGTTTGTCTCCCTATGCAGCCAGCGCCAGCAACTACCAGGATGCCAGCCTCCAGCTGTCCTGTTGTCGTGCCGCCCTCACCAGACGACAGCCCATCATCGCAAACCACTGACCGCCGCCGTGTCCCCTGCAGCCAGCCGTCACGCCGCCATCACTGTCCAGCAGTCGGAGCCGTCGCCGGCAGCCCCTCTGCGCCCACTGTGCCGCACTGCACACGTCCCCCCCTCCGATTATCCTTTCTTATTGTTGTTGTTGGTTTGGTTTGATCATGTGGAGTTTGATCTGTTGAATCTCGGCCATATGTTTGATCTTGATCTTGACCGTTTGATTCCCTTGAGTTTGTGATCACCACCCGATCTCATCTTGATCTTCTTGATCATGGTTAATCTTGGCCGTCCGTGGGATCTTGAACATCATCTTTGATTATGGACCGTTGGATCGCATTATCATCATCTTAGAGTTCTTTGATTGCTTTGATTGGTGGCCGTCCGATCGTCGATCTGATCTGATCATCATACTCATCATCAAGATACTTATCACATCTCGATCTTGATCTTGATCTTTGATCAGAGTCATCTGATCTGATCCGATCGCCTTGATCTCTTGATCTCATGATCTCAGCCGTCCGATCGTGTTCGTGGGTTATTTGTTCTTTGGATTCGTGATCTTGTTCGAGATCATCTTGTTCGTGATTTGTTGCTGTTGAGTTCGTGCTCGGGAATTCGTTCCCGTTATTCTTGCTTTGGCTTCGTTATTTTCGTCGTCTCTCAGGAAAGTAACTTGTACTCCAATTCATTTGTTTGATACAAGTCAAAAATACCACCTATAGTGTAGTTGGGTCTGGAGACGACTCTTGTTTGAATTATGTTTGATGGGTTTTATCTCTATAGTGAAAATTTGACCATAGATGACTCACGACACAATATGGACATGAATTAACTTAAGTTTTACCCGTTATTGATTTTGATCATGTATGAGGAATTTTGTGAAAATTTGGCTATCTGTTGAGATCCATGTGTTAGACTTATTTTGGATATGTTAATTACCATATTTCATGATGTTTGGACACTTGGTAGACACGATTTCATGTTTGGTTGTGTTTGGATCAAGTTTCGTTGAATCTATGTTGATTTTGGTTTTTGAGGAAATTCTGTGTTTTGTCGATATTCTGTCTTGATCAGTAATTTAGACCATATTAAATTAGAATCTTAATTTCAGTATAAAACATGAATTGTAGAGAAATTCGTCTTCTTTCCAACCCCGCTGACCTTGCTCGATTTCGTTTTTGAATGTGTGAGATATGACTGTTTTACTACAGAGGTGTAGGTAAATTCCAGATTTCGTTTTTTTGAGGATTTTGATGACTAAATTATTTTGATACTTATGTTACACATATTATTTTGATCTGAAACATTGGCCAGTACTTCTATATCTATTTAGGGATTACCCAGAATTTTTGTGGATTTTATTGATGAGCTTTATACGTCGTTTCATGCCTGTTTATGAAAGCTATACTTGCTGTATTTTGCTCGCTGTTCTGTAATGAATCGTATTTTTACCCTATTTCCTTCTACAGTATGAAAAATTCTTGTGAAATATGAAAGTATATTTTATCTAATTTCATATCCCTTTAGCAGATTTGGATTTTGTTTCACTGGTTGCGAGATATCTTAATTTTCGTACAGCAGTGTTGGAAATTTCAGATTTGCCAAACTACCGTTTCTTGATGTTTTCTTATTTTTGATGACTGAACTAATTTTACTGGAATATTATGAAATTTTATATTTTGATTCTAGACATATAGGGGAATACCCCAGATTTTTCATGGATTTATTTGAGAGGTTTTGATGCTGTTTTTCGGACTGAGAATTCGTATTACTGATTTCTAACTTAACATGTTTTCTGGATTCAAATCAGTTTTGAGTTATGATTTTATGAATTACTATGTTACTTATTTATATTCGGTGGATTCGGTTGGGAGTCTATTTTTCAGATTCTTTTACGGATCCAGATTTGCATTTCTATAGCGACGAGATTCCCTGTTTTAGTACTGTACTGTCTTGCTGTCCTGAGTATGAACATCCACTATTTTGCTCGTTTATGTGACTGTATATCATCTATGCATGATTGATTGTTTCCCTAAACTTAATACTGATTATACCATGTTATTTTGACACTATTTCATGCACCATAATGTCTGTTTGATAAGTATAATAAAAGTGATCAAGCCGGGGTTTCTTAAGGGAAGATCTAGTAGTGGAAAATATGGAAACGTGTACTTGGAAAGGAACTAGTGTTCCGTACTGCTACTGTTACTGTTACTTTTTTGCTACTGTTACTGTTACTATTACTGCTACTGCTACTGTTACTGATACCTGAGTATACCGCCCCATTATGATCCACTATGAAGTCTAAAAGCGAAACTGTTTATTGTAGCAACCATATAGTAAAAACCGGAATGCATGAAGTGCTACCTAGCTAGTAATACACATAAGACTGTAAGAACATAAGACAGATACTGTTAGATTTATACTGTTAGGCTGATACTGTTGAACTGATACTGTTATACTGTTACACTGATATACTGAGATTACTGTTACTGGACACTGTTAGTTGCCATATGACACTGTATTTGACATAAACATATGTACTGTTAGTATACCATGCTAATCAACCTTGTTTTACTGATTCATGCTAGTTATTGCTGTTGATGCATTATTCCATGCTATTTGTTAGTTTTCCTATGTGCTTGTATCCTACATTATAAGTGGCCCATAACTTGCAATTGACGGGTACTTGTTTTCTCTTTCCTTCATGTAACTCCTGTTTTCCCGTATTTGTATTTTTATACTATATTTTGCCCCCTTGTACTCTTTTATCAATTTGTGATCCAGTATTTTGTTTCTATTCGAATAAAATCATCAATTTGTTTTCGACTCAATTTTTTTGTCCTTTTATCTAATTCAATTGTATGTGCTTTGTGTCATTCTTCATGAAGAATCGACTATTTCTTCTCATTTGTCTCTTTATTCCCCATTTTATTGCATTCTGATCAATTCTCCAGTTGGATCCTATTCAATACGGATACCCTAAAACCCGTTAACCCGAAACCCACACTATATAAACCCTAACTCCTAACCCCAACCCTAATCTACTGTTTAGACCCTAATCCTACCGCCGCTTTCATCTTCTCCATCCTCAGAATTTCGCCTCCATCGCCACCCCAATTCCATCCTCCGATCGCCCTTCGGTCGCCTCCCCTCATCACCTCGACCTCCCGCTCCTCGTCAGCACCACCACCACACCACCACAACCTCCATCACCGTCTTCTCCACCATCCATCAAAACTCACACCATCAAACCCATATCGCCATTTCCCAATCCTCCACCATCCTCGCCATCTCGACGCCTCTACCCGTCGCCTCGCCACCTCCGACTCACCCCCTCAACCACCTCTCCACCTCCGTCGCATCACCAACGCCCCGAACCCAATCCCCATTCTCCTCCTCCCCTGCTTTCGAACCCAAGGAACAGAGTCGCCACGCGCGTCACTTCTCGACGTCGCGTCGTGATTCCGCCGCCGTCGTCAACCTTGCGCTGCGTCTCTTCCCGACCGATCACCGCCATCGCGTCGCCTGCGTCAAAGTCCCCACCTGTCGCCACACTCGCTCTCGCTCTGTGTTCATCGAAGAAGAGAACGAAGAAGAAGAAAAGAGGGATTGGCAGGATAAAATCTCGACCATCGGATCGCATCAAGATCCGTGCGATCGAGCCAGATCTGATCGTTGTTCGGTGTTCGTCCAATATAGGTAACAAGCCGGGGTTTAAGGGAAAGACTATAGTGGTGGACAATATAGGTAAGTGTACTCGGAAGGGGGCCCGTGTTTTCCAGTACTCGGTTCATGAACCTGTTGCACTTGATGTATTCATGGAGTCAGTTACTTGCCTCATGAACCTGTTGTTAGGGTTATATACTGAAAGCATCACTTTTGTATTAACTTTATTTCCTTATTTTTTTGAAATCATATGGGCATATGTTTGCATATTGTGTTTATTATAATATTAATGCAAGTCTCTGATATTCTATAAGGTTGATAATATGGTGTGAGGTGACACACAGAAGATCATATTACCAGTTCCCTATGGAATATATAAATAGTTCACAACCTAGACGGACTTGGACAATCCATTCGAAAGGTTGTAGTGTAATCTGGTATTAGTCTGTCTTGACTATAGGTTTACACTAGTACACTTTGTGTGTATTGAACAGGACCACTTGAGGTTGTTCTCTTTGTACTGACTACAAAAGAGAACAAACACCTCTGTTATTATGGATGCTTATGCTCTTAATCCAGATATAATAATAGACATGTATATACAGTGTGCATTACTTTGACTCATAAAAGAGTGAGATTCATTATGGATCAACAACCTCTATGAATTGGGTTATAGCATTGTATGTATGATGGGCTGTTGATTGTAAAAGGAATCCATGTCCCGATACGTCGGGTTGATGATGTCCCCTTAAGGAGCTCATAAGGATTGTCATGTAAACCCTGCAGGTGGATTACATCCGACATGACAAATAAAGTTGAGTGGTACTACTTAAGGATAAAAGATGTTGATCAATGTCGTTGTCAGTAACTTAATTTGATCGACGGACATTCGATATCTTAACATGGAGAGTTGAACGAGCATATAATAAAAGGAGCCCATAAATATAATTTGGGATTAGGAAGGTAGTGCAACAATAGCTCCTTAGTGGACCGAGCTATTGTTAATGGACCTGGGTTGTGTGTTCGGGCTGAACACGGGATACCCAGATCCGTTAGGAGACCTAACCCTAATTTCTCCTCATGGTCCCTGCCGTAGCCTTATATATATTCTCTATTTCTCTGGCCGTCATTGACAATCTAAAATATAAGATTTTTCTCAAAACTCGTGATTCACGAAAGGGGAGAAAGAGAGGTCAGCCAAGAAGAGAAGAAAGGTTGGGAGATCGTCGCCCACACGACGTCCAACCCGAGGAAGGAATACGTGCAGAAGATCTTGGGGTCGCTGTCGTCTTCTTCTCACCGCAGGTATAATTTGTGAACCCTAGTTTCCGCTGTATAGGGTTAGATCACAATTAAGCAATCTGTTTATCTTTAACGATCGATACGCACACCAATCCGTAGTCCTGGGATTCATCTCAGTTCCATCACCTGTTGTATTCATGAACCCACTGTGTGGGTCATGAACCTGTTAGTAGTCACGAACTTGCTTCGTGAACCTGTTATTTATTTTCGTATTCATGAACCGTGCCTGCTTGATACTTGATACTTGAGTACACCGCCCTATAGACTCCATTACTAGGTCTAAACGAAATTGCATTGTCTGTAGCAAACATGTAGTAAAAAGATGGATGTATGAAGTGCTACCTAGATAGTAATAACTACAAGACTTGAAAATGAAACTTGAACATGATACCTGTTACTTGATACTTGATGATATGATACATGAAACATGGTACATGAGACTTGAAACATGAAACTTGAACTTGACAACTTGTTACCTGATACTCGACAACTTGTTACTTGAGACTTGACACATGAAATAAAATTTTGACACTAGACTCGGCACTTGTTACATGATACTAGATATGAGACTTATCACATGACGTTAGATACCCTACAGGTTCACTTGTCCTGTGTTTTACCATTAGCATTTGTTATCTAGCATGTTTACTAGAATGTCCCTCTTGCCAGCTAGTTCTTGGTTTTTCCACTACTTGTTATATCCCTGTTACATTCTTGATTCTAATTCTTGTTCCCCATTACTTGTACTCGTTTTTACTATTTGTGGCCCTAGCTTGCACTAAGGACATTTTTTCTTGTTTTCCCTACTTTTTCCTTTTTATATTTATTAAGAAGACTTTGGAGATGTGCTACCTGCTGGAATCGGTAAGCAGACGTTTTAGGCCTTGCCTGGAAAAATCTTTATTTAATCATTTCATTTTGTAATTGAGTTATTTCTTTTGTTGTTGCTTAAGACTTGTAACGGGCTACATTCCCGAGTTTTACATTTGATCCAGACTTGAAAACTATGTGGACATTATTATTTATTTTCAATTGTTTTCTGTTGCTTAATGAATTATTCATGCGTGCTTGGTTATTTATAAATCATGTTATATCCTTGTTATGATGCTGAGTCGATCCTACAGCTTATGAATGATGTTAAAATCATTCGCTGGGCCTTAGTTTCGTGCCCGTATTTCCGTATTTTGGGAAGCAGGGCGTGACAGGGTTTTTAGTTGTATCAGAGCTCAGGTTTGGCTAATGTGTTAGTTTGACTAATACATTAGACAGGCTTGACTCAGTCAGGATTATCTCAACCTTAAAGAAGCCATGCAAACACATGAATAATTTGATAATCAACTCGATCTGGACAGAAATCTTATCCCATCCATTTTGATCCCTTCATATTCAATTCTTTGATTCATTGATTCCTTCCATCTCTTGCAATCGTCCTAATTTATTGATTCCTTATTGGGTACAAACTCTTTTTCCGTACCCATATTCTTTTGATTCTGGTGCAAGCAATCTTTGATTTTCTGCTTGCCTCGTTGATCCCTTCTTATTTCAACTCGTGTGTCATTCATTGCTTTCCCTGCCTTGTATTCATTAACATTTGTTGATTCATATTGAGTATCAAGTTGGTCATTTTCTTCCCTGCTATATTCTCTTCAATTCCGATTTTTGCCCCCCGTCCTTCTTCCTTCATATTCAATTCCTTAATTTTCTTTTGTCTCTTCTAGTCATCCCTCTCTTTAACTCTTTATTGGGTATAGCTTCATTTTTCTCCTACCTATTTTTCTCTCTATAATTGTTTTCCGAATACTTTCTATACTTCGATTATTAATTATTATATTTATTTTCGATCTTCTATAAAAATGTTTCTCAACAAAGACTTTGTTGTTCCGAACAATGGTGTATTTTAACTCACTTTTCATTTTCGATCGACTATATATTTCTACTGGATTATGTTGATAAGACAAATTCTTATTTTATTGTATAATGCTATCATTACTACCATTATTATTATTACTATCGTTTTCATTATCATTACTAGTATTATTATTATTTTTACTACTATTGATATTCATATTATTGTTTTCATTATTTTATTATTATTTTTAATATTAAATTACTTCCACAAAAATGTTGGGCCAAACTATATCTTGTCTTGCATTACTACTTTTTCTAGTGTTGTAAATATTTTAATATTATTGTTATTATTATTATTATTGTTATCACTCTTTTTGCGATTATTGTTATTATTACTGTTATGATCATTGTTATTATCATTGTTATTCTTATTGTTATTAGTATTGATATTTTGTTATTATTATTGTTATTGGTATTATTATTTTTATTGTTACTATTATTATTGTTACTAATTTGTTTTGAGCTTGAGCATGCTCAATTTTATATACATTTCACCACTTCGGTGCAACCTAATGTCGAGATGGCAAATATGCAACTCGATGTCAATGGAGGCAAATTGCAACTGGATATCGGGGAGGCAAAATGTGCAACCGAATACCCAGACGGCAACCTGCAACCTGATGTCGTGAAGGCAAACATGCAAATTGATGTTAAGGAGGTAAGATTTTCTACCTATTGCTAATTGATATTTCAAGACTCTTTACTTATATAATGAAACTAATGGTAAAGGAGTATTTTCGTTATTATTGGCATTATTATTATTATTGTCATTTCAATTGATGTTATTATTATTGTTTTCAATATCTTTATTACTGTTATTATTTCTATTATTATTATTACTGTTACTTTATTGATATTATTGTTATTAATGCTATTATCATTATTATTATTATCACTATTGATGTATTTTTAATACTATCATTATTATTATTGCATTATTTTCATGAGTGTGTTGAATTCTATTCTGCTATGTATGTACTATCATTATTACCAGTATTGTTGATATTTTTATTTTATTATATTATTGTTATTACCTGGATGATTTTGATAATTTTGATTATTGTTATTATTGTTATTATTATTTTGCAATTATTATTACTATCTTTATTATTATCATTGTTATTATTAGTTTTTATTGTTATTATTATTATTCCATTACCATTGATATTATTATCATTGATATTTGTTGCTGTTATTGTTTCTGTTAAAGCCATTAGTTTTGATCGGTATTATATCTTTTAATTATGAAGATTGAGCTCAGCCTTATACCCATTTTGCATTACTGCCTATCTCTATTTGGAGCCCATACTCTCTTTGATCTTGGTGTCTCATTTTTTTTCTTCCTGTTCGGATCGTCGATTGGTGTCACGTGGTCTACAACGACATGTCTGGAGCTTGGAACGTCACCATCAGAGTGGCGCAGCAGAAGCGTGGTGGGCCCATAACCCACAGGTCCCAGGATCCTGTTGTTGCTTCTCCTCTCTTGTATTGTTTGTTTCGTTCCACTCCGTGCATTTGTTCTCATCCGTTGACTCAATGCTTGGTTCATCTTTTCTTTGTCCATCATTTCTTCGATTCCAACTCTATCTATTTCTTCATCTTTTGCCTTGTTATCTTGCAAGTCGTGTGTTGTTCATTCTTCATTTTGATACCGGTTACTTCCGTCTTGCATTCCATTTGCCATCTTGAACTCGTTCATTATTCGATTCAATTCTTCCCTGTCTTTTCTTTCCCTGATTTTAGTTCTGCCTACTTCTTTATCATGTTTGTTATCTTATGTTATTTCGTTCTTTTAATACCGTTATTCTCTTTCATGCCTCCCTTTTGACCTCATTGTTACCCTCCCCCAGTTATTTCTTGTCCTATCCTATGTACCGCCTAAGCAAATTTCGAGGATGAAATTTTGTGTAAGGTGGGTAGGATTTGTAACTCCTGTTTCCCCGTATTTGTATTTTTATACTGTATTATTCCCCCTTGTACTCTTTTATCAATTTGTGATCCAGTATTTTGTTTCTATTCGAATAAAATCATCAATTTGTTTTCGACTCAATTTTTGGTCCTTTTATCTAATTCAATTGTATGTGCTTTGTGTCGTTCTTCATGAAGAATCGACTATTTCTTCTCATTTGTCTCTTTATTCCCCATTTTATTGCATTTTGACCAATTCTCCAGTTGGATCCTATTCAATACGGATACCCTAAAACCCATTAACCTGAAACCCACACTATATAAACCCTATCTCCTAACCCCAACCCTAATCTACTGTTTAGACCCTAATCCTACCTGCCGCTTTCATCTTCTCCTTCTTCAGAATTTCGCCTCCATCGCCAACCAAATTCCATCCTCTGATCGCCCCTCTGTTTGCCTCCCCTCATCACCTCGACCACCCGCTCCTCGTCAGCACCACCACCACACTACCACAACCTCCATCACTGTCGTCTCCACCATCGACCAAAACTCATACCATCGAACCCATATCGCCATTTCCCAATCCTCCACCACCATCACCATCTCGATGCCTCTATCCATCGCCACGCCACCTCTGACTCACCCCCTCAACCACCTCTCCACCTCCGTCACATCACCAACGCCCCGAACCCAATCCCCATTCTCCTCCTCCCCTGCTTTCGAACCCAAGGAACAGAGTCACCGCGCGCATCGCTTCTCGACGTCGCACCGTGATTCTGCCGCCGTCGTCTACCTCACACTGCATCGCTTCCCGACCGGTTGCCGCCGTCGCGTCGCCACGTCAAAGTCCCCACCGTCGCCACACTTGCTCTCGCTCTGTGTTCGTCGAAGAAGAGAACGAAGAAGAAGAAAGGAGGGATTGGCGGGATAAAATCTCGACCATCGGATCGCATCAAGATTCGTGCGATCGAGCCAGATCTGATCGCTGTTCGGTGTTCGTCCACAGCGAATCCCATATCTGCTGTTCGGTGTTCGGGAGGGATCCGCTGCGTAGGAGCGATCCCATTGGCACAGCTCGCTGTCCCGTGTTCTGGGCGCAGCGAATCCCGTCGTGCTGCTCGCTGTTTTGGCGATCTGGTGTGGAGATTTTTGGCTCTTCTATTGGATTTTCGCACGTGCTGCACACGTTCTTTTGGGAGACTTCGCCAGAAATTTTTCGATCCAATTTTCTTCAACAAGTGGATCTAATCGTCATCAATCAAGGAAAGTATTCCTCTTGTACACATTTTTGTTCAGTACAAGCATTCCTTGAAAATACTACAAATAGTTAGAAATTGTGACTCCTCCTTGACTGTCGTTGTTGATCAAATATTAAACCTCCTCATTTTCATAATCTTAAGAGTCACAATAAATTCACTGTATTATATTACAACTACTTGGACTTATTTTATCCCCTGAACACATGGACACATGAATTAAGGAGCCCTAGATGTGTAGACATATGTTATATCTTGTACTTGATGATTTGGCAACCATTTTGGCTTGAAAAAAAAATTATTACTTGCTTTTTTGACAACCATTTTCCTGTATTTATATCACACATTAACCTAGACGCCTAATAACCAATTTTCATGAAATCTATACTAGTAAGATATTCCCACATGTTGCTGTCCTGGACTTTGCTATGCTGTTTTGACTCCTTTAACATTAGAATCGGAACCCGAGACCTAAAAAGAAAATGTAGCTCTAGATGTCTAGATATCGATAGTCTCCGAAATTTTCGAATTCAGAGTTACAGTCTAGGAGTTATTGCAGTTTTACTGCAGCTATGTCGGTAGACTCAGATTCGCAAAACTGCTGCACACCTTTACTTTGCGAATTAATTTAACTATGTTAACAGCAAGCTTTTGACTTGAAATTTTATATGTGGTTTCTGGACACCCTATAGGAAATCCCCAATTTTTCTTAGAATTAATTAACGATATTTCGACCTTGTTTCACATGTTTAAACTTCGATTCATAAATTCTGTCTGAACACATTAACTATGTAATTCGCTGGACACATGTTCCCACCACTTTCTCGTACCTTGTATCACACACCTGCATGCTTGCTTGATAAGAATTAATAAAAGTAACAAGTCGGGGTTTAAGGGAAAGACCATAGTGGTGGACAATATAGGTAAGTGTACTCGGAAGGGAGCCCGTGTTTCCCAGTACTCGGTTCATGAACCTGTTGCACTTGATGTATTCATGGAGTCAATTACTTGGCTCATGAACCTGTTGTATTCATGAACCCACTGTGTGGGTCATGAACCTGTTAGTAGTCACGAACTTGCTTCGTGAATCTGTTATTTATTTTCGTATTCATGAACCGTGCCTGCTTGATACTTGATACCTGAGTACACCGGCCTATAGACTCCATTACTAGGTCTAAACGAAATTGCATTGTCTGTAGCAACCGTGTAGTAAAAAGATGGATGCATGAAGTGCTACCTAGATAGTAATAACTACAAGACGTGAACGTGAAACTTGAACATGATACCTGTTACTTGATACTTGATGATATGATACATGAAACATGATACATGAGACTTGAAACATGAAACTTGAACTTGAAAACTTGTTACCTGATACTCGACAACTTGTTACTTGAGACTTGACACTTGAAATAAAATTTTGACACTAGACTTGGCACTTGTTACATGATACTAGACTTGAAACTTGTCACTTGACGTTAGACACCCTACAGGTTCACTTGTCCTGTGTTTTACCATTAGCATTTGTTATCTAGCCTGTTTACTAGGATGTCCCTCTTGCTAGCTAGTTCTTGGTTTTTCCACTACTTGTTGTATCCCTGTTACATTCTTTATTCCAATTCTTGTTCCCCATTACTTGTACTCGTTTTTACTATTTGTGGCCCTAGCTTGCACTAAGGGCATTTTCTCTTGTTTTCCCTACTTTTTCCTTTTTATATTTATTAAGCAGACTTTGGAGATGTGCTACCTGCTGGAATCGGTGAGCAAACGTTTTAGGCCTTGCCTGGAAAAATGTTTATTTAATCATTTTATTTTGTAATTGAGTTATTTCTTTTGTTGTTGCTTAAGACTTGTAACGGGCTACATTCCCGAGTTTTACATTTGATCCAGACTTGAATACTATGTGGACATTATTATTTGTTTTCAATTGTTTTCTGTTGCTTAATGAATTATTTATGCATGCTTGGTTATATATAAATCTTGTTATATCCTTGTTATGATGCTGAGTCGATCCTACACCTTATGGATTATGTTAAAATCATTCGCTGGGCCTTAGTCTCGCACCCGTATTTCCGTATTTTGGGAAGCAGGGCGTGACACTTCTCCTGCAATTATCAATTGCAAATTTTGGTGATCAGCTGTACGATGGAGTTTGTGATCTAGCTGGAGCTTTTGCTATCTTTATTTATTTCCTGTTACTCATTTTGAACAATGTATCTGTTACTTGGATTCTTTGTATTTGAGCAATGTGACCCAGTATATTTGTGTTATTCAGATCATGACTATTTGAGATTAATATATTTTATTTCAAGTATTCTTGTTGGTATTTTGGTTCATATGTGCATGTGGTTGATTCTTTTGCTTCCGACTCTGATTATTTTGTGAGATATTGTAAAGATTCCTGAACAGCTTATGGATGATGAAAATCATTTGCTGGGCTTTTGTCACGTATCCGTATTCTGTATTCTCTTTTGGGAAGCGGGACGTAACCCCGAAATTGGGAATCGCAATCAAATCAGCCAAGAAATCCACACCATTAATCAGCAACGGGCTTTGCCTGCATACCCTAGAACAGACAATGACACCTCCACCTGTGGTGATGTTCCCAGTTGTGGGCATAGCATCGCTTGCCAAACTATGGTGAACAACAAAGCAGGAGGAAATGAAAGAGTGGGTAGCATCAGAGTCAAACAAAATATGAGCTAGAAGGGAGAAGACTAAAATAACACCTAGAAGATGATCAAACAAAAGATAAGATGCTAGCAAGATATATGCACGAATAATTGTACAAAAGAAGGAAATAGCATGAAGAGAAGTGAAATGAAGAAAATGAATAGTACAACTACTATGATATACCTGCAACCACTCCAACAGCTACCTCTGCTTCCTCAGCTGTCAAGTTATAAGCCTGACCACAACTCCCAATCTGACCTCCTCTAGGGGCCACATGCCTCTTATTAAAGGCTTGCCTCTGCGGTGGAAGAGGCGGTCTACCCTGACCACGAGTAGGTGCTCGTAGCTGAGCAGCACCAGCAACCGGTGCAGGAGTCATATTCCTCGGACAGTCACGAACCATATGGTCACTGCTCCCACACACTAGACACAGTCGATTAGCCATCCAGCAGTCTTGTTGTAAATGCCCAGCCTTATGGAAATAGCCACAAGTCTCGACAGTCCTCGGAACAACAGGTGTGTACGGCTATACTCTCGTAGGAGGGGACCGAACTGGCCTCCAAATAGGCCCCCCGGTAGGCCGAACTGCAACAGGGTGCATAACAGTCCGCTGAGAAACACCTGACCTGCTAAGGGTCTGCTCCAGAATCCGAACAGCATCCAGAACGTCGGCATAGGCACGAAGCCGAAGATCAGCCAAGCGGTCTTGGAGGGGAAAACTCAAGCCCAACTGAAATCTGCAAGCCCTATGCTCATCAGTGGCTACTAGGGTAGGAGCGAAGCAACTGAACAGAGTAAACTCTACAGCATACTCATCCACGGAACGGTTTCCCTGGTTAAGACAATGCTCAAATTAATATTGTCATAGGTGAAGTAGGCAACAATAATGACATTTAAGAACACTATCTAGCTGACCTGGGTTAGGGAAACGAATTTTTGTTCCATCTCTACCTTGGTAACACTGGGAAAGAACTTTGTCATGAAGCTTTCCGAGAAAGTAGCCCACTCGATGGGTTTCACCATCCTTTCAGTCTCTGCCCGCCACCAGATATAGGCGAGATCCACAAATTGGATGCTAACCACATCCACACGATCAACATCAGCAACTCGGACAGCGATCAATAGTTGCTCTGTCTGGATAAGCCATTGCTCAGCCTCCAGCGGCGATTCATTGCCCGAAAAATTGTCCGGGTGCAGCCTCATGAAATTTGCTACTGTACCAGGCCTTGGTGGCAGTGGCCTAGGTGCATGTCCAGCGACGGCTCCATTGGTTGCCAAAGTAGCCCTCATTAATTCATTGTGCTCCTGCTGAAGGGCCATCATCTGCTGAATCGTCTGAAGAATAGCAGCATTTTTGGGCTACTCATCCCTCGGACGGAAAGAGGAAGAAGCTCCACGAACCATAGCCTGAAACCCGATCAAATATTGTCAGTACCCAGATTATATGTTGGTTGTTATATACATATTCATGTGATCAACGTGATGTGCACATCCCTGACTTAATCTAGCTAAAGCCAAACTTTACTAATATATCAATCAAAGCCAAACCTCCATAAAGTTAGTCATGTTTGACAGATATATTATCCAACCCTGGGCTCTGATACCACTCAAAACCTTTCATGCCCCGCTTCCCAAAATACGAAATACGAGTACGTAACGTAGGCCCAGCGAATGATGTAAACACCATCCATAAGCTGTACCAGACTAACTCAGCAGTATGAACAATAAACACAGCCACACAAGAAAGATATAATCACATGAATCAAAGATAAACTTCAATAATAATGAAATAATCAAAAATAATATCCAACATAATATCCAATATTTGGGAAATATAAATAAACGAAGGGACAAAAGCCCAAAACAAAGTATAATGTCATGACAGTGTTCAGAGGAAACAAATCTAGCAATAAAGTAAACTAAGCAGCACAATCCCTGGTTCCATCTCCTAGAATCGTTGCTCACTAATTCCCGCTGGTAGAGGTCCTTCGGTACCTGTAAATTCTTGATCTAAAAAGAAAGAAAATAATGTCCTTAGAAAAGTCATGGATAGCAAGTAGAGATAGCAGGGAGTAATAGGAACATAGTATATCAAAGAAAATGGATGGGATCAAAGTCAATAACAAAGTCAAAGATTGGCAAAAATATCAAAGATCTATATTTAAGCATGCATATAATTAGTAATGTCAATTAAAGTTCTATATTGATGACGATATACAAGATCAAGCATGAGATGTCAAATGCGGTTTATTAATCATTTTATTAACATATCTAGTGCACGTACTACTGCATCCCATGTGTTCCATACCGCAGGTTCGGTGCAAGCAAACAGTGAATGCTTTAGACTGATGTTGAATTCACAAACCATGTACTCGGTAACAAAGATGACAAGATATCATGATAGCGTGACCACACAATGACAAGCATTTCTCCACCTTCCATGTAATAAATCATGCAAGCATGAAGGCCTTTACCGAGTACATTTTTCGATCGTTCACTACCAAGTCAACCCATAATACCCCAGCTTGTTAACATTTTATTTTATCCTATGTGAGCATGCAAGAGGGTGTCAGGGTTGTATTATGCTAGGTGTGAATAATTCTACTCATTACAGACAAATCAAGAAGCAAACATATTAATTAAACACAAATCACACAATCTGGACAGCATGACGTTGTTGTACAAAAACACAGATTACCGCTACTACAGAAAGAAAAATCTGGATCCGTCAGAAATTCTAGAAACTAGACTCTCTGCTGGTTCCAGCGAATATATACGACATAAAAGTTACAGAAACTAGGTCGAAATTCCTATTCTTTCCATTTTATGTTCAGGCAAAAGGTTATAGATTGTATAAACACATATGAAACATGTCAGAAAACTCATCAATTAAATCTACAAAAATACAGATTGATTCCTACACATGTCTAGTCTTAGAAAAATTAATCTCATATTTTTATTTTACTGTTATCATGTTCTATTTATTTATGAAACAGAAAGATACGCATGAATTTGTGAATCTGGAAATTGAGACACAGTTGTACTAAAAATGAGATATCTCATAGATTATAACTCGGAATTCAAATCCGTCAAAAGTTCTGGAAAATAGACTCATGGGGTTATATTTCATATTCAGAAAATTATTTCAAATTACAACAGTAACAGGGTCGAAAATTAGATACAAAATGACATAAACAGCAGGCCATAAAATAATTTGATATGAATAGGCAACAACTTTATCATAAAACCATATAATTCATGTTAATTAATAATCAAAGTACTATTAGATGTTTAACA
Source organism: Hemerocallis citrina (assembly GCA_017893485.1). Taxonomy (NCBI): domain Eukaryota; kingdom Viridiplantae; phylum Streptophyta; class Magnoliopsida; order Asparagales; family Asphodelaceae; genus Hemerocallis; species Hemerocallis citrina. The sequence continues at coordinate 54,416,299 of CM030368.1, forward strand.
TGCAGATTTCAAGATTTATGATGCAATTTCACAGTCATGGTAATCAATTCATTAAATTAAATTCAATCGACATATTCAATTCATCAAATAATTCTGTAATATGAATCTAGTTATTTTTCATGTAAACGTGCATATGCAATATGCAAGAGGGACTAGGTTTTAGATCAAAGATGTAGGCACGATGTTAAAGAATATATTGGGCTAGCTCGTGTAAACCCTCAATATACTTAATGGAATTCAAATAGCAATATGATAAAAATGATTGGGATCTACTTGCAGAGATCAAAGAATCTTGAACACAACAATAAAGGGGTTCAAGAAGAGACTTGCCTATTAGATGATAATTTCGAATATATCATAATAACGGGATGAGAATCCCGAGCGACGAACCACGAACGGAAAATACGGAAACACATGCGAGCAACCAAATTAGCAAACACCAAAACTCTGACCCCCCTACACAAAACAGCATACACCAAAACTCAAATCCAAGCACCAAATACCGAACTCAACTCCTTCTCTTCTCAGCAAAGTCGACAGAGAGAGAGAGAGAAAGCAGCTCGACAGCGGGGACGGGGCATTTCTAGAGGCGAGAGGTGCTCGGGGTGTGGCAAACGGTGGCGCTTGCGGTCGAGGAGCGATACAGCGGTGATCGTCGGCAATGGGAGGACGGTGCTCTGTTTCGCACCGAAACAGAGGAACGGGATGGCGGGGGTTCGGGTGCTCTGGACGATGATGAGGACGATGAGTGGGGTCATCGGTGGTTGCAGGATAGCAGAAAAGGTGAATACGGTGGTCGATGAGCTGGTGGTGGCGATCGGAGGCAATGGCGATGGGTTCACGAAGATGAGGGGAGGATGAAGATGGCGGGCGACGGGATGGTGGTCACGAGGGCGGAGCAAGGGCGAGGACAAAGTCGAGGATGGTGGAAGGGCGTCGAGGGATCGACGGGCGGTGGAGGACTTGGGCGGTGATGGGTTCTGGCAAAACAGAGAGAGGGTCGGGGGTGAGGAGAGGGAGAGAGAGCGGCGGTAGGAGAGGAAGAAAGATTATAGATTAAAATATTAGGGTTTAAGGGTATTTAAATAGGAAATTGAGATGTGGGGTTTTTGGTTGGGGTTAACGGGTTTAGGGTACTGGTTTAAGCTCCAAAAAGAGAAAAACAAATGTAGATCAATGAGATAGACATATAGCGAATGAATTCAAACTCAAACACGAAAGAGCAAAATTTGTAGTGAGCCAAAAAATAGCAGAATTCAAGCCAAAAGAGTGCGGAATGATCAAAATGGAATAAATGAGCCCAAAGAAAAGTAAGATTAATTATTCAAAGAAAATTCAGATACAATAATCAAGAAAAATAAAAATAAAATACAATAAAATCCAAAATAGAAAAATAGGGGTTACACTAGATCTCTACGTATTACTATAATTAGCCTCCCTTAAGAGCAGAAGAGTGAATACTTCCTTGAAGAGATCTTGAGAGGTTTTCCAATTGTAAACAACTAGTACATTCTGGTGAGGCTTGAGACACGGTTGCGGTGAGAGTTGTAGCTCTTGTATCTTCTCTAGTTGAATATCATTTCGGTTATTTATCACTTGGATTCGGGTTCGCCTAAACCGAGATTTCCAAACAATCAGTGTTAAAGCTTCTGCAAATCCTAACAGAGCTGGGAGAGGCTGATGCTACTGCTTGTCATGGTGGTGGTCATGCTAAGAAATTGTGACACGTAGTGTATGAAATTGGAACATTTTTAAACTGAAGTTTGAGAGAGACAAAATTGGAGTACATGTAGGATATGCCCATACTGATTATGTCCTACAAAAACTGAAATTTGAGAGACGAATATTGAAGCCCTAAGTGTATGACTAGGGAAAAGAAAACATAAGAAGGGTGTGACATTATTGTTATACTAGTAACTGGCATGTGCTTTGCACGTCCTAATAAATATATATTTTAAAGTAATAAAGAGTCTTAGCACGTGTGATGCACTTGTTAATAAATATCTCTTAACAATCTCCCTCTGAATCATTTCCCACCTTAAAGCTGCAAATACTTCTAGTCATGGTTCCTCACAAACATTTCCCCAAAACCCAAAGAATATCCCCTTTTTACAATGGGCCCCATCCAAAAATTTACTATATACTCTCATGGTCACTTTCCCTGGTCCCTTCCTTTCCGGTCCACCTACAATACCCCCTGCATATTGTAAGCCTGTAGGCCCCACATAATAAAGATTATAATGGGAGAGTTGGTGTTGCACATGCGACTCACGTAAGTTGATAGATTTACAAATGACAACTCCTCTTCTTCCATTACAATATTAGAGATATCTTAGAGTATTAAATTAATGATCTTCTATAAAAATATATACATAATTAGCCCTCAAATTATTTAGAGAGCGAGAAATTTTTTAAAGGTTTTTTATTTGTTTTGTTCAGTTGACAATGATTATATAAAAACAAATAAGATATTGGAGAAAACTAATTAGCATTTTACATATCGGAACATGTTTGGTTTTCATGGGCATTAGCGATTTAGAGAGGCTGGAAGAGTCTCATGACCTATCCCAAAATGAAAGAAACATACTGCTTGGGCTTAGAGACAATATTATTAATCTTTACAAACTTGAGATCAAATGGCAACAAAGGTCCAGGATTTCGTGGCTCAAAGAAGAAGACGCGAACACGGCCTTCTTTCACCTTGCAGCTAGTGCTAAGCGAAGGTCTAACCTTATTCTATCTATTCAAACTTACTCTTGAAAATCTCAGGACGAGACAGAAATCTCGAAGACCTTCCAAGATCATTATAAGAACTTATTTGGGAAAAAGAATGTTTTTAGGGTCCCGCTTAATGAAGACTTGTGGCAATGGCCAGTCGATCAGATTTTGGAGGGACAGATGGTGCAGCGCACACACTCTTAGATAGAGATTCCCATACCTGTATGAGCAAGCGGCCCATCCTCACACCTGTGTGGCTAAGACATTAAGGAGGGGAACATGGAAACCATCATTTAGAACTCGACTCAATCCGGAATCCCAGTAGAGGCTAGTAGAACTTCAAGACTACATTGCACAGCACGGGGTGAAATGCTCATACGGCCCGAACTGGAAATCTTGGGGGCTAAAGAGCAATGGTTCCTTCATAGACTGGTCTCTGTATAATCATATCCATTTCCAGGGATGTAAACCAAGTTGGGCTCAGATCCTCTGGAAAGCAAAAGCGCCTCTTAAAGTTAGGGTTTTTCTTTCGTTGGTACTTAATAATACTATCCTGACCAGAAAAAACCTAGTCCACAGGCAACCGCACACCGCGACCAACTGTGGATTCTACAACTTCCATACGGAGTCGATGAACCATCTCTTCATTGATTGCCAACGGAGTAAGGTAACGCTGGTCAAGGTCCTCGGCCTTAGGTATGAGTGATTACCCCAATACATATGAGGATCTGTGGGTTGGCCCCAAATTTACCTTTAGACGTCACGAGATGAAAGAAGCATAGTACATTGTCATCGCGGCCACAACCTATGTTTTATGGCTAGACAGAAATAACTTTTATTTTCATGCAACTTGTAATAGTATTTGTGGTATTTTAACTCATATCATGCATCTTACTTCCTTTTGTGCTACAGCTGCTGCTACAGGGGCGAGAGAGAGAATTGCCGGAGCCTTCCAGGTAGATGAGTAAGATGATGAGGAGGTTAAGTTCGGACCGACACTAGACTGAGTGGAGCGACGGTTCTCTGATTCTCACCTTCTAGAGATTTGTTGGAAGGACCGCTATATTTTTTATTGTCTATCTTTATGTTTGGCTTTTGATCTATCTGTAATACTTTTGGATTGTCCCACCCTACAAGAAAAAAAAAAAATATCTCCTCAACTGATCAATCATTTTTGCCTCTTTTGCCTCCCAAACGGAACATTAAAGACATTGATGGTAGTTTGGATTGGTTGAAGCTTCGAGCCAGTGCTTTGGAACTCAAAATCTATAAAATTAGTGAATATTTGAAATCAACACTACCATTCCATTAACATTGGTGAAGTTTTGGATGGTACATAACACACCCATCATAATTGAAAAACCTACAAGTAACATATTAATCTAAATCTAATCTATGCTACTAAACAAATAAGTGGCTTGTGTTGTTATTATTATGAAACCAAGTATCCATTTTCTTTATAAAATTATCTCTTTGCAAGTTCATGTTGGACAAAATGAAGCATGTTTAGATATTTTATTTTTCTTCCTTTCGTTTTCTATAGTTTCATCATCTTCCTTGTTAGTATGTAAACTTATGACATGAGAAGAAACAAAAAACAGAATTAGTTTTTTTATGGTAGCAATTAGGTCTATATAAGTGAGATCCTAAGTTCGGTAAGAACGATTTAATTGATATTTTTATAGTTTTACATTCCTCAAATTTGATCAAACTCATATAATCAAGGATAAATTCATAAATGTATAATAAGACTTGCGTGCTCTTTAGGATTGATTATGAATTTTCTAAGTCTTGGATTGAGGAAAAGAGAACTAACACAAGTCCATAAATATACCCAATATTTTTTATTTGGAATATTAGCACATTCCACTCCAATAGTTTGAGACCAAAAATTCTCTACCATGAGGTAATCTAATCTCTAATCTCTGATATTATGATATTATAATGGGAGAAGGTCTTAATGTCATTTGTCAATCGATCAACACGTGTGACGCACGTACATAACTAATATGAAGGAGGTTTCATATTCGAATCCTCACTATGTCAGAGCTTTTATTTTTTTTAAATAAAAAAATATTAAGACGTACACTGTCCGTGCATAACTAATATAAAAGAGGTATCAGGTTGAGGCCAGATTATGTCCAAATTTTTATTGTAAAAAATATATATTTATTAAAATGTGCATCATGCAAGTAAATTACTAGTTAAATTTAAATTAATTTAATTGACCAAATATCCATTCAGATTCACAGCTTAAAAGTAGACTTGATCCATCTCACATATAAAAAACCTAGGATTGAATACAAATTGGTAGGGGTGTTCATCGGTTCAAAACCGAACCGAACCGAACAAAATCGAACCGAACCAAACTTTTCGGTTTGGTAAAATTGAAACCGAACTCCGAACCGAACATGTACATTTCGGTTTTAACCGAACCGAAATATATCGGTTCGGTTCGGTTAATAACCGTACTAACCGACTTAAAAAAAGAATTTCAGTTTTGAATGTTTATATTAGATTCTGAGTGAAAGATTCATTATTCAATATTCATTAAGCAAACAACAACCAATTAGCATTGTACTCATAATTTATACACTACAAAATTACAGTAATAACTAGCAAAAAAACTTAATTTACAAGTTACAAATGATTACAATTTACAACCAATCAACTATATAAGCTTATATTTTACAATTTGAAATTACAAGTTTCTGACTTTCTGTAACACTGTTGTTGTTTGCACTTTGCAGGCCTCATCTAAGTCATCTCAACTCTCAAGCACACCAGAACAAATGAACAATCAGCAAATGAACAAAAAACTTGAGCCTGCAGCACCAATCAAAACAATCAGCAATTGTCAATATATTTTTTTTCAAAATAAATTGTCATGATGTAATGTGGTAGTATAAGCACAGTACTTGTTCACCAGGCTGCAAACTTTCAACATCCAAAGCCTTATCCTCAATTATCATATTCTGTGATTGGCAAATAAAGCATTCTTCGCACACTGTAAATACTCCTAAGCAAATAAACAACATGAATCACATGCTCGTATAAATTAGTGTGTTATGAAATTTTATGGAATGCTGTGCTCAGAAGTAATATACCTTCTGTAGGCTGCAGAGATATTCACAAACAGCAGCTGGGCCTCCTATACGCAAGAGTTGAATAGAAACTGATGCAACACTTTTGGCAGGAACTCTTCCTTTTATTTTTTCTTCAACCCACTAAATTTCATTATAGATGTTATTGACTACCTTCTTAGCATTATGTTTAAGAGCTGTAGGAAGATGATCAATTTACCTCTCTGAGATTTGAAGATTTAAAACCAAAGGAGGTATCTTTAGCAGATGCAGCGCATGTGATATCCATTCTCATCATTACTGCAGATGTCCTATATAGAACTAAGAAATATATATGTATCAAAGAAAACTGTGTATATGAGTCTTCATTGTTATCAAACATATGCAACTATTATACATGCAGGCAAAGGAAAAGGTGTCAAACTAACATCAGATATTATCTCATAATTCAGTTTATTATTCTTATGTCAATAGTAGTATGAGAGTAAAGAAATAAACTATCGGATACATCAAAGTCCTTCTAAATACTAGAGTAACTAGTGTACTAAGTGGAAATTTATTACTTATAGTTGAGTGCATAATCTCCCTACTACATCTGAACGAATTTTTTACAAGAACATAATTATAAGTGGCTTTGTTACTATACTCAGAGGACCGCAAAAATTCTCTACATGAGTACATCTAATGAGGATATCTACATAACAATATGAAGGTAGGTCCGGATGTTAAGCTTAGCTCATAACACACTAGCTATCTTCTGCTGAAAAATATGACACTAAAACCATATTGAACAAATGAACATCCCTTCTAAGTTATGTACAGTTATATTCCTGCCTACACTCTCGGTAGCCGGGCACTAAAATTATAAAGGATAGAACTTGTGTGAAAATCAGGAATTGTCATTTTGACCATCGAATATTTAGGCAAAACAAAAAAACAAAGGTATACCTTACAATAATATCTACAACCATCTGCGCCCTCAGTGACAAGGAGCAACTTCAGGTTTGGATGGAACAGTTTACGAACAACAGCATCATCATATGGATCTTCTCCTTGAGTTAAAAAGGAAATCGCTTCTTCACTTATCTGTTTTATATATTTACAGTATAATCAAAAACAGATTCCCTATATAACGTTTCAATAACATACAACACAGTCCAGGGTACCTTAATAATGTCGGCAAGGTCCCATATGCTGAACATTCCATCTCTAGCACTCTCAGCAGAAGGCCATAGTGGAAGTCACAGATTTGGATCATAAGATAGAAGCACTCCAGCATCCATACTAATAGTAAAAAAGTTCATAGGTGACAGTGCAACAACTAGCAATTCTTCGAATCAAATCTACCAATTTAAACCAAACAAAAGTATAAACCAAAACTTATTAATTTCTCGTTACAAATTTAAAATTTTAACACTTAGAAATATCAAGATTAATTTATACCTTAGCACTTAGCAGCTTAGTTTGAGAGGCACTGCGAATCGCGAGGCACTGCCACTGCGAATTGCGATGGAGAATCAGGGGAATAGAGGAGGCCGGTCAAGGGAACGGCACGTCGGCACCAGAGGAGGATCGGAAAGTCAAGACTGGAGGGTGCGAGTCGTGCGACTGTGCGAGGGTGCGAGTCGTGCGACTGTGCGAGGAGGGATGGAGATATGGAGATCGGGAGTCGAGAACCGAAGATGGAGATCGACTGATTGAGAGTCGAGACCGTCTAGGGTTAAAGGAATTGAGAATTGAGAGAGAGGTGAGGAATGGATCTGTGAAATTGAGAGTGATTTGGTGATGAGCCTTGGCCGAATTAATAGATTGAGAAGGAGAAGTGGAGAAGGAGAACTCTGGAGAAGTCATCATTAATAGATAGTTGTACTTGGGAAGTGAGAACGTCGGTGAAGAGTGAAGACTGAGAAGAAGATGAGAAGTCAAGGGTTAGGGCATCGGCTATTCAATTTCGGCTGAAGTGAAGGGGGAAGGGGAAGGGCCGAAGGGGTATTAATTTGAGAAGAAAAAAAAAGTTCGGTTTTTTTTTTTCGGTTCAGTTTTTTTAGAACCCAATCAAAAACCGACCCGAACTCTCTAACAAAACTACGGTTTGGACCAAAACCGAACCGAAAAACCAAAAAACCGAACCAAATTGATAAATTTCGATTCGGTTCGGTTCGGTAATCGGTTTTAACCGAAGTATGAACAGCCCTAAAAATTGGCTTGTGAATCAATTATAGAAAATAGATTTAAAAGAATCAAAAGTCAATGAAGTTTAAATGTCGACTTCCTCAATCCGACCATGAAAGCAAACAATTACGTGGCTGCTAATTAATTAACTAATTAATTGTGACCTCCATCAAATCCTATGTTTAAAGTGATTTAGAATTCTTCTATCTTTTTTCTCTCTTTTTTATGGAAAGTCCGTTGAAGAGTTTTTATACTCAGTATTAATGTAGTTGATGATGCTGCTTGTTTTCGGTGCGGAAGCAACAGATGTGAGTTCTTATAATTTGTGAAGTGGAAGGGACGGATCTCGATCGCGGCTCGGGTCTGTTCCTGGAGAGCTGCTGGTGCTCGGACAACCGGGGTACCTGCAAAAGGCCTAGAAACACCGGGAGAAATCCTGGTGACAGACCCTCCGATGATCTAGTCAGTCACTGAAAAAGAGACTGTGCAGCTAGGGTTCTGGTGGAGAAATTTTTATTTCCTTTGGCACTGAGGAGGGGGCCTGGTATTTATAGGCAGAGGCAAACGGGTATCTGACCCTAATGGGCCTGGTTAGACCCATTTGTCTGTGGGAATGAAATGGTAGAAGGCTTGTTGGACCTGTTGACCTGATGATCTGAGATAAGCGAAATCAGAGGAGATCCGACGGCCTGATTGGGCCACGTCATCAATACCCACATCATAAGTCCCCCACTCCTGGAGAACTGTGTGCACCAGCCTTGGAGGAGTAGCTTGTCCTTGTGAGAAGAGCGGAGGGGAGTGTTTTGCGAAGATGAGATGGTGAGCTCCGGAGAAGTGTTTGGGGTCGGCACCGGGCCGAGCATGGTATACAGCCTGATCGAAGTCTGTGCCGAGCACCGAGCTTGAGGGGTCGGTGCTGAGCATCGAGCCAGCAGGGTCAGAGCCAAGCACGCCTAGCGAAGTGCTTTTTGAGAGGAAGTTGTGGCAATACTCGAGGTTCATGCCGAGCTCCGAGCTTGGGGTCAACACCGAGCGCCTCGACGGAGACATTTTATGAGAGAAGGTTGTGGAAATGCTCAAGGTTCATGTCGAGCTTCGAGCTTGGGGTCAGCACTGAGCGCCTCGATGGAGGGATTTTATGAGAGAAGGTTGTGGCAAAGCTTGAGGTTCATGCCGAACTCTGAACTTAGGGTCCGCGTCGAGCGCCTCGACGGAGGTATTTTATGAGAGAAGGTTGTGGCAATGCTCGAGGTTCATGCCGAGCTCCGAACTTGGGGTCAGCGCTGAGCGCCTCGACGGAGGATTTTTTTGAGAGAAAGTTGTGGCAATGCTCAAGATTCATGCCGAGCTTCGAGCTTGGGGTCGGCTCTGAGCGCCTCGACAGAGGCTTTCTGAGAGTAAGCTGTGGCAATGCTCGAAGTTCATGCTGAGCTCCGAGCTTGGGGTCGGTGCCAAGCACCTCGACAGAGGATTCTTCTGAGAATTATTTGTGGCAATGCTCGTGGTTCATGCCAAGCTCCGAGGTTGGGGTCAGCCCCGAGCACCTCGAAGGAGGTATTTTATGAGAGAAGGTTGTGGCAATGCTTGAGGTTCATACCAAGCTCCGAGCTTGGGGTCGACACCGAGCGCCTCGATGGAGGCTTTTTCTGAGAGAAAGTTGTGGCAATGCTCGAGGTTCATGCCGAGCTCCGAGCTTGGGGTCAGTGCCGAGCACCTCGACGGGGGCATTTTATGAGAGAAGGTTGTGGCAATGCTCGTGGTTCATGCCGAGCTCCGAGCTTGGGTCGGTGTCGAGATCCTCGACGGAGGCATTTTATGAGAGAAGGCTCGGTGTCTGCTTGAGATTCATGCCGAGCATCGAGTCAGATGACCTTGCTTAGGGGAGCTTTTGTAAAAATGTTAGATGTCTTCCCGAGATTCATGCTGAGCGTCCAGCCAGGTGGCCTTTCTTATAGGCGCTTTTGTGGAAAAATTAGGTGTCTGCTCGAGATTCATGCCGAGCATCGAGCCAGATGGCCTTTCTCAGAGGCACTTTTGTGGAAAAGCTGTGATCCTACTCAAGATTCATGCCGAGCGTCGAGCCAGGTGGCCATGCTTAGATGCACTTTTTTGGAAATGTCAGGTGCCTACTCGAGATTCATGCCGAGCATTGAGCTAGATGGCCATCGTGACTGGCCAAAACCTCATTTCTGTCTTTGGAGTGTCTGAGGTGCATGCCAAGGCTCGAGCATTCTGGACTTGAGAGAAATTGGTCATGGGGAGAAATTGGGCCGTATGTGGGCCACTCCTATGGTGACACGTGTAATGATGACGTCATGTTTGAGGATTTCGAGGAGTCATTGGGTTCACTATATATCCCCCACCTACCTCCTCATTTTTCACCTTTGCTCTCTTTCTCTAAGTTCCCAAGTTTGCTCTCTCAGTCAGTTCAGTCACCGGTGGTGATCTTTTTCGGCAAACTTCCCGGCATTTCAAACAAGTTAGTTTTTTCATTACGTCTAGGGCTCAGTCTGGTTCGTCCACCACTACATCAGGTTGGGATGATGACTCGCATCTCTCCAACTCAACATCTGGAAAAATAGTGGAGAAGGTTTATGATGTCACGCCGCTCCACAGTAGAAAGCCCTTCATAGTGGAGTCGAGCGACGCAGAATGGAGCGAGCACAGGGAGGAAGGTGACGATGAGGAAGTCGTCAGGTGGTGTGGAGAATGATAAGCTGATTGAGGGAGTGGGGGATGTCGAGGGAGTTGAAGTTACCGAGGGGGATGAGGAAGTCGAGGACAACCCCTCGGCAGAGGATGACTATCTGGCTCCTTTGGCGACGCCCTCCTCCCGGAAGGGTCATCGTGTTCGACGGAGGAAAATGAAGTGGATCCAACTGAACAGCCCGGATGAGACGACTCCTGAAGATAAACCCGATGTCCCCTTCACTGTACAGCCGAGCTCCATTAAAATGTACCAGGACAATGTCAAGGACTTGGTCCGGTACGTAGCACAAACATCTTCGCCTAGTCGACAGAAAATCTCCATGGACAAAACACCAATTGTACTAACCGCTGATGACCTTCTAGTTATCCTAGCCAACTACTTCATTGGTCATGAGTTCGAGCTGTTGATCCCCAGTTGGGCTCCACCCTATGGAGAACTTGGCTCCCTGCTTCTGTATGTTTTTGGTAGACGCATTCAGTTCGGACTTGCGACTGCCACTCTACTGATTCATCCAGAGGGCTCTGAACTGGGCGTCGTTGAGTCTGATGCAATACAGGCCCAACTCTTGGAAGCAACTCGTATGCTCCATGCTTCTTTGCGAGGAGAGGGGCATGCCCCTGAGATTGAAGTACTTTCGAGTGATCTTGGGTATTAGCTCCTCTGGCGAGTATGAAGGAATTTACTACATCTCACCTCGCTAAGGGAGGAGGGTCGTCACGGGCATCCAGACTCGATAAAGGAGTGGAAGGAAAAATATTTCATCGTTCGGAGTCTAACACCCTGGGTGATACCCATGACGTGGAGTTTTTATAAGTCCCACCTTAAGGGCCCTCGCAAGGCCGATTTGACGGCCGAGGAGTGGGCAGACATTGAGCGGATATGTTCGGGAAACAGCATCGGTTGGCCGAATATGACGGAGAGGCATCTGGCTCAAATCAGACTTAGCCCCACTCCTTCCTGTATGTCTTTTGTCTCATTCAAGTATTTTCCTTCATTTTATATGCTTATCTTTCCTTTGCAGGTATGGACGACTAAGAGATCGCTGCAAGGAGGGAGCTGTTGAAGAAGAGGAAGGCCGACCAGGGGAAGCCGGGGAAGGTCCCCTATAAGGGGGTTTTGGAGGAACCTTTTGACCCCCTTTCGAAGAAGCAGTAGGCCTCCAAGTCAGGCCCAAGCTCTAGTAGCCTGAAGATTACTGAGGTGGTGAGGAGCGGCCTCCCCCCCATCACTCCAAAGGCCGAAGCGATCATGGGCGATGCTGGGCTTCAGCCGTGGGCCCCAGACTGGGCTGTTCGGGTCGGGGACACCTTGTCAGAGGGTCCTGTGGCAATCGAGGTGGTTGAGAAGCTCGCCCCACCTCGGGACCAGAATGCTCGGGAGTGCGATACCATAGAGCCAAGCTACATGAAGTGGGCTCTGACGAGCGTGCAAGTAACCTTCATTCTGTCCTGACTATTTACTATATACTTTTTGTCTAAGTCTTATTCCATCGGTTATAGGCTTGTATGGAAGGCACTCAGCTAATGAAGCTGCATCAGCAGGAGCTGAAGAGGGATGTGGGGAACGCTCAGCGCTACGAGCGTGAGATGAAGGAACTCAAGATAGCACAGATGGCGCTCGAGGCCCGCAACCAGGCCCTTCAGGCCGAGCTGGCTAACCAGGCCGACGCTAGCATGAAGAATGAGGGCAAGCTAAGGAAAGCGGCCGACAAACAAATAAAGAAGGTCAAGTAGGCCGGCACTGATAAAGTCATCGCGGCGCCCAGGATGAGGTCTATGCTATGGCGATCCGGCACTAAGTACTACCATACTGAGTTGGATCATAGTCAGTTTCATTACGATATGAAACTGCCTGACCTCCCGCTGACTCCCGGGGGTGGTGATGAAGAGGACGTTGCGGCGGTCGACCCCAACGTCGAGACGGCTGCAGAAGAAGAGGTTGTCCCATCCCCCCAGCAACAGCCTTTGTTATTTACTTTTCCTCCGTTTATCTCTTCGAATTTTGTAGTTGCTGAATGCGGACTGGCCACCGCATCTTTGTAAATACATTTTTGAGTAATGAAAAGAGTTTTTGGCGGAATCTTTTGACGTGGAATTTTGGATGTAATCTGTAATGTGAGGTTTTCTGAATTTTAACCAAGTATATAGGGCTCGGAATGATGTTTCTCTGTTTTCCTCTGTCAGATAGATGCGACCTCGAGAGTAGCCCCGGTCGTGCTGAGATGGCGCGGCTAAGGATAAGGTCTCAGCCTTTGAGTCCGCTCTGACCTGGTGTCGTAAAGAGGCTCGTGATCGAGAGGTGGCTGATCAATATTTCATGGATAAGTCGAAGGGACTTAGCTTGGAGCTGGCACGCTTTACGAAGCTAATAGCCGACCGTGATTTGGGAAGCACGGAGGTTGTGTTTTCAATGGCCAGCACTTCCGCTCGGTGGCCATCGTATGTCTCTCCTTCGTGACGTCATTGTGGAGAAGGAGTTGGAGGTACAACGGTACAAGATAATGCTCGAAATTTTCGGATCCCAATCCATTTCTTTTGGAAATGCCTGCCCATCTATCGGAGCCTCATTGCCAACCACGAGAATCGGGCCAACAAGGCCCTATGACGCACAAAGCTCCGTTGTTGGCGAGTCTACCTTAGCGGCCCCAGGCGATCCTGCGGAAGACCCAACTCATTCGGCTGGCCTTGAACTAGTCAGTGTTAACCCTGCGGCTCTGATATAGGAGCCCTAGGCTGATTGTGAATGATGTAATAAAGTCTCTTCTTGTAATGATACACTTACTTCAGTTGAAATAATAATAAGAGAACATGATTATATTGGTCTTTTGTGGGTTTCTTTACCGTGCGCATACATCCGAACTCTTAGTTCGAACATAGGGATGAGGACTTGTAGATTAAGAACTCTTGCGAACCATCTGGGGAACCGAGGGATCCTGAATGACTGATAATGGAGGAAGTTTCGTCTTCCAATCTCATCAATGCGTATAATAGACGTTTCGACTCCCCATGCCATAAATGCTCATTTTTGGGCTATATAATTCTCACGCCCCCCCATCATTTCATTTCTCAATTAAATCCGGGATTGTGATTGATCGAGCGGTGGATTCCGTGATCATGATTAGTCGGGCAGATAGGAGGATGGCCTAATTAAATCCAGGATTATGATTGATCAGGCAGTGGATTCTGGGATCATGATTAATCTGGCGGATAAAAGAGCAGATGCTCCACAACGGCTAGAAAGTAGATCCTGCACTAGACTGTGCATGCCCTATGCTCAGCGAGGACGCTGATTTTTGAAGGGGGGTCTATGTAACACCCCGTAATTTCAAATATATATATATATATATATATATATATATATATATATATAATAAAAGGAAAGTCGCAGTTTGGTAATTATTGAGATGGGGAGAGGGGCCCACCTGGGAGATTTGTGAGGCAACAAGCACTATCTGTGGTACTCTCTGGTATTTGATGTGATGACGTGGCAGGGGCCCCACTTGGGGTTGCTGTGCACGGGATTAAAGAGTAAAGAGAGAAGTGTTTGTATTAGTCACATATTGGGAATACAACTAGATTAAATAACCATAAATAATATAGTCTATGATCAAGAGTCACCAATCAAGTTAACCACCTTTTGAGAGTAAGCCTGTGGTGGGCAGTTGTACTATACTATAAATAATCTTTCTGATAAATTGTATAAATTTTCTGAGTCTGAGGTAGGGGCATTACAACAAAGGGTGAGGACATTAGTAGCTGAGGTCCAAGCCAAGGGGCTAGGGTCTGAGGGATTGAAGAATCCCTTCGTTGGTCGAAGTCCATGCTAAGGGGAGAGGATGTTAGTAGCCGAGGTCCGAGCGAGGGGCGAGGACCTGAGGGATTGAGGAATCCCTCATAGGTAGTCGAAGTCCATGCCGAGTGGGAGGACTTAAGGGATTGAGAGTTTCCTCATAGGTGGTCAAAGTCCAAGCCGAGCGGCGAGGACGTGAGGGATTAAGAAATCCCTCGTAGGTGATCGAAGTCCAAGCCGAGCGGCGAGGATGTGAAGGATTGAGAAACCCTCGTAGGTGCTCGAAGGCCAAGTCGAGCAACAAAGACATGAGGGGTTGAGAAATCCTTCGTAGGTGGTCGAAGTCCATGCCGAGGGGTGAGGACGTTAGTAGCCGAGGTTCGAGCCGAAGGGCTAGGACTAGAGGGATTGAAGAATCCCTCATAGGTGGTCCAAGTCAATGCCGAGTGGCGAGGACTTGAAGGATTGAAAAAGTCCTCGTAGGTAGTCGAAGTCCAAGCCGAAGGGCGAGAACATGAGGGATTGACAAGTTCACAAACTTTGATTTGTTAAACAAAATTTCCTGCCTTTATATCATGTTTGTTTTCAGGGAAATTGGCGTGTAGCGCCCATTACAATAGTAGGCTCTCCCTCACTTTCCCTCTTGGAACTTGACGAGGTGCTCTGCGTTCCACGGCTTCTTAATTACCCTGCCCCCGAGGTCTTCGAGGCGGTACATACCCGGACGTACCACCTAAGAGACCTTCTATGGGCCTTCCCAATTGGGGGCTAGCTTGCCTCTGGCTGTGGGCTGGAAAATCGTGAGCTTTCTGAGTACGAGGTCACCTTCCTTGATATCGGTCGGATGGACTTTCTTGTTGTATAACCTCTCAATTCGCTGCTGATATATGGCCCATCGGATAGTGGATCTTTCTCGGACTTCGTCAATGAGGTTTAGGTTTGCCCTGAGGTCGCTTGAGTTAGATCCCTCATCGAAGCCCATGTACTTAGGCGAAGGGAGGCCGACTTCCAGAGGAATGATCACCTCGGTCCCGTATGCCAGGTTGAACGGGGACTCGCCAGTCGGGATCCTCTTAGTTGTACGGTGTGACCAAAGGACGCTCGATAACTCCTCAACCCAGAGACCCTTAGGGATTGGTCAAACTATTTTTTGAGACTGTCAAGAATTTGGTGGTTGGCATTTTCTGCTTGGCCGTTCAATTGGGGGTGGGAGATTGATGAGAAGCACTGTAAAATCCCGAGCTCCTCACAAAACTTTCGAAAAATTTTGTCGGCGAACTGGATTTCGTTATCGGTGAGTGGCACTTGCGGGATCCCGAACCGACAGATGATGTGTTTCTAAAAGAATTTTTGGCTTGAAGTTCTGTGATTGTAGCCAAGGATTCTGCCTCGACCCATTTGGTGAAGTAGTCGATGGCCACGATGAGAAATCGCCTTTGGTCTATAGCCTTTGGAAAGGGACCAACCAGGTCCATCCCCCACATGGCAAAGTGGGTGGTAGGGCTGGTGAGTGATTTTAGTTCGGCTTGGGGCAAGCATCTGATGGGAGAGAACCTTTGGCAGGGGTCGCACCTTTTTACCAGGTCTTGGGCATCTTGCAACATAATGGGCCAGTAGTAGTCGTGATTGAGCACTTTTCTTTCCAGCGGCCTTCTTCCCATGTGGCAACCCTCAATTGCTTCATGTAACTTCTCCAGAGCATACTCAGCTTCATCTAGTCTCAGACAACGGAGATAAGGCCTCCCGTCGGCCTAGGTGTATGAGCGCTTGAAGAGCACATCCTTAATTAGGGCGAACCTTTCAGATCAGATTCTTGTAATAGCTCGCCATTGGTCAATAACTTTATTATAGGATCCATCCATCATCCATGTCATGGCTTGTTCGACAGAGAGGAGGCACAGGACTTCTGGTTCTTCGATGTTGGGTTTGAGGAGGACCTCAACTAGGATAGCACGATCTAATCCTCTGAGGGATGACGATACGAGTTTTGACAGGGAGTCGACTTGACCGTTTTGTTCCCTTGGGATTCGTCGAACCTCTGACTGCTCTAAGAGTGCCAAGGAGATGTTTTGTGTGATCCAAGTACAGAGTCATCCTAGTATCGCGGGCTTCATATTCCCCGGTGATCTAATTGACCACGAGCTTGGAATCACTAAAGATCTATATTCGTCGTCCCTGCCCGGTAGGCCAGTGTGAGCCTAGCGATCAAGGCTTCATATTTTGCCTCGTTATTGGAGCTCAAAAAATTGAGTCGAAGTGAATACTGGAGGACAAAGTCGTCGGGACCCCTAAGGATGACGCCAGCTCCGCTCCCTTTCTCGCATGATGATCCATCCACATTGACGTCCCATGCCAGGATGTCCTCCCTGAATTTCTAGGGATTCAGGGATGGTGCACTCCGTAATGAATTCTACAAAAGCCTAGCCTTTGAGGGCCGTCCGAGGATGGTATCTGATGTCATGCTGGCTGAGCTCGATTGACTACTTGATTAAGCGGCCAGAGTTCTTGGACTTTTTAAGGACCACTTTAAGAGGTTGATCTGTAAGGATGCGAACGGAGTGGGCCAGAAAGTATAGTCAAAGTTTTCATGCGTTCATTACCAGCGCGTAGGCGATCTTCTCCATCTAAGGGTATCGGACCTCGGCATCTTGCAGGACCCTACTGACATAATAGAGGGGCTTCTGCACCCCGTCCTCCTCTCTAACCAACACAGCACTGAGCGCGTGTTCTGTGGTAGCCAGGTAGAGGAAGAGGGGTTCACCCGGCTTTGGCTTGCTGAGGAGTAGGGGGTTGGCCAAGTAATCCTTCAGTTGGCGAACTCCTTTTGTTGAGAATCTACCAACTCAAAGCTTTTCACCCCTCAAAGGGCCTTGAAGAATGGGAGTGAATTCTCTCCTGACTTGGAGAGGAAACAGCCGATGGTGGCCAGTCATCCCGTGAGCCTTTGGACTTCTTTGACATTTTTCGGAGGGGCCATGTCGAGTATGGCCCGAATCTTTTCGAGGCTCTCCTCGATACCGAGCTAGCTCACCATAAATCTGAGAAACCTTCCCGAGGAGAGACCGAAGGTGCATTTGGAGGGGATGAGTCTCATGTTGTGAGACTGCAGGACTTCGAAAGCTTCCTCGAGGTCACTGACATGATCCTGCCCTCTGCAACTCTTGCCGAGTATATCGTCAACATACACTTCCATGTTCCGGCCTATCAGATCCTTGAAGACCCGGTTAACGAGCCTTTGATATGTGGCGCCGGCGTTCTTCAGCCCGAAGGACATGACTCAGTAACAGTAGAGGCCTTAGTCGGTCACGAAGGCGGTCTTCGGTATATCCGGAGGGAACATTCAGATCTAGTTGTAACCTGAAACACATCCATGAAGCTCAGCAGCTCATGCCCCGCGGATGCATCGATCGGGGTGTCGATGTTCGGGAGAGGGAATGGATCTTTAGGGCATGCCTTGTTGAGTTCTGTGAAATCAATGCAGATTATCTATTTCCCATTCTTCTTTTTCACCATTACAACATTGGTCAGCCACTCCGGATAGCTGACTTCCTGTATGAACCGTGCCGAGAGGAGCTTGCCCACTTCTTCCTTCACCGCCTACTGCCTGTCCGGGGCAAACTTACGTCGCTTCTGCTGGACTAGCTTCGAGTCCTAGTGGATGCTTAGCTTGTGCATTATGATGTCTTTAGAAATTTCAGGCATGTCGGACGGCATCCAGGCGAAGAGGTCGGCTTTCCTACGAATACATTCGATGATTGACAGCTTCAAATCCGAGGCCAGAGATTGGCTTACTCAGAACCATTTGGACTTGTCTCGTTCAGAGAAGGAGACCTCCTCCAGCACATTTACGGGCTCCGATCCTCTGTCGAATGGGAGTTCTACCGCATCAAGGGGAAAGACTCCACCCCCCACTGCGGTCATGTACCACGAACGTGTCGATTATTGATTACCCCAGACTACACCAATCACGTGATCGGTGGGAAACTTCAACTTCAAGTGATAGGCGGAAGGAACCGCCTGAAGTGTGCACAAGCCGGGTCTGCCGAGGATAGCATTATAGGCAACCTTAATGTTGACCACCATGAAGTCCATTGCTTTGGTCTGAAGGGTCGGGGTTGTAATACCCCAGACTTTTAAATAATGTTTTTAAGATTAAAAATTGAATTAAAATGATTTTTGGAGATTTAACAAATATTTTTCTGAAGATTTACCTTTTTACATGTGCAAAACACATGCAAACATTTTCTTGAGAAGTTCAAATTCAAAAATTATTTTTTGGAAAATCATTATTTATTATTAGATACTATTTTTGAATTTTTTGGATTTTTCTGATATTTATTGGACCTATTTGCAAATATTATAAAAAAGATGGACTTTTGTGCAAAATTACCACTTGGAGTAAAAACACCAGATTTTCAGATTCTTGGGATGGGTATTATGCCTAGTCAACTCAGCGGTAAATATTTTACTTTTTGTTTTAATGAATTTGGCTTATTTTGCAAGTTTTGATTAAAAAAAGATCTTTTCGCAAATTTGCCATTTAGAGGGGTAAAAGTGTATATCCGTTTTCCTGGGTTTTTTAAATAGTGCCGGCTGGTTATAAAGCATTTGTTTTGTTTCTTAAAACTCAATTAAGTTGGTTTTATTTGGTTTCCAAGTATAAAGATATATGTATAGAAGGATATATTTAAAAGACATATTTTGCAAATCTATTTACAAAAACCTAAAACCTATATTTCCAGCCTATTTAAGAGTAGGTGCAGCCGTCTCTTGCTGTGCTTCACAAGGATTTTTATTATTTCTATTTTCTTGGAGTTTTCAAGCGAGGATTCTTGGTTTTCTTGCGAAGGAGGATTTTCTTATT
This sequence comes from Hemerocallis citrina, assembly GCA_017893485.1. Classification (NCBI taxonomy): domain Eukaryota; kingdom Viridiplantae; phylum Streptophyta; class Magnoliopsida; order Asparagales; family Asphodelaceae; genus Hemerocallis; species Hemerocallis citrina. The sequence goes on from CM030368.1 coordinate 54,435,635, forward strand.
CTTTATTTCTTTTCGATTGAATCTTCAAAGAGGTGAGTGACATGTTTTTGTTGTTCTTTTGTTCTATGCATGTTGTATGTGATGATTTTGTTATTAAAAAACATATTAGGGTTTGGATGTTGATATGATGAATTTGATGAGTAGATGAGTTAAAAATTGAATCTTTACTTGAAACTATACTATTGATTACCAAAATCCTAATTTGATTAATTGTGATTGCTAAAGAACCTAATAGAAATCATGAGTAGGTTGTTTTCCTTTGTATACTTGCTGTTTTGATCAAGTTAATAAATTGTCTGTTGATTATGGTACGAAATTAAAACCAAACTCCACCTTTACTGTTGCATCCATATTTACACTATGTTTGGATGATTTTGATGAGTGGAATCTTGTTGAATGGTTGTTATGATTGCATATGTTCATGAGTAAACTATTGTGAGTAATTGTATATGGATGAAATAGATCATAAGAGGTGTTATTGGATTAAAAAGATCAATTTTGAAGTTGAGTTTGAGTAACAGATTTCGGGTCTGATGGTTTTGGACCAAAAGTGGATTGTTGTGATTTTGTGATGTTTTTCGATAGATTTAGAGTTGTTATTAGACTGGCCTTACATAATGCCTAGATATATATATATATATATACCAACATACACACATCCATGCACACAAGCTATATATAACTGTTTTGATGAAGTGGCCGAAAATTGGGTTTTTTGTGATATTTTTATGAAGTTTTCAATGGATCTTTAATCGTTTTGGTACTGAGAAGTTTTGAACTATACACTACTCTGATTTAGTGAATTTTGACACTAAAATTGGGGCTTGAATCCCTATTTTGAATATATACATATGTATGTTGACTGATTTGAAAGTTTTGTGAAAATCCTCATTTTGAGATCTTGATGTGTTTTTGATTGTTTTAATAACTCCTATATATAATATATGATATGTTCAAGCATCTCAAGAAACTAGATTTTGATTTTATAAAGTTTAATCGATGTATCAGTAAAATGTGCACACACCTTAAACTGCAGTCTGTCGGTTAGACAATCGACGACCAATGTCGACAAGTCGACTGTCGATGCCCCGGCTGAAGCCTTTTTTTTAAGTATTGGATTTTCTGCGGGACAGTCGACTGTCACTACGCTGACTGATGTTTTTCCTTGAGTTTTGGATTTTACGCAGGACAGTCGATTGGCTACAGTATGCAGTCGACTGTCACTGCTCTGATTGATAGATTTCATGAGTTTGGATTTCACGCGAGACAGTCGACCGACCACCCTATGAAGTTGACTGCTACTGCTCTAACTGATGTTTTCTTGAGTTTTCTTATGCTTCTTTTGAATGATTGTTCCTTCAATATTATATTGTTTTAAAAGATGTTTTGCTACAGATTAAAAATATTTTACAGAGATTTATATTTTAGCTTTAAATGTATTTTTTTGGACCTTATTTGAGTTATACGTGTTTTCAAAGGAATTGATGTTTTGTGATACTCTACAACTTAAAAATATGATTTTCAGTTATTTAATAGATTTAATATTTATTTGGATTCTGGAATTTTATATAAGATTTGGATTTTTGTTGATTTAAGAATTTTCTTGAAAAAATCGTTTTGACGATGGATTTGTGAGTTTTATTAAAAGTTTTGGTCTTGATGGATGAGTTGTGATTTCTCTAGGAGTTGAGTGGGAGTTCTGTGAACCGGCAAATGAGATTTGTTGATTTAGACCTTCAGGGTCTTGGGGTTGTTTTGTGGATTTAAGTCCTGCAGAATATACTAACTCTAGAGATGAGGATTTTTGTGTTTTAATAATAACCAACTTAAGGATGGGCACTAGTGGAGATGTGATGGGACTTGGGAAACGTAAGTATATGCTCTTGGTCTGTTAGTCCAACGGATGCGTTCCAGAACTGTTTGTTGTCCTGTCTCGAGAGGACATTTGTATGTTCGCGTGTCGAGGGTCTGCAGGCCTATTCACTGAGCATGCAGGGTGTATTCGCGTGTTGAGGGTCGGCGGGCCTATTCACGGGATGTACTCGGTGTATCTGCACGTCGGTTGCCTCGCAAGACTATTCGTGAGGTAGACGGTTTGGTGGTGATTCTCCAGCTTTAGAGCTATTCTAACATGATGCTTGCGCGTCGAGGGCTGTGGTGCCTATTTGCGGAGTATTCTGAATCTTGTTTCCATCACCGTAGTAGGATTAGTTGCATAACGAGGGATTTAACCCTATAAAGTGGAGATCGTTAAGGGCTTGCACCGGACTTATGTATTGTGGGATGCATAGAATCCGACAAGTATGCATTAGAGAGTCAGCATATAGCATTGATATTTCTTGACTTGGTTTTATGCATGTTGTTTTCTGTTTTTCCTACACTTGACACTTAGTCTAGTTTCACTTGTTGTTTTCATGCTCTACTATTTATTATCTTTTATTCCTTGATATTTTCATGCTTTACTTATTGTTATTTCTCATTTCATTTATTCTTGCTTTTAATACATGTTGTTGATGACTCTATGCCTTATGTTTTATTTATGTTGTTTACTTTTTATGTCACTCACACCGTTATGGCTGATCCCAATAGTTTTGGAAGTTAGGGTTATCTCTAGTCTCGTGTTTTACAAGTTATTGCTTGTAGCTTGGGATTTGGATGCTTAAGATAGAATGATGTTATGGCTTATGTAAATTGTAAAAGATGTGTTGCGAAGAAAGATTGTAATTCAAGGTGTTTTGTATTCTGCTGTGTTTAGTAAACAAGTGATGTAATAAAAGTTGAAATAAAAACTATCTGTATTTTTGGCTATGTTTACTATTGCAATTGAAGTTGATGCTCGGAATTGTGCCACGTATTTCTGAGATATCATATTGGAAATTCAGGGCGCTACAGCAATTGGTATCAGAGCATGCTTCAATAGTAATAATAAGCATAGTATAAAAATAAACCTAGGTGTGGACATTAGAGTATGAGTATCACATAAAGATAGAACATGGTGTTTTGGTTTAGGGTATGGTTAGGGTTTTGCCATAGGGTATTGATGTGGATGTGAATTGTGTTGTGATGCTCTAACTTTACCCTCATTTTGCAGTATTTAGTAGAATGGTAGGACCCAGGACCAGGAATTGTGGTAATGGTGATGGGGTTGAAGGTTCCCATGGAGTAGGACTTGATCTTGAGACTGAGATTGGCAGGGTGTATCAGATCTTAAACACATTCATTGCAGCTAATATGGCGCAGAACCAGAATCAGAATCAGAGGGCTGGACCAGTGTTTGTTAATGCTGATCCGGTCAAGCAGGTCGAGTCTTTCAAGCGGATGAAGCCGCCTGTGTTTGAGGGGCAGTCTGATCCAGATAGGGCTGATGATTGGATTAGACAGATGGAGACGGTCTTCGAAGTCTTGGAAACTCCAGCAGTCAATAAGGTAAAATTGGCTGCGATGCAGTTTGAGAAGGTTGCTGGCGTTTGGTGGCAGTCGGTGAAGAGGACTCTTGGAGATCAGCAAATGACTTTGGAGGCTTTTCTGGATGAGTTAAGGGACCGTTTCTTTCCTCTAGATATTCAGAAGAAGAAGGCAACGAAATTCTTGAACCTGCAGCAAGGCAGCATGACAGTGCGCAAATATGAGACTAATTTGACTCAACTGTCAAGGTATGCACCGGAGCTAATTGTGGATGAAGCGAAGAAGGACAAGAAGTTTGAGCAGGGCTTGAGGCCAAATTTGAGGTCGAAGATGATTCCATTGGGCATCAGGAGGTTTCATAAACTAGTCAGGAGAGCAGCTATGACAGAAGAGGACATGGATCAGTTCCAAAAGAAGTAGGAGACCTAGAACAGGAGCAAGGGGCCAGCAGATAGTCAGAGTAAGAAGGAGTTTCCCAGCGAAGCAGGGCAAGTTCAGTAGGCCAGTACAGAAGGCACCAGTAGTTCAAAGCGTGACTTGTTTCAACTGTGGAGCGGCAGGTCATTATCAGGCAGCATGCACTAAGCCTCAGAAGGCGCAGGTTTGTTATCAGTGTGGTCGTGAAGGGCATCTTAGACCAAATTGTCCGCAGTTGAAGCAGGCGGAGGTAGAGTTTAGAGGCAGGGGCGAGTGTTCGCAGTGACTAAAGAGGATGCGGGTAACTCAGGGATGTGATCCGGGGTGTGCAAGAATTTTGAATTCATTCATTTATGTATTAAGTAAAACTTTGATTGAGAATAAATTGGAGATTTGATTATCATTCTCCATGTAACAGAATTTATTTTGGTTAATAGAATAAATGCAAAAGTTTTATTTGATATTGATTCTTGCATACATCTGTGTCGCCCAATTTTTGCTTAAGTCTTAGGTGTTGTACCTAAGGTGTTTCCAGGCAGAGCCTTGACGGTGTCAACACCATCAGGGGAAGAATTGATTGCTGATCGATATTACGAAGAATGTGATATCGAGAGTGGTGGGAGATCATTTGGTATTGATCTCATTGAGCTGCAAGCTTGAGGTAGTTTTTCTTGGTCATGTCCTTTCTAAGGAGGGAGTGGCCACTGATCCTCGGAAGGTTGAAGCAGATTGTGGAAGGCCAGAAGCTAGATGCAGAGATTCCGAGGTTGTTGTAGCATGGTTCCGATGGCAAGTTATCAGAGTGCGCAGCGGGAGCTACTTGGGAGTCAGAGGATTGCATGCGGAAGGTTTTTTCTGATCTTTTGTATGATTGTGTTCTTTTGTATGATTGTGCTCTTAGAGTTGAATTGTATTTCTTTTGTTAGATTACATTCTCTTGTGTGATTGCATTTCTTAAACTATATTTTCGTTTATGAGATTTCATTTTCTTTTGTTTATTTTTTGGTTTGGACCCTATTAGTAGTAGTTCTGAGGACAGAACTATTCTAAAGAGGGAGTGATGTAATACCCCAGATTTTTAAATAATGTTTTTAAATTAAAATGATTTTTAGAGATTTAATAAATATTTTTCTGAAGATTTACCTTTTTACACGTGCAAATGTTTTCTTGGGAAGTTCAAATTCAAAAATTATTTTGTAGAAAATCATTATTTATTATTAGATATTATTTGTAAATTTTCTAGATTTTTCTGATATTTATTGGACTTATTTGCAAATATTTTCGTGCTCTGCTATTTATTATCTTATATTCCTTGATGTTTTCATGCTTTACTTATTGTTATTTCTCATTTCATTTATTCTTGCTTTTAATACATGTTGTTGATGACTCTATGCCTTATGTTTTATTTATATTTTTTTCTTTTTATGTCACTCACACTGTTATGGCAGACCCCTGTAGTTTTGGGGGTTAGGGTTATCTCTAGCCTTATGTTTTACAGGTTGTTGCTTATAGCTTGGAATTTGGATGCTTGAGATAGAATGATGTTATGGCTTATCTAAATTGTAAAAGATGTGTTGTAAAGAAAGATTGTAATTCAAGGTGTTTTGTATTCCGCTGTGTTTTGTAAACAAGTGATGTAATAAAAGTTGAAATAAAAATTATCTGTGTTTTTGGCTATATTTACTATCGCAATTGAAGTTGATGCTGGAAATTGTACCACGTATTTCTGAGATATCATATTAGAAATTCGGGGCGCTACAGGGGTCGTGCCGGTGGTCACGTCAAGTGTGACAGTTCCCTTGATTTGGATAGGGACGCCGGTGAATCCATGATGTGTGTACCACGCCAGCTTCAACCTTTCGAGGGAGAGCCTTGAGGCTTTCGAACGTGGCTAGAAATAGGATATTGAACGAACTTCCATTGTCAACAAGGATACGTCGGACATCGTGGTTTACCATGCTGAGACTGACCACCTGGGTGTCACAATGAGGCAGTCGGACGCCTTCGAGATCTTCGTTGGAGAATGAGACCGCCAGCCTCTGGTCCCCGGGGTGTAGATTGTTATGAACCGAGTTTAATTCCCTGAATGAAAGCTTTGTGGGAAGTGTTCGATTCTCCCCCAATAAGTCCGCCATGGAAACAGTGAAGTATAGCCGACCGCCCAGCATCCTCGACCTCGAGCTTAGGCTCACGCTGCTTGTTGACCATTCAAGAGGATGTGAGGGCTGCAGATCCTCCTGGTCCGTGGGGTTGGTTCGAGTGAACTCCCTCAAGTACCTTCTCTGGATGAGGGATTCAATCTCGTCTTTTAGGGCACAACAATTATCGGTCTCGTGCCGGTTGTTCCGATGGAAGCGACAGTAGAACCTCTGATCCCTCTTCTTATTGTTATTAGGTCCGAGAGGAAGGCAGACGATCCCCTTGTCCTCGATCTCCGGGAGGATAGCCTACATGTTTTGGGTCAGTGGAGTGTATCTCTCGAAACGGGGAACCGACATGGAGCGTTTCTAGGCAAACACATCTTTCTAAGCCTTCTCCATAGGCTCGGAGTCTTCGGTCTTTCTCTTCCCCTTGGCTGCCTTCGGGGTGCAGGGCCTCCTCGGCCCGGATGTACTTTTCGACCCTGTTGAGAAGGTCGAGAAAATCTAGGGACAGGTTTCTTGGCCAAGGAAGCCTTCAACTGGCCGTGGCGGACAATGTGTCGAAAGGCCGCCGAGGCAACACTGGCATCGAGGGACGAGACCACCTTAGCTTCGGTTGTGAACCTCCGCAAAAATTCACGGAGGGGCTCTCCTTCCTTCTGCTTTAGATCCAGAAGGGACGTGCTCGTCTTCTGGACCTTCCGACTGGTCACAAAGTGGGCAAGAAGGTTTGCCTCGAGCTGGTCGAACGAGAAACCGAACCAGGGTCAAGCTTCGAGAACCATTCCCTTGCCGGGCCACGTAGGGTGGTTGGGAAGGCGCGGCATATGAGAGGATCTGATGTGCTGTGAATCATCATAAGGGTTTTGAACTCTTCCATGTCATCAACTGGATCACCATTGCCATTGTAGATCTCGAATTGAGGTGGTCTGAAATTTCTGGGAATCTCAGCGTCTAAAATTTGAGAGGAGAACGGGGGTCGACTCGGCTGGTGTGCCTGACCTGATTGTAGTCCTCCCTCGTTAATTCGGGTGAGGCGATTCTCCATCAACTGGAGGCGGTTGAGGACGGCTTCATTCTGCCTCGGTGGCTGTGACGAATCATGAGACTCGGGACCCCGACCCTCTTCGAGCCTCGGGCCGACATTTTGTTGTTTGAGCCCGGGGCCGCCTCCTAAGGCTCGGAGGATCTCGTTCCTGAAATCTCGAAACTCGGCTCTCGTGACCGGAGCTTGTTCGCCCTAACCGGGTGGAAGTTTCCCATCCCTTGGAGAGCGAATGTGGTTGCGCTCCCGGCTTAAGGATGGGAGAATGCTATGTGACGGAGCTGGGTTAGAAGGAGCTGCCCGAAGGAGCTGCCCGGCTCCTTGATTGGCCGAGCTGGAGCCGAAGGTCAACCACGGGCTACCGGTGGTTGATGACATGCCATAAGTTATTGGCAACCGAGCGAGAAGCGCTCAGACCAGGTCCTGTTGTGCCATTGACTGGTGGTCTGTTAGATCCCTGAGTGTTCACACGACTGTGAGAGGGATGGGGGTCGGGATGACATCCAGCGGTGAGGGCTCTTCTGGCTTTGGAGCCATGGGAGGGCTCGGCTTCGAGAGAGATCCGAGCTTAGGATCGAGTCAGTCGTTCCCACAGACGACGCCAACCTGATGCTGCTTATTTTCAGTGCGGGAGCAACAGGTGTGAGTTCTTGTAATTTTTGAAGTGGAAGGGATGGATCTCGACCGCGGCTCCGGTCTATTTCTGGAGGTCGGCTCAGAAGAGCTGCTGAGCTCGGACGACCGGGGCACCTGCAAAAGGCCTAAAAACACCGGGAGAAATTCCGGCAACAGGCCCTCCGACGATCTAGTTAATCACTGAAAAAGAGACTGGGCAGCTAGGGTTCAGGTGGAGAAATTTTGATTACCTTTGACAATGAGGAGGGGCCTGGTATTTATAGGTAGAGGCAAACGGGTATCTGATCCTAATGGGCCGGGTTAAACTTGTTTGTCTGTGTTCCTGAAGTGGTAGAAGGCCTGTTGGACCTGATGATCTGGGATGAGCAAAATCTGAGGAGATCCGATGATCCTGATTGGGCCACGTCATCAATACCCAGATCAGTTGATGTATTCAATTACTACTTAAAATCAAATTAGTTTAACCTGCACTGTATTAATGCATACGACTTTGTTATTAAATCTACAAGTTGTGAGATATTTATTTGTAACAATTCAAGGTACCTTCTGAATAAAAAATTAAAAATTAAAAAAATGAAGAAAAAATGTTCATTGGAGGGGATTAAATAATGAGTAATGCTTCACCGAACTCACTACTATTTTTTGCACTATCTTCGGTGGCACATTCTTATTAGATAGATGGCACGCTTCTATTGGAGAACTTCCTAACCTACTCTCTTTTTCCCACCTGTTAGAGTGTGTCAGCTAATGTAGTGAAAAAATATATAGTGAAATTTATAGTGAGTGTAGCATTACTCTTAAATAATCACTTAGGCCTAATAATTTCATAGGCCTTACACATAAAATAATAATAATAAACTGAGAAAATAATTTATGGGCTCGTAATTGAATAAGGTTAACTGCAATAATTTTTTTTAAATTATAATGCTCTAATTACCTCTAAAGAGAAAATTGATCTGATTGATCTATGGAGGCAATTCAATAAATACGGTCCTTCATCAAACAAACAACAAATAAAACTATGTGATTTCAAGATCAAAATGTATAGCATTAATCTTGAATATTAATTACAAAAGGGTAGTGATGCAGTTTGTTTTTGGGGGGTGGCTGTACCAGGTGTAAGTTCTTCTCAATTTGTATTTTTGCAGAAGCTTTGGTACTGACGGTACGCCCGACCCTCAGCCAGGGGGAACGGCTCGGGAGTAGGCGGGAGCGAAGGTGGAGGTCGAATGCTCGGCTCGAATCTGGAGGCTTGGCTCGGATCTGGAAGCTCGGATCCAGAGGTCTCGTGTACCTGCATCGGCTTAGGAACACTAGGGTTGATCCCGGTGGCAAGCCCTCCGACGGTCTAGTCAGTCACTGAAGAGTAACAGTAACTAGGGTTTTGAGAGGGGAAAGATTGATTACCTGATGAAGGGGTAGAGGGCCTGGTATTTATAGGTAGTGCCAACCGGGTCTAGACCCGTTTGGGGCCGGGTCTAGACCCGGTTGCCCGTGGACCTAACGTGGCAGAAGCCCAGGAAGTTTAAGGCTGATGTGACAAAAGCCTAGACGGTTTAGGGCTGATGTGGCAGATCTGATGGTCGGGGGTAAACGATTTTTGTAGCGCCCCAATTTCCAATACTGGGAAACCGTGACACGAGCCAAGACCTTTTCTTCAATTAGTCACAATACACAGAAAAACAGGAGAATTTAAAACTTTTTATTCAATACACAAAGTGTTACAAGTCTGAATATTGTACAACTGTAATACCTTAGAATAGAGTTACAATATTACCTTTACATTTTCGAGTATTACAACCTTCAACATCTTACATCAGAGTACCTCTCAACTAATAGATAATCAATACATATACTGCAGCGGAACTAAACATAACACTGACTCCTTGCTTTCCTTGCCTTGAGTCCTCCTGAACCTCGCCTTTGTACTTTGGTGATCCAGTACCTATGGAAGTGGGGACGTCAGTATTCACTGACGCTTAAAGGCTGATCATATAGCAGCGAATCTCCCAAACAATATACAAAATATAGCAATGGTGTTGGTGTAGTTTAAGTGTTCGTGAGTGCTATGACTAGACTCTAATGCGATATTTAAATAGAACTAGGATACTTCCTATTCTAATGTCAGCAAGTCTCCGAAGCAACATGTAGCCCATACTACATGCGACCCCATCTCAAGCCGTTTCTCCATATATAGGAATTTGAACCCGTGTTATGAACTCTAATTGTACACAACCTGTTCCTGACACCTACACGTGGCTAATGAGGTTGCAGATGTGGTCAAGTCCCACTAATGCATTTCGCCAGTGGTGTCTATGTTCGCCACTGCGACCCGGCTAACCGGACCTCACTACAAATAAACGAACCCAATGTATCGAGCGTCATTCCAAAATCAAACTATAGGGTTTCGCAAGCGCAGGGTAGCGCGAAGCCTACCCTGTGGCACCCTCTGGGGTCTCGCAAGCACAGGACTGCACAATGCATCCTGCGGCACCCCTAGCCGCGGCACCTCAGAAATTAACAGCGCGAGATACGCAACCCGTGTCCTCAACTTGTGAGACGGCACCGTACGTATCCCTTTGACGGGAAGGTACAACCCAATACACCACCTATGATCTGCCTCAAGGGACGAGTTAGTGTAAGGGGCCCCCTACAACTGACTCCTCTCTCCCGGCAAAAGGTTTAAGTAAAATGATCCTTGTAAGTCACTATCCTAATGATGTCCCTGACTCGAACAATCCTAGGGATGATAATATTATAAACACGACATGCTAGGCCTTTAAAGTAGACTTCGCAAGACAACTCTACTAGGCTGCTCAACCTAGACTTACCGGAACCCCTCAGGATCCGGTTCGTGGCTCATCGATCCAAGACTTCGGCAGTGCGAATATACATGCATGCCGTTACCCTAAACTTGGATTTCGTCTATACTCCGGTCCTCGATTAACCTACCCTGGTTAAGATTCGACGGTACACAAGGAGTGACTCCTCCACAGTTCCTTAGGATAAGAAAACATATGTCTTAATAGTCGATAGCCCTTAGGGTGGTAATCTCACCCTAGACGAGCACAACGAACTGTGTACTAGCTAATAAGCTATACACGAGTAACAACCAAATACGAGCCAATAAGCTACGTATGAAACAATAACTACCTACGAGCCAGGCGGGCCTCGTAGGAGATAACCACGTACATACCAGCCAAATAAGCCGCGTATGAGACCAACAGCTACGCACGGGCCGGTTGAGCCGCGTACGAGATAACCACCTACATACAAGCCAAGTAAGCTACGTATGAGACCCACGGCTACGTACGGGCCAGTCGAGCCACGTACGAGCACAACCATATACAAACAACCATACAGGTAATCAATCTTAAAAGCAACTAAACGTGCTACTAGCAAACTTGATCTCCTATTATTAGAAGCAACAGAAGAGTCTACTAATGTTCTATGGTCGGTATTCTACCAAGGAAGAACCCGAAGGCGACATAACAGCCTTTATCGAACTAACTATCACTAGTGGTCTTCCCAATCCTCATTACTTCAACCTATAGCGCCTTAAGTATGGCATACAATTACAAGCGTCTTCCTACGACAATCTAATCATATAACACAACCACTCACCATAATACTCCTAAGTATGAATATGATTAATGCTTGTGCTTACATCGAGCTTAAGCATGAAAATCACTACGACCTAGACATGAGGTTCACTATGGTCAAGCATAGGTTATAATTTGAGCATGAAAGCTTACTACTTATCATAACTAATCACCACAACCCAAGCATGGATATATAACTAGTATGAACATGCAACATTCCAAGGCATAGTAGGTATTCTAACACTAACCCTACAACATTCTAAGCATGTATTTGAACTTTAGCATGGTATAGAACACAACATGAAATCACTACAACTAACCATGAGTAGTTTCTTTAATCTAAGCATGAATATCATAGTATGGATATCATTAACTTAACATGATCAACAATTAGCATGACACCTACTTACTTAGCATGAATAATGATTTAAGCATGATCATCTACTAACATAGCATGAACAATTACTTATCTAAGCATGGGTATCATGTAAACATGAGTATTCATTTAATCTAGCATGGTATACAACTTACTTACAATTTAAACTAGCATGGCATACAACTTACTTGCAATTAAGCTAGCATGGCATACAACTTACTTACAATTAAAACTAGCATGGCATACAACTTACTTGCAATTAAAACTAGCATGGCATAGAACTTACTTACAATTAAAACTAGCATGGTATATCACTTTGCCTACAATTAAACTAGCATGGTATACAATTTTTCTACCACTTATCTAGCATGGGTAACTACTAGTATGAACATTTAACATTCCTAAGTGTATATGTATATATACTTCTAACATGGTAAGTAATTTTATCATGGATCCTACAACATTCTAAGCATAATTAATTTAATCTAAACATGGTAGGAAACTCTTAGATTGAATCCTACAACATTCTAAGCATAAAGGAGTTGATCTAAACATGGTAGGAAACTCTTAGATTGAATCCTACAACATTCTAAGCATAAAAACATGATAGGATATTTTTAGAAAGAATCCTACAACATTCTAAGCATAAAAACATGATAGGATATTTTTAGAAAGAATCCTACAACATTCTAAGCATAAAGCATGATAGGAAAATTTAGAATGAATCCTACAACATGTATGTCATTCCTACATATGATAGGCAATTTTAGCATTAATCCTACAACATTCTAAACATCATTAAACATGCTAGGTATTTTTAGAAGAAATCCTACAACCTTATAAGCATATCTAAATTAATCTAATGTAATCTTAGCATGGTATTTACTCTATGAACATAAAATAAACATCTACAACTATCTACTACTACTACTACTCCATTTTAATCAAGAACATAACACACAACTATCTACTACTACTACTACTTTATTTTAGTCAAGAACATAACACCCAACTATCTACTACTACTACTACTTCATTTTTATCAAGAACACAACATACAACTACCTACTACTACTACTACTTTATGGACATAAAACATCTATAACTACTTACTACTACTTCTTCATTTTAACAACATACCACTACTACTTTATTTAATCCACATACTACTACTACTCAACATACTACTACTTTATTTTAATCAACATACTACTACTTACTTTATTTAATCAACATACTACTACTTTATTTTAACATGCTACTACTTAATTGTCTACTAGTCTTTATTAGTAGATTTATTACCACTAGTGATTAGAAAAGAAAAGATCTTTTTATTTATTCTACAACTAGTGATTATAAAAGAAAAGATCTTTTTATTTATTCTATAACTAGTGATTAATTAAAAGAAAAGATCTTTTTATTTATTCTATAACTAGTGATTAATAAAAGAAAAGATCTTTTTATTTAAGAAAGAAAACTACAATAAAACATATGCTTATTATTATTTTAGTCAAGTCCAACACAAGTCCTACAACCAACAATGGTTGTAAAAATGTTCATATGCTTATGTATAGTTCATATTAAGTCCTACAAGTCCTACAACCCCCAATCGGTTGTATGTGCAAGTTCATATGCATTATGCCATTTTTTAGTCCAACAACAAACATAAACAACAACTACAATTTTAAAGATGTGATCTTTATATGTTTAGTAGGTACTACTACTACTTTCTTTCTTTTATTCATCACCACATTCACAACAACAACAACTCACCATCACAAGAACAACCCCAAAACAAAAGAAAACAAAACAAGAAGGTAGGAGAAGAAGTCAAAACACAATACAAACAAACAAGCAAACAACCAAAGAAAAATGTGGAGAACCCCCACCTTAGTCTCTATTGGAAGGACTTACTAGCTAACCTTCTCCTTCCCCTAGCTCTTAGTGTAACGACCTGAAAAATAGCATATGGCTATTTTGCATCAAAACGTGTGCGCGATTGAGAATTTCGCGCGAATATGTATTTTCCGATAACAATTATTTTTAATCGAGAAAAATAAGATATATTGTCTACCTTATTTTATCATTATTTTCGGAATTAAATTATTTTTATACGGAGTATTACGGAGTGGTTTTAATGTATTTTTGTATTGTTTATAATATTAAAGTAGAGAATTGGGTTTTATTTGGAATGTATTGAGGACTAGGGGGCTTATATGTAATATTCCCCTTATATCATTTATTTATCTATTTATTTATTTATCCCTTATAAAACCCCACTCTCCCACCTTCTCTCCTTCTTCCCTTCTTCTTCTTCCCTCTTCCGTTTGCTTCCCAGACCGAAGGAGAAGAACCCACCCCCCAGCCTCCTCCTCCCTTCCTCCCGTTCGTCCACGCCGGCCGATCGAGAAGAAGCCCCGACCACCATCTCCTTTCTTCTTCTTCCCGTTCGTTCCCAAACCGACCCAAAAGAGCCCCGGCCCTCCCCTCCTCCTCCCATTCGCGCCCAGCCGAAGGAAACGAACCCCATGCCTCCTCCATCTTCTTCCTTCTCCATCTTCTTCCCTTCCGTTCCCATCCCGACCCAAAAGAAACCTCAGCCGAACCCATCGCCGATCACTTGCCCATGCTCAAAATCCCCTCCGATTCTTCGTCGATTCCAAATTAAATCGACGGGTAGACTAATGGAGGGATTCTCTACGTGGTGGTGGCGTCGGATTTTCGATTGGATTTCGGAAGGTAAAATCCTAATTATTTTATTGTATAAAATTTAGTCGGGTTAAATTTTATTGAGTAGGAATATTGGGGTAGAGAGATTTGGAGATGTTGGAAGTGGTAGATGTGAGAAATTAGTGGATTGTTAAAGAGATTGTAAGTTATTAGTAAATTTGGGTTTTGGATTTGTAAAAGAGAATTATATGGATATGAATTAATTCTCGTATAGTAATAGAAATTGTAGTGGGGCTATTAGAATATTTTGGGGGTGATTTAGTAATTGTTTGGAAATAAGAATCTCGTCGGCATTAGTTTATTACGTGCATCGCACGTGTATATCCCAAGCGTTCAATAAACGCTTGTGTGATATTTGGGATGTTGTTATTAGCTTTTATAATTGGTTTGGACGATTTGAGTGATTACGAGCAAAGCGCGTGTGCATCCTAGGCGTTCAATAGAATGCCTGTGTGATATTGGAGTTAGTATTATTTTTTTTTTTCCATAACTGTTTTGGATGCTTGAGCCTTGATTGCTTTGAACTTTGATGATAGGATATAGTAGCGGCTTTGGATGCGTGGTGGCGCTTTGAGCCTTCGCGGGACAATTTGTGAGTATGATTATACTAAATGCATGTTTATTGTTGTGATAAAATCTTAGGCGGTTTGAAGCAATCCTTGTTTAATTCAGCTAAAATGAAGTTTTAATTTGAAATACTGAAGGTTCTTTTGTTAAAAGTTGTTATGTGGTAAATGGGTGTGTATATGGTAAATGGATGTGATTTTAATCATTCAGTGTGATGGGGACGTATTGTGTAGATATATATATACATGGTGTTGTGATGTGTATGTGAGTTCTTAGCCTATGGGAACGTTGGAGAATTTTGATTATCATTGTATGATAAGTGGAATGCTAAGAGATAGAGTTGTATGGTAAAGAACAACTCATTTTTTTTATAAGCTTTGTTAAGAAGCATGCTTTTAAGGTAAGTTTGGGAAATTGACCAACTAGAGAGTCGTAGTAGGGAGTCATAGCTTTCTAACATATCTGGAATTTTGTAATTCCAGTTTATAGGTTGAGAGTTATGATTTTCCAAGGATGGAACGGACCCAATCTTAGTCGAAGTATTATTGGCTAAGTAAACTAGTTTCTCTCCGTTCGTACACCTGATGGAACTTGTATTTTCGAGAACTCAAATGATAGAGTCTGAAAGAGGTGCTGAACTAGGAAGTTGAAATAGACACTCCCACCTCTCCATAGGACCCGGAATCGAGAATTTCCGATGAGTGAGCAAAATCTTATGCTATTGGAAAGGTGCAGCGAGTGCAAGAAGAATGTGCTTTGAGAGTATATGAGGTTTTACAGTATCCAGTAATTTTGTATCGTGTGTTGGAAGTTATGGACGTTGCAAGCTAGCAACCTGCTGATTAGACTAAACTTCAAGTTTAAGTTAGCTTGGGGATTTGAGCTCCTAAATAGCTGAGAGTCGCCCACTAGGGGATTGCTGGGGATCTCCCCACCCTTCTAGAAGTCTGATTGTGTTAAATTCCGATGAGCGTAGCCTGGGTTACAGCTACTGCTACTTGAATTATTTCATCGGATAATTGATGAGGAGCCATCTGCATATCGCTGTGTGGTAATTATGCGCTATCGGGTTTCAATGATGTTTTAGCATTTTATCTGGGACTTAGATAAGTTCCTGTACTTAGTACTCATCGTGGACACGAACGGGTCGTACGGACTGCGGTCCAGTGAAAATACGATGCTATAGGTATACTGCGGTATATCTTTAAGTTCGTCACGGCTGTTAAATGGGATCCAGGTAGGTGCTAGTGGACACGAACGGGTCGTACGGACTGCGGTCCGGTGAAAATACGATGCTATAGGTATACTGCGGTATATCTTTAAATTCGTCACGACTGTTAAATGGGATCCAGGTAGGTGCTAGTGGACACGAACGGGTCGTACGGACTGCGGTCCGGTGAAAATACGATTCTATAGGTATACTGCGGTATATCTTTAAGTTCGTCACGGCTGTTAAATGGGATCCAGGTAGGTGCTAGTGGACACGAACGGGTCGTACGGACTGCGGTCCGGTAAAATATGATGCTATAGGTATACTGCGGTATATCTTTAAGTTCGTCACGGCTGTTAAATGGGATCCAGGTATGTGCTAGTGGACACGAACGGGTCGTACGGACTGCGGTCCGGTGAAAATACGATGCTATAGGTATACTGGGGTATATCTTTAAGTTCGTCACGACTGTTAAATGGGATCCAGGTATGTGCTAGTGGACACGAACGGGTCGTACGGACTGCGGTCCGGTGAAAATACGATGCTATAGGTATACTGCGGTATATCTTTAAGTTCGTCACGGCTTTGAACCCGACCATGTCATACTATCAGGAACAGGAAGTAGACCAAATTAGAATGCATTGCATAGCGAGGGTTCGAATCCCTAACTTAGAAACAACAGCTTGATTTGGAAAGTATGTAGTATGGGATGCATACACTTCCAAGTCTCGCTTGCATTGGACTAAGTATGTTGGCTTGACCTGGGTCACATGTAGTATGGGATGCATGTGCAACCAGAATCTTGCTGACATTAGATTAAGTGCATCTGTTCTATATTCTGTATTGTTGCATTAGACTCAGGTCATGGCATACACAAACACTAGGAAATTAGGATACACGTTTATTTTCCATTTAAGATGAATTATGAGTGTGAAAGTGATGTATTGCGAGACGTGATGATATGTGTTGTAAGAATGAATGAATACGATGTTATGTGATATGAAATTGGAAAGGAATATTTGCATAAGGCGTAAAGTGATGGGCCTTAAGCAATTAATTTGGAAATGATTTTCCAAATTAAGGTTAAGTATGTTTGTGAGCAGGTGTGGATATGCATACAGGAAGTGATGCAGCGAGTATTTGATGTGAAATTCCTTTTATGATATTTACATGCTCAGGTTTATTTTGGTATTCGTAAGTTCATTCTGTTTTACGTATAAGTTTAATTGAGTTGCTTAGTAATAAATTATACTCACACCAGAAATGGCTAACCCCTTAGTGTTTGGGGGGTTAGGGAGTCTCTGGACTACCTAGGCCCCTACTGTTACAGGTCCTCTGCGGTGCAGAGGTGAGGTGTAGACTCTGTGGACGGAGCTTCATTTTACCATGGTTACTTAAGGTTTAATTGTGTGAATAGTGCATTTTGTGATTTAAATTGTATTTTTACTGTATAAGTATGTGGATGATGATGGAGAGTAAAGTGTGGAGTGGCATGGTATGGTTTGGACCCGTACCCATCTCGTTGTAGAGTACCAGGCGCTGTGGTAAGCTTTTATAAGTTATTTTCTAAAAACTTACTACGTTTTCAAAAGGATTTATGGTTTTTAATTAATAATTGATAAACCGTCATGAGTTTGGCCCCCAGAGCATATATATATATTGCCTGTGTGATGATGCTCATTTTGGCCTGGGGAGCCCGTGATATTATTGCCGGTGATGTGAGCTACGGAATTTAGAGCAGAATTCCGTAAGCTTTTTGTGTTTCGGGGTAAAAATTACAGGGGAGACTCTGTCGAAATTTTCCCTGAAACACAACTATCTTAGTTTATGGTTAAAGTGATATAGAAATTGGAAGAATTGAGTTTGGAGTCAAAAAGGAAAAAGGGCAGGCGCTACAGTTGGTATTACAACTGATATTTGTAATTACTGCGGGGTAACTCTGTATTGAATAAAAAGTTTTAATTTCCAGCATTTTGTGTATCGTGACTAATTGAAGGAAAGATCATGGCATGTGTCACGGTTTCCCAGTTATATGGGAATCGGGGCGCTACACTTAGAATCTCCTAGGAAAAACCCTACAAGAAAACTCTCTTGTTAGTATGAGATTCTCTCTTTCTTTTCCTTTCCTTTCTTTCTTTCTTTTTGTTTTCTAAAAATGAGAGAAGGAAGAGAAGGAGGGGGTATTTATAGGAGGGGATATGAGGGGGTAAGTGCAAAATTGCACTCACATTTGCACAAAAACCCCAAGAGGTGGTGAGGCCGGCCATGCCCTAGGAGGGGGAGGGGTAAGGTGTAGGTATGGTGAGGTGGAGGCATGGTGAAGGGATAAGGTTTCTGGAAGGGATTTAATTCTTCTCATGCATACAAACCCTATTTCAAACCTCCTAATCAAACCCTAATTATCTTATTAAGTTTCCATGACAAGAATGAGTACATTGTCTAAAAGTACATACTACATACTTTGTATAATGTACTAAGTACCATACAATTGTATGTATGTGTACATGTATGTATATACAAAAATCCTCATATAATTTCCATAAATAGTTTAATTTTGAAAATAATAATAAAATAAATTTTATTATTAATTCGGAGGATTGCGCTATCAATTTGATGCGCTTCGGATGCACACCGACCGATAGATGCGCGTAGACACTGTTTGTGGGTAAACTGGCGAAAAATTACCAAAATAATCTGATTTTGGAATTAAAATGAAATATTAATAAAATAATAATAAAATAGTAATTTATACGAGGTAATATCCGTCCGGGATATTACAATTTTTGAGGGGATCCTGTAGCCCAGGAGGGGCCACGTCATCTGACCCATATTAGGAGCCCCCCACTCCTGGAGGGCTGGGTAATCTAGCCGTGTAGAAGTTGTTTTTTGCCACTGTAGGAAGAGCGGGTTGGTGTGTATGGCAAAGAATGGGATCCGTATCTTACAGAAGAGGTCAGTGGGGTAGGATGAAGGGATTCCCTCTTGGAGTCACGCAGGGCATCGAAGCTCGGCCGGCAGAGCATCGAGGGTCGATGGACGGGCCCCCTTACTGGTTTGGAAAAGCAAAGGGGGGCGTTGAGACCCCCGAAGTAAGAGTTCTTCTTGCCGAGCCTCTAGGGTCGGCAGGCGAGCCCCTCGCTAGTTGGGAAATAGTTTGGGGCTCGTGGTGATATCCGAGCGTCGACCCAGAGGTCATTTGGCCGAGAGAGTAGGGGGTCGGTAGGCGAGGCCCCTCACTTGTTGGAAAAGTTATAGGGCATTGGAGTCTGGGGAGTAGTGGTCCTTCCTGACGAGCGTAGAGGGTCGGCAGGCGAGCCCCTCATTGTTGGGAGATAATTTTGGGGCTCACGGTGATATCCGAGCGTCGGCCTCGAGGTCGCTTGGCCGAACGTAGGGGGTTGGCCGACGAGCCACCTCACTTGTTGGAAAAGAAAGGATACGTAGGAGTCTGGGGAGTAGTGGTCCTTCCTGCCGAGCGTCGAGGGTCGGCAGGCGAGCCCCACATTATTAGGGAATAATTTTGGGGCTCACGGTGATATCCGAGCGTCGACCCCGAAGCCGTTCAGAGAAACATTTTGGCGCTCGTGGTGACATCTGAGCGTCGAGGTCCAAGCAGTTTGGAAGAAACTTTTTGGGCTCGAGGTGGCATCCCAGCGTCGAGGTCCAAGCAGTTTGGGAGAAACTTTTTTGGCTCGCAGTGACATCCGAGCGTCGAGGTCCAAGCAGTTTGGGAGAAACTTTTTGGGCTCGCTGTGGCATCTGAGCATCGAGGTCCAAGCAGTTTGGAAGAAACTTTTTGGGCTCGCGGTGACATCCGAGCGTCGAGGCCCAAGCAGTTTGGGAAAAACTTTTTGGGCTCGCGGTGACATCCGAGCGTCGAGGCCCAAGCAGTTTGGGAGAAACTTTTTGGGCTCGCGGTGACATCCGTGCGTCGAGGCCCAAGCAGTTTGGGAGAAACTTTTTTGGGCTCGCGGTGGCATTCGAGCATCGAGGTCCAAACAGTTTGGGAGAAACTTTTTGGGCTCGTGGTGACATCCGAGCGTCAAGGTCCAAGCAGTTTGGGAGAAACTTTGTGGGCTCGCGGTGACATCCGAGCGTCGAGGCCCAAGCAGTTTGAGAGAAACTTTTTGGGCTCGCGGTGACATTCGAGCATCGAGGCCCAAGCAGTTTGGGAGAAATTTTTTGGGCTCGCGGTGACATCCGAGCATCGAGGTCCAAGCAGTTTAGAGAAACTTTTTGGGCTCGCGGGTTCATCCGAGCGTCGAGGTCCAAGCAGTTTGGGAGAAACTTTTTGGAGGAACTTGGGTGAATAATGGTGAAGTACCCGAGAAGTTAACCCTGCACGGCGAGGCATCGCGTTGGTTGACAGAGCCGAGGGTAAGAAGATATTTTTGCGCACTAGGATGACGTCATCAAGATCTTAGTGGCTGTTAGATTTTGATGATGAAGATCAGACGGCCAGATCTTTTTGCGGAAGTCCCGCCTGCACTTATAAATCCCCCTCCCCCCACCTCACTTGTTCACTTTGCTTTCAACTTCTTTAATCAATAGAAATTTTCTTGCACACCGCCGGCGACCGTTTTTCGTTGACCTTTGCATTCTCCAGTGAAACAGGTTAGTATTTTTGTTTTAAAATGACACGGTCTCAGTCTGGTTCCGAGGCAGGCACTTCAAGTCATGGCAAGGAGGAGGTTCATTCGTCTTCAATATCTTTTTCGTCGGGTGACATCTTCCCGGTAAAGGAGGAAGTTCTGTCAGTAGGAGGGTCGGATAGCGAGGGCAATGTAGCCTTTATCGTAGAGCCCTTGCAATCCCATAAGCCGGGTAAGGAGCCTGTAAAGGTGGAGCAAGAAGAAAGGGATCCCGAGCGAGAGGGGCTTTTGAAGGAGGAGAACGAGTTAGGAGAAGGAGGCCGAGAAGAAGAGGAGCAGGCCAAGGAAGGTGATGATTAGGAGGAGTCCGAGCAAGGGACTGAGAGTAGTAGTGGCCATGGCGAGGTCGGAGAGGCCGCAGAGGAGGTAGGGGAAGAAGAGGCAGACCTCCCACCGTTGCCTCCCCTAGCGACCCTTCCCCCTGATAGGAAAGATCGCCCTCGAAGGAGGAAGAGAAAGTGGATACGGCCCGATAGTCCGGCCGAGAAGGATAAGTGTGAGTATGGCTCTGGGTTCACGTACCTCCTTCTCTCGGCAAAAATCCAGGATCGATCAGGATGTATCCTGACGACGTGATGGATCTTCTGGCGTATACATCTCTTTTGAGGGACAAGGGCCAGTCCATGATCAAGATGAACAGTGTGAAGTGTGCCCTGCCAAGGGACTACTTGCCCATCTTGGGGGCGGCTTACTTCATTCCTCGGGAGTTCGAGCTGCTAGTGTCGAACCTAGGAATTCGCCCGACCACTACGCTCGAACCGAGCTTCTGCATGTTCCCTGAGGATGCTTTCATCTCGGGGATGAGGCTTCCGTTGCACCCGTTCATCAAGAGGGTGCTGAACTGGGGGGAGCTGAGTCCGATGCAGTATGGTCCCAACTCTTGGAAACACTTAGTGTGTTTTATTTTGAAGTGTCAGGAGAAGGGGATTACGCCGAGGCTGACCTACTTCCGAGCCATCCTGGGGATGAGCTTTCTCGGGGACCAGGAGGGGATTTTCTGTCTTTCGCCCTGCCCCCATAAAAAGGTGATGCACAGCCATTCGGACTCCATCAAGGATTGGAAAGAGAAGTACTTCGTAGTCCGGAGTGAGAAGCCATGGGACATCCCCACTGTTTGGAACTTCGGAAAGTCGAACCACACGCTGCCGAAGCGAAGAGACTTGACTGAGAAGGAGTGGGCGAAGGTCGACAAGATCGTGGAGGGTCACAGCATTGGGTGGCCTCGCATCACGGAGCTACACCTTGCCCGAGCCGGACTGAGCCCGGCCAACCCTAGTATGTTTTTGTTTCTATTCTGTATTTCTTTCTACCTTTGCGTTAACATGTTTACTTTTCGTTTTTTTGTAGAAATGTCTGCCAAGGAGTCTGATAACCGCAACGCTATAGTAGAATTGGCAGCCAAGAGAAGGGCTGAAGCGGCGAAGAAAGCTGCACAGGAGAAGAGCAGAGCACCGGCCGCGGGGTCCAGTAAGGTACCGGCGCCGACTCCCGAGCAGCCACCTCCGAAGAGGGTGAAGAGGCCTCACCACTCGTCGAGGTCGGGGAAAGAACCGAGGGCGAGCTCCAGAAGTAAGAAGTCGGCTGAGGTTCGAAAGCAGAGGCCTCCGCCCTCTCGCCCCGATGCCACACAGATGGTGGACAGGCAGAGCTTGCAGCAGCACGTCCCAGGCTGGGGGGTGACGGCAGGGGACACCCTGCTCCAGGGCTCGGTGGCAATGGAGGTGGCAGAGCACATCTCCATGGAAAGGGACCGGATGAGTCTGGCAATGCAGACATCCGAGGTAGCCTACATGCGGTGGGCTCAGGCACAATTCTCAATAAGTGTTTGGTGTTTTCCATGCGCGCAGAATTTCAGAGTTCAGGATTTTTCTATCTTGTTCTTCATCGGCCAGGCGTTACTCCATGGGCAGCACTACCACCGGTGCATGGAGAAGGAGGTCCTCGTCGAGAGGAAGAACACGGAGAAGCACTTCTGCGAGGTCTCTAAGCTGACGGCCGAGCTGAAGGAGGCCCGGGATAAGGAAGCGATCCATGACGCTCAGATGGACTCGATTATGGGCCATCACAGGGACGAGCTGGCACATTTTAAGGAGAAGGCCCAGGCGGAGGCCGTGAAGGCAAAGAAGGCCATGGAAGAGGCGTAGATCTCCACGGCGGATACTCTGATCGCGGCCCAGGATGAGGCCTATGTCAAGGCGAATGAGCACTTCACGCTGATCTACCCGGACAAACAGATCGATCATCTGCACTACAACTGGCAGCCAAAGCATCCGCCTACGCCCGGTGGCGATGAGGAACTGGGGGACCCTCACCAAGAGGAGGTCGGGGGCGACCCTGCTGATGAAGAGGTGCCACCTTCCCCCCCCCCCCCCTCAAGCATAGTTTGGGTTTTCATTTTTTGATTTTGTAAACGCCTTCCGCGGACTGGCCACCGCTTTTTGTAATACAAAAAATTTGAATCTTAATACAAGAGGATTTTTTGGCCGATGCTCCATGACTTGTATTTTTTAGTCTCTTTTGTGACCTGTTGTTTTTCCCGTCTTTTAGATAGACACATGAAGTCCTCGGTGCCGACCTTGGTTCTGCCGAGGTCTTCTGGGTCCGAGCTGGGCTGGGGGCCATGGAGAGTGTTCTGGCTTGCCAATGTAAGCAGGCTCAGGACCGAGCGGCCGCAGTGAATTTCTTCACGAACAAGTCTAGGGAGCTCAGCTTGGAGGTCGCTTGTCTGAAGAAGGCCATAGCCGACCGAAACTGGTGGGTAGTTGAGACGAACTGGTCAATCTCGGATGCCTCGAGTTGGCGGTTGACTTCGGAGTCTTTTCTTCGTGAGGCTGTTGTAGAGAAAGAGTTGGAGATCCATAGGTTGAAGCTAATGCTAGGCGCCGGTCTAATCGAGGAGGTGAGCAATTCCGTACTAGGACCTTCTTCGACCTTTTTCTCAAAGGCGGCCCAGCCTACTGATGTGGAAAGCTATGTTGCTGGAGTGCCTTCCCCGGTCGGACCGGCCGAGCGTGCGAAGGAACCCGAGGGAAGCGCCGATTTTAAGTTTTAAGCCGAGCTAAGCTTTTCATTGTAATGGGCGGCCGTTTCTGGCGCTCTATGAGTAATAAAAAAAACTTCCGACCTCTTTAACTTTGACGATTCATTGAGTGAGGAGGGCAGGAGTGTGGCTCGAGATTGTTGCCGAGTTTAGCCTTGTAGGGGGTCGCCGAAGAGGCAAAAAGTCCGAACCGTAGTTACTTGCAGGCAACGCCCAATGAGTGACGTTTCGCCTTCCGATAAACATTAATGGCGACATTTTGCATTCCGCCGTTTGGACTTCCCGATGTAATAAATGCCCTGCTCAGAAGGCTATATAATCCCCCTCTCCTCACTGTTTTTTCATCAGCTACTAGCGGTGACTCATCGGCCACCTACTTACAATTCGGGTGCCTACCGAAGGCGGGTGCCCGTAATTGGAATTTTGGTCCGAGAGTTCTGGGTTGGTGGCTCACCTATCACCCTCGAACTCTGAGGGCCGTAAGCCCTGAGTTGCTTCGCGGGTGAGTGGTGGGTTGACTAATTAGTCCGAAGGCTCGGCGAGAGTCCTGGGTCGGTGGCTCCCCTGCCGCCCTCGAACAATTCGGAGTTTTGGCCCTGAAAGTCATAAACCCCGAGTTGTTCGTGGGTGAGAGGTGGGTCAACTAACGGTCCGGTGCTTGGGGCATTTGCCGAAGGCGAGCACCCTAAATCTTTAATGAAAACTTTTGGAACGGGCATGGTTGAAGGTCGTCGCCGAGCGTAAAAGGTATGGCTTGAAAAAGCCAAGGCCTTGCTCGAGGTCGACACCAAGCCCTTATGTGTACGTCTCGATGAATAGTATGGGTGTAGCCAGAGGTTATCACCGAGCGCATAGGTTGTCATCGCCGAGTGCATAGGTTGATGGGTTTGAACAAGCCCAAACCATGCTCGAGGCCGATGCCAAACCCCCATATCTTAGAGAAGCCAGTGATGGGAATAGCTGCAGGTCGTCGCCGAGCATAAAGGTCGCATGACTTTGAAAAAAACCAAGGCATTGCTCGAGGTCGACGCCGAGCCCCCACACCTATTCTCGGAAAGATAGCACGGGTGTAGCCGGAGGTCATCGCCGAGTGCATAGGTTGATGGGTTTGAACAAGCCCAAACCATGCTCGAGGCCGATGCCGAGCCCCCATACCTTAGAGAAGCCAGTGATGGGCATAGTTGAAGGTCGTCGCCGAGCATAAAGGTTGCATGGCTTTGAAAAAAGCCAAGGCCGTGCTTAGGGTCGACGACGAGCCCCCACACCTGTACGCGGAAAGATAGCATGGGTGTAGCTGGTGTTCATCGCCGAGCGCATAGGTTGATGGGCTTGAACAAGCCCAAACCATGCTCGAGGCCGATGTCGAATCTCCATACCTTAGAGAAGCTAGTGATGGGCGTAGCTGTAGGTCGTCGCCGAGCGTAAAAGTCGCGTGGCTTTGAAAAAAGCCAAGGCCTTGCTCGAGGTCGAGGTCGACGCCGAGCCCCCACACCTGTTCTTGGAAAGACAGCACGGGTGTAGCTGGCATCTCCGAGCGCATCGGTTGATGGGCTAGAACAAGCCCAAACCATGGTCGAGGCCGATGCCAAGCCCCCGTGCCTCAGAGGTGATTTTTTCTGGCTCGAGGTGCCGTCCGATTGCCGAGCCCCAAGTTTGTAAGGGAAGCTTTTTGTGGCTCGCAGTTTCTTCTGAACGCCGAGCCCTAGGATTATAAGAGAAGCTTTTTGTGGCTCGAGGTTTCTTCCGAACGTTGAGCTCGAGACATGTTTCTTGAGAAAGTTAATACGAAGCCAAAGCTTGTTTTAAGAAAGCTGGCATAGTTACAACACACTAGGACTTTACAAAACAAGGCACGACACGCCGATTACATTTTTCATAATTTACATTGTCTGTAGAGGCTAGTCCTCCCCTCCGAGGAATTTGATGAGGTGCTCTGCATTCCAGGGCCTTATGACAGCCTTGCCCTCGGGTCGGTGAGGTGGTACGTGCCCGGGCGTACAACCTCAGATATCTTGTACGGGCCTTCCCAGTTTGGGGCCAGTTCCCTCTTTTCGCCGGGGTTAGATACTGCCAACTTCCGGAGGACGAGGTCCCCCAGCTTGATGTCGGTGGGACGCACCTTTTTGTTGTAGAACCTTACAATCCTCTATTGGTAGGTGTTTCTTCTGATTGCAGACTTCTCCCTGACCTTCTCTATGAGATCCAGGTCGGCACGTAGTTGTGCCGAGTTGCTTGCTTCGTCAAAGGCCAGGATCCGGGGGGATCACGGCCTCCATGCCGTATGTCAGATTGAATGGCGACTCTCCCGTGGGGATTCTCTTCGTCGTTTGGTGGGCCTAGAAAATGCTCGGCAGCTCGTCGACCCAAAACCCCTTGGAAGAGTTATCAAGTCGTTTCTTCAGACCATCAAGAATCCGGCGGTTCGCGTTCTCGGCCTGGCCGTTTGACTGCAGGTGGCATACCGAAGAAAAGTGCTGCTAGATCCCGAGATCTTTGCAGAACTTTCGAAAATTCTAACCCGCGAATTGAGTCCCATTATCTGTGATGAGTACTTGTGGAATTCCGAACCGGAAAACGATGTGTTTCTAGAAAAATTGTTGGGTCTGTTGCTCGGTGATCGTGGCCAGAGAATCAGCCTCGATCCACTTCATGAATTAGTCGATCGCCACTATGAGAAACTTTTTTTGGCCCGTTGCCTTCGGAAATGGGCCTACCAGATCCATCCCCCACATAGAAAAGGGGGTCGAACTGGCCAGGGAGCGAAGGTTTTCTTGTGGAGCTCTTCTCACCGAGGAGAACCTTTGACAAGGGCCACACTTCTTTACCAGGGCCAGGGCATCTTGTAGCATTGTGGGCCAGTAGTACCTGTGATTCAGAGTCTTTCGCGCAAGCGATCGGCATCCCATATGGCACCCGCCGATTCCTTCATGGAGCTCCTTGAGAGCGTACTTTGCTTCATCGAAGGTTAAGCAGCGGAGTAGGGCCTTCCGTCCATCGTGGTGTAAGACCTTTTGAAGAAGGTCTCGCTGATCATGGCGAACCTTTCTGAACGGACCCTGATCTGCCTTGCCTCAGCTCGGTCTTCGGGGAGCTCTCCTTTGATTAGAAACTTTCTGATGGGAATGGTCCAATCGTCCGGATGAACTCCGTCTTCGATGAAGAGGACCTCGGGGAGGTCGGTGCTCAGCTTCAGCAGTACTTCTATCAGGACAGTGTGGTTGAGACCCTCGAAGGACGAGGAGGCTAACTTTGACAGAGCGTTGGCCTGGGCATTCTACTTTCTGGGAATTCTTAAGACTGCAGATTCATCAAAAGACGCCAAGAGCCGCTAGACCACGGCCAAGTACCAGATCATCCGATCATCACAGGCCTCGTACTCTCTGGTGATCTGATTGACCACGAGCTGAGAGTTGCTGAATGCCCTGATCTGCTTGGCACCGACCTGATGTGCCAGAGTGAGCCAGACGATCATGGCCTCATACTCGGCCTCGTTGTTAGAGGCTGGAAAGTTGAGGCGAAGGCAATATTGAAGGAGGAAACTGTCAGGACCCCGCAGAATGATACCCGCACCACTCCCTGCTTCGTAGGAGGAGCCGTCGATGTAAACTTCCCACATCTGGGTGGCCTCCCCGCTTTCAGGTTGCTCGGAGATGGTGCATTCCGTGATGAACTCGGCGAGGGCCTGCCCTTTGATAGCCGTCCTTGGCTGATAGCCGATGTCGTATTGACTGAGCTCGATCGACCATTTGACCAGTCGTCCGGAGCTCTCGGGCTTGTAGAGTACGACCTTCAGAGGCTAGTCCATGAGAACCTGAATTAAATGCGCCTGGAAATAGGGACGGAGCTTCCGCGTGGCCATGACCAGGGCGTACGCTACCTTCTCCATTTTTGAGTATCTGGTCTCGGTCGACAACGTGGTCCTGTCTGCACTGGCTCTTGATGAGCATGTCATCGACGTATACGTCCATGTTGCGACCGATTTGATCCTTGAAGACTCGGTTGACGAGCCTCTGATAAGTAGCACTGGTGTTCTTTAGCCCGAAAGGCATAACCCTGTAGCAATAAAGACCCTGGTCCGTGACGAAGGACGTCTTGGCTATATCAGGGGGGAACATTCGGATCTGGTTGTAGCCTGAGAAGGCGTCCATGAAAGAAAGGAGCTCGTGACCCGACGTTGCATCGATCAAAGCGTCGATGTTGGGGAGAGGGAATGAATCTTTGGGGCACGCCTTGTTGAGGTCATTAAAGTATGTGCAGATCCTCCAGCTCCCGATCGCCTTTCTGACCATCACGACGTTTGCCAGCCACTCAGGGTAGCTGACCTCTTGTATGAAACGACTGGACAAGAGTTTGTCCACCTCTGCTTTCACTGCTTGCTGCCTCTCCGGGGCAAACTTACGTTGCTTCTGGACGATCGGCTTCGAGCCGGTGATCACACTGAGTTTATGCATGATCAGATCTTCAGAGATCCCGGGCATATCGGAGGGCTTCCAGGCGAAGAGGTCGACATTGTGGTGAATGCAGTCGATCAAATCGGTCTTGAGGTTGGGAGCGAGGGAGCAGCTCACGCGGAACCACTTTGATATGTCTCCTATCTCGAATGAAACTTCCTCTAATTCGTCCGCCGGTTCCGGCTCTGGTTGGCTTCTTTCGGGTTGCAGCTCGATGGTGTCTGGGGGAAACACACCACCCCCGACCGCTGTTGTAACACCCCGAATTCCAAAATACAACTGAATTTGAGATTCCACAGGATCTTTACACTTCTTTCGTACAATTTTATAAGGAATTTAAAACTTCCCACTTTACATCAAGTTACAAGAAATCTTTACACTTTACATTTTACAGCGGAAGCAATTTACAACATAAATGAAAGTACAATAACATTTGAATAATCTCTAAGCATCAGTTCTTCTTTAATCTTTATCATGTCATTTATCCTGCATACAAAACTGTGGGTACATCAGTTTATTCAACTGACGAATATTATACACGGCCATCCTCTCTATGCCGGAAACAGTATAATTGATTTTTCATATTTAACAAACACAAACTTGTTCACATATCAAACTAAGGGGAATACCCAATTGATGTCGTGTTGTGATTGTGCACTTAGTCCTTAATGCATTTGTTTATATTACATGACACTAATGTGCACTTGTTCGGATTCTATGCATCCCATACTACATAGGTCTGAGGGCAAGCCTCTTAATCGTTCTTCATCTTGTAGGGTTCAATCCCTCGTTATGACTTACTCTACTACTGTAACTACGGTAAGTATCCTAGATGTCCTATTAGTACGAGCTCATGTACAGAAAAACTGGAGGGAAATCTCACGTCATGTCACGACACATCGTGAAGACTATCTATGGACAATTCAGCCTCCTTCATGGCACGCGATTCTCTTGCAGTCACCAAACACCCTACAAGCGTCGCCAAGATCCCGATAATTCCGGAGTAGTGCCCACATCATGTCACGACGCATCGTGAAGACAAACTGTGAATCACACTCACATCGTAGACTCGAGGCCCGTCATACTTGTGTTTTTCTCTCACTTTCATCACCTCTTCACTATGTACTAATCCTTAATTTAATGAAATCATGAACAAAATCAATCTCTTAGAGTTAGCCCTCTCACCAATACCAGTCTTATTTCTTTCATTTCACATGACCCAAACCTGGTCTTTTCAATTTCAATAATCATATCTTATCACTTTTCACTTGCCGGTGTGAGTTTTGGCTACACCCTAATTTTCAATTTTAATTCACAAATTCACAATCTGAGTTGTTAAACTCAAAAATATTTCTCTTTTTCAATCACATGATTCCCAATCTTTTCATGAGTCAATAATCATACATGAAGTTCAATTATATATCATGCATTTCATAACCAACATTTATTTCCACATTTAAAATCATATCACAAATATCTAGTCAAAGTGAATATTCACAAACTCACTATTGTCACACTATTCTTTAATAAGAATAACTCATATAAAAACTTCACAATTATATTTTCCTTCCATCAATTTTGCTTTTTAACATTTACATTAATCACCTCATGAAAAATCCACATTTTTACGAAATTACAATTATAAGAAAACAATTGTTTCGAGTACAATTTCACCTCAAATACATTTTATTTTAGTCCAATAACTCCAAATAAATTTTCATAGGTTGTACTCATCGATACTAGGCCACACGTCATAGGAATTTTCTCACAAAAGAAGGCAGATTTACTTGAAGCTTCGGGAAAGTCGACGGTCGAATATGGCCAGTCGGCTGTTCCGCAATAATGCAAAATTTCGAAAATAAGGAGGTCAGGGAAGTCGACTGTTAAATGTAATAAGTCGGCTGTCCAGCGATATTTTAAAACCCGGAATCAATGATCAGGGCAGTCAACCGTTGCATATGGCCAGTCGACTGTACTGCGGGGTTTTCAATTCTCCACATATAATTTAAATTTGTGTACTACTCTTTTCATAATTCGTTTGACATTTTTCGAACACAAATTGGTATAAAAATTTCCTACATCAATTCCCTGTTTTTCCCTCTTTCATAAACCCAAAACATATTATAATTTATTCATTCTAAACAATATCACGAAAGTCCAACTAAACTCGCAAAACAAACAATTTCATCTACTAGCATTTTGTACTTAGTTTTGATATTAACAACAATTCTAATTCATATATTCCATAACTACAAAACGATTCGCATACAATTTAAGATTCATGACAAGATAACATGCAATCTATCAAGCAATCAATTTAATCAACTAGCAAGTCCTTTTTCCAATTAAGCGTATTCTTATTAGTTTCTTTCATGCATTATCATTTCAATCACCCCTAACATGGTATCTAATTAGAAATATAGAAAAACAACCCACCTTATTTGAAGAGAAAGATTTATTTGGAGAGAAAGATTCACAACCCCTCCTAAACGAAAGAGTCCTTCTCGAGCTTGCAAAACGAGTGCTCCTCCTCCTCCTTGATGTGCAACCCGAGACTTCAATAGTGCAACTCGAGCCCTCCTAGTAGCCGGCCTCCTTGATGCAAGCACACACAAAACCCTCTCTCTCAATCTTTTATTCTCACTTCCTACTAATAACTCACTACTAACAATTGTATTTTCTTACTATAAGTTTGGAGAATGAAGAGTGCAAGAATAACTAGGCTAGGGCGGGTATTTATACAAAATTTTGGGACAAATAAAGGGATGGGATTAATCTAGGAGTTAAGGATCAAAGGCTAGGATTTAAGGGGAAGTTGTAGTAACCAACCATGATCCCAAAACTACCTCCCACAAACTCCACTTCTCTTTTCCCTTTCCCTCCCATTCAAAACCGGCCAAAATGGAGTGCACAATACACGTGTACGTGCAATGCACGTGCATTCAATAGTCTCCCATTTCAAAAGTTGTACATTTTATTCTTTATAAAAATCATCTTAAAAAAATGTCTACATTACAAGTTGTATTTAAAAGAGAAAATAAATTCATGGGTCTTTATTTAATGGGCCAAATTAGTTTACAAAAATAAATTAAATTGGGTTATAAGAGAAAAAAAAAATGGGCTTTAATAAAAATAAATACAAAAGACATATATATGTAATGAAAATAATTATAAGATTTTATACTGCAAAATTGCATGTGCACAATACGTACAAAAATAATAAGACACAATAATAATTTTCATAAATGAAAATCAGGGTATTACAGCTGTCATATAGCACGACCGTGCTGCTTCTTGGTCCTTAATGCAATTATTTATATTATATGACACTAATGCACACTTGTTCGGATTCTATGCATCCCATACTACATAGGTCCGAGGGCAAGCCCTTAACCGTTCTTCATCTTGTAAGGTTCAATCCCTCGCCATGACTTAATCTACTACTGTAACTACGAAAAGTATCTTAGATGTTTTTCGACCTACGAACTCATGTCTAGGCGCCCTGGAGGGAATCCCAACGCACTGACACATGACTCATCATCTAGGCATCATGTGGTAATTCAATGCCTACCATAGACATGACACCACCCGCAGTCGTCAAACACCCCACGAGCGTCGCCACCAGGACGGTACTCTGGAGCAGTATCCATGCCCTATCATGACTCATCATGGGACATCCTGTGAATACTCTCACGCTGCCAATCCAATGGCCCCCATACTTAATGTTTTTCTCTTACTTTCATCACATTTTCGCTTTGTATCTAATCCTTAGTTTAATTGAATCATGAATAAAATCAATCTCTTAGAATGTAGCACTCCCATTATACCGATCTTATTCATTTAATTCACATGACCCAAATCTTGGTCTTCTCATTTCAAAATATCATTTCACAATTCTTTCATTTCCGGTATAAGGCTTGGCTATACCCCAATTCTCAATTTCAACTCATAATTACAATGTCATAATCATAAGATCTTTTCATGATTACTCACAATTCATGTTTCAGAAGCATAGTATTCATGTATTCACATCTTTTATAATTCATCACAATCAATAATTCAATTTCACGTGCAATCCGTGTGCAAGAATAAATTTTCAATTAATAGTCACCAACAATTTCATGCATTCCACAAATCTATTATTCACATTTCAAAATCTTACTACAACACATTTCTATCATTCCATTTAATCACACTAGTCACCATTTTCAAAAATTCATCTTTTATAACTCAAAATTTTCCATTTATTTTCCTTTTATTTAAAAGAATAATTAAATTTTCAAAAGAAGTCATTCCTTGCAAAAACCCCAATTCTCCTATTCGCACTTTATCAAAAGTTGCATCAATATTTCTTATAAAGTTCCAATAATTTTTCAGAAATTAAAATAAGTTCCTTCTTGTAAAAACAGTCTCACTTATACAAAGCCACAGGTAATAGAGATTTTCTCACAAAATACAGATATTATTAGAAACTTCAGGGCAGTCGACTGTCAACTATAGCCAGTCGACAGTTTTGCGAGGTTCTAAAGCTCGAAAATAAATAATCAGAGAAGTCGACTGTCACATATGGCCAGTCAGCTGTTCTGCGAGGTTCTAAAGCTCGAAAATAAATAATCAGAGAAGTCGACTGTCACATATGGCCAGTCGGCTGTTCTGCGATGGTTTTTAAACTCAAAAATAAAAATGAAGAGGGCAGTCGACTGTTTCAATAGCCGGTCGACTGTGCTACTGGTTTTCAATTTCTCAAAAAAAAGTTTTAGTTCTTTTTCTTCTCTTTTTTAAAACAAAAATATCCAGAATAAAACTACATTCAATTCTACAGTAACCAGTATTTTTAAAGGTATTTTTAACTCTTTAAAACATATAATTACCCTTAGTTTGTATTTTCTGAACACTATTTCGACATTTGAAAACTAACACATACTTCTCCAAAACAAAAAAATAGTTTTTCACAAAAATCACTACAATGATGTTTTCTTACTCATTGCCAATTATGATATTTTTAGAACACAAAAATCATCTTTATAAGTGAATAAAACCTCTATTTTTATCAACTAGTCTACACATGAAGCATTCGATTATTTGTTTGCCAAAAATACATTCTTTCCATTTATTCTAATTTTCACATGGCATATATATATAGCAATGAGTAATTTCATTACATTTATCTATCAATTCATCTTTAACATACCATTCTACTTTAGCACTTTAATCCATAAACATGATGCTAGTCTTTTACTAATTAATCCACATAGTTCGCATTTAGGACATATCTTGCATACTAACATTAGAAATAAAGAGAACATTCACTTTACTCATAATTAATAAATATAGTAATCAAACAATACACATTTGCTAATTTATCAATTCCCTTCTAATTAGGCAAGCATGCATTTCATTTCACCAGTAGCTTATAATAACAATTCAATTTCATTCCCTAGCATGATTTCTACTTTAGAAGTAATGAGAAACACCCACCTTTTGAAGAAAAGACAATGAGAAAATCTCCTAGAGCCTCCTAGAATGCGATGCAACGATCTCCTTCTTGCTTCTTTGCCACCAAACCGAGAGCTCCAAGTTGAAATGGGGGGTGTCCGGCCTCCACTAGGAACACACACACTCACACTCACACACTAATATATATTTCCTATACAATGTTTCTCTTTCAATATTTGCTTTAGTGTAGAATACAAGTATGAAGGGGGGGTATTTATACTAATTTTAGAGTAGATTGGAGGGCTAGAATTTATTGGATAGTTATAGAATGAATGGCTAGGATAGGAGGGGAAGTTGTAGCAACCACCCACACACAAAGCAACCACCCATGCACACACACCCACACTCCCCATCATCCATGCACAATCCGGCCATCATTAGTGTGCATTGCACACTACGTGCATTGCACATGCCACCTAGTACCCCTATTTAGAAGTTTGTACAATTTTAATTAATTAAAATGTTCACCATTTGTCTCTACATGACAAGTGTGACCATTTAATTGATTTATTAAATTTGTGGGCTTCACAATTAGTGG
Organism: Hemerocallis citrina; assembly: GCA_017893485.1. Lineage (NCBI taxonomy): Eukaryota > Viridiplantae > Streptophyta > Magnoliopsida > Asparagales > Asphodelaceae > Hemerocallis > Hemerocallis citrina. The sequence goes on from CM030368.1 coordinate 54,469,941, forward strand.
GCTTAGGCTTGTGGGCCAAGATAAATAATAAAAAAAGAAATAAAGAATTATTAAAGTGGGCTAACAAATAAAAATAGTCTTTTAGAAATAAGCTTTTAGAAAAATAAAGGAAAAAAATTCTTCATACTAAAAATGAAACTTTATATATGAAAATAAGTAAATAATATACACATGAAATTTGCACGTGCACAACACGTGAAAATCAATATTTTTTATTTAAATGAAAGTTTAGGGTATTACAACACTCCCTCCTTAGAATAGTTCCGTCCCCGGAACTACAATTAAAGAGTGAGAAAACAAAACACAATAAAAAAAGTACAATCAAACAAAGAGCTCAGGATGATCCTTCCTCATCCTCTCCTCAGATTCCCAAGTAGCCTCTTCAACCAACTGGTTTCTCCAGACTACCTTGACCATCGGTATCGTCTTATTCCTCAAGACTTTCTCCCGACGATCAACAATCTGAACTGGAAGCTCAATGTAACTCAGATCCAATTGCAAACCCTCTGGCACTTCGGGCAAATGATGACTTGGATCTAGAATGTAACCTCTCAGCATAGACACATGAAAGACATTGTGCACCTGAGACAACTCTTCCAGTAACTGAAGCCGGTAAGTAGTTTTCCCGATCCTTTTCAATATATTATACGAGCCTATGAACCTCGGGGCTAACTTTCTACCCTTTCCAAATCGGATCACACCTTTGTTGGGCGATACCTTCAGAAAGACAAAGTTACCAACCTCAAACTCAAGGTTCCTTCTCCGGTTGTCTGCATAGCTCTTCTGCCTACTCTGAGCATCCACCAACCTCTTGCTGATCATATCAATCTTTTCAGAGGTCTACTGCACAATCTCAGGCCCAAACATCTGACGCTCCCCAACTTCGAACCAACAGACAGGCGTCCTACACCTTTTGCCATACAAAGCTTCGTACGGTGCTATCTGAATGCTAGTCTGAAAAACTGTTGTTGTAGGCAAACTCCACCAAAGTTAAATGCCTTTCTCAACTGCCCCCAAAATATAGTACACAATACCGAAGCATATCCTCAAGAATACGGTTGACTCTCTCGGTCTGCCCATCGGTCTGGGGATGAAAAGCAGTGCTGAAATCTGTCTTGGTACCCAAAGCTGTCTGAAGACTCCTCCAGAAATGCGAAGTAAATTGCGTATCTCGATCAGACACAATGGTCAACGGAACACCATAAAGCCTGACAATCTCACCAACATACATCTCAGCTAACTTGTCCATCGAAGCAGTGAGCTTCATTGCCAAAAAGTGAGCGGACTTGGTTAGTCGATCAACTATGACCCAAATCGCATCATTGCCTTTTGGACTCTTAGGCAAACCCATGATGAAATCCATACTGATGTTATCCCACTTCCATTCCGGAATAGGTAACGGTTGCAATAGACCTCCGTGTTTCTAATTCTCGGCTTTGACTTGTTGACAAATCTCACACCTCGACACAAATTCAGCCACATCCCGCATCAAACCTGACCACCAGAAATGCTGTTTAATATCCTTATACATCTTGGTACTCCCAGGATGTATTGACAAAAGAGTCGCATGTGCCTCCTAAAGAATACTTTCTTTCAAGTCCGACTGATCCGGAATACACAGCCTCTCACCAAACCACAGCACTTCATCCCTGATCTAAAATCCGAACAACTTGCCAGCACCAACTTGCTCCTTTATCTTCTAAATCTCTGCATCTTCCTTCTGACTTGCAATAATCCTTTCATTCATCGTCGGTTGAAGCCTCAACTGAGCTAAAGATGATCCCAAGCCTTGCAGAACAATTTCAATACCAGCCTGATACAATTCCTCTGCCAGTTATCTCTGAGTTGCAATCAAACTCGCCAAACTGCTCTTGCGGCTAAGTGCATCAGCAACAACATTAGCCTTCCTAGAGTGATACTTAATCTCCGGACGAATGTCCTCAAGTACCTCCAGCCATCTCCTTAGCCTCAGGTTCAAATCCTTCTGCTGATAGATGTACTTCAAGCTTTTATGGTTTGTGTACATGTTTAGCTTCCCACCATACACATAATGTTTCCATTGCTTTAAGGCGAAGATAATCGCAGCCAACTCCAGATCATGAGTCGGATAATTCTTCTCTTGTGGTCTTAGTTGCCTAGACCCATAAGCACTCACTTTTCCTTCTTGCATTAAGACACAACCAAGCCCACGATGTGAAGCATCATTGTAGACATCTTATTCAACACCTGCTCTAGACAAAGCCAAAATGGGTGCAGTATTCAGTCTTTCTTTCAACTCTTGAAAGCTTGCCTCGCACTGTTCGGTCCACTTGAAGTTCACATTCTTCTTGGTCAGACCAGTGAGCGGCACGAGTATCTGAGCGTAGCCCTGGATAAATCTCCTGTAATATCCAGTAAACCTAAGAAAACTCCTGATTTTCTTTACTGTAGTAGGCCTTGCCCAATCTCTCACTGCCTCAATCTTCTGAGGATCAGTTGCCACTCCCTCCTTAGAAAGGATGTGACCAAGGAATGCCACTTCAGATTTTCAGAAATCGCACTTGGACAACTTGGCGTACAACTCCTGCTCCTAAAGCTTCCTCAAAACTGCTACCAGATGCTTCATGTGCTCCTCCTCCGACTTGGAGTACACAAGAATATCGTCGATAAACACCACGACGAAAGAATCAATGAACGGCCTTAGAACTCTGTTCATCATGTCCATGAAGATTGCAGGCGCATTCGTCACTCAAAACGGCATAATTAAGAATTCGTAATGCCCGTGTCGAGTTCTGAATGCAGTCTTATGCACATCTTCACCTTTCACTCGAACTTGATGATATCCTGATCGAAGAACTATTTTGGAGAAAATAGCTGCTCTTTGTAGACGATCGAACAAGTCATCAATTCGTGGAATCGGATATTTATTCTGAACAGTGACCTTATTCAGCTCTCGGTAATCGATGCACATCCTCATCGAACCATCCTTCTTCTTTACCAAAAGTACCGGCGCTCCCCAAGGTGACGCTCTCGGTTGAATAAAGCCCTTCTCCAACAGTTCCTCAATCTGCCGTTTGATCTCATCTTGCTCTACAGGCGCTATCCTATACGATGCCTTGAAATATGTGCACTCCCTGGCTGAATAGTGATGCTGAACTCCACATCACGATGCGGGGGAAATCCAAGTAAATCTTCCAAGAACACAGTCGGATAATCCCGAACCACAGGAATTTGCTGCACCTCTGCAGGAATCCCTCTCTTCTGGCTGATAGCCGCAACCAAATCCGAACATCTCCTCTTCCCTTGGAAAGTGACTTCAGGTCCACCTGGAACCTTCACTGTTACTGTCTTGGTCTTGCACTCGATGTTCGCACTGTACACCTACATCCAATCAATGCCAATGATAACATCGACTCCCAAAACATTCAACTCGATCAGATCGATCCCAAAAATTCGATCCCCAATCAGGCTCTCGCAGTCAGCATAGTACCGATCAGTGGTTAGAGTCTCTCCTAACGGAGTAGCTACTGCTAAAACCTTTCCTGGAAATATCTTCGGTTCGACTCCCAGAACTTTAGCAAATTTAGGTGATACAAAAGTATAAGAGGACCCAGTATCGAACAAAATAACAGCTTTCTTTCCATCCAAAATAAGTTCTCCAGTGATGACATGATCCACCTCATCAGCATCAGCTTCAGTCAAGTCAAATACTCGCCCCTACTGGTACGGCTTCTTCCCGGTCTGCTGAGTTGGCCCATTGCGGATGACATCCTGCAGTTTAGGGCAATGTGACATGTAGTGGCCTATCTCTCCACAGTTGAAACAAGTCACTGGAGGTCTCGCCTAAGTATTCCCGGGTCTTCCTGCCACTTGAACAGCGTTCGCACCCGTAGGCTTGAACCTTTGAGCCGGTGGACTGTCCTCTGACATTGCGAGCAACTGTGGGCCACTTCCCCGCATTCCAGTTGTTTCTCCGATTCTGAATAGCGTGGAACTGCTCCATGTCCACCTCCGTGGCTGTCGCTCGTTTAACCAGCTTGTCAAACCTCCTGATAGCGAGGGGTATCATCCTGGATCTCAAACTTGGCCTCAAACCATGCTCGAACTTACGAGCCTTCTTCGCCTCATCCATCACCAATTTAGGAGCATATCTTGAAAGCTGAGTGAATCTGGTCTCATACTCCCTAACCGACATGCCACCCTGCTGCAGTGACAGAAACTCCATGGCCTTCTTCTCCTAGACATCTGAGGGAAAATAATGACTACAAAATTCTTCCAAGAATTCCTCCCAGCCCAGAACAATACCTTCTATCATCCGCTTCATCGACTGCCACCACACAGCCGCATCCTTCTCGAATTGCAGTATCTCCAACTTCACCTTGCTGCCCTCCGGGGTCTCCAAGACTTCGAAGATAGTCTCGATCTGTCGGATCCAATTATCAGCCGCATCGGGGTCTGACTTTCCCTCAAACACCGGTGGTTTCATCCGTTTGAATGATTCCACGAGTTTGATTGCTTCGGGTACTAGATTCGCAGGCACCCTTCCCTGGTTCTGATTCATGGCAACGACATTGAGTTTCTGATAGACCCTCGCTAGTTCCGTTTCCAGATCTAGACCTTCACCATTACGAGCTCGTCTTCCAGCCATATTCTGATGCAAAAGATCCATTAAATTCGAAGTATGAACTTTTAAGTCAACATTTCCATTTCATTGAATTTCAAACTTTATATATTCGAATTTAAAACATTTCTGACATCAAAATGAAAGCAATAGATGATACAATGGTCTAACTCCTACAGTTCCTTCCCGGAACTAGTTTCTTCTTCGTCAGAAGAATCATCAGATGAATCCGGAGGTGGAGTGATCTCTCGAGACTCAGGCCATTCCTCTCCCACTTTTTCGGGTTCTTCCTCATCTGAATCAGCTTGCCCAGGATAGTAATCTTCCTCAATAATGTGCCAATTGTCATCTCCAGCTAGGTCAAAGTGGTCCGCCATCTTAAAGATAGAGAGGAAGAAGCATAAATCATAGAGCAACACAAAAGTAAGTGACTTACATTTAAATCTCTAAACTCAACACACACTCTAATGTCCACTTCTAGGGTGTCGTTCCTTATAAATTTGTACTACTTAGAAGCGTGCTTTGATACCACTCTGTAACACCCCGAATACCAAAATACAACTGAATTCGAGTTTCACAGGATCTTTACACTTCTTTCGTACAATTTTACAAGGAAATAAAAACTTTTCTTTTATCAGAGTTACATTACACTTGTACATTATCACAGCGGAAGCAATATTACAATGAATTACATGAAACAACATTTAAAATAGTTTTGCGCAGCATGTATACTTCAATTGTCAAGCATCTTTACCCTGCATATAAAACTGTGGGCGCATCAGTTCATTCAACTGACGAAATATTATACACGGTCATCCTCTCTATGCCGGAAACAGTATAACGATTCTCATTTCTTAACAAACACAAACTTGTCACAAACAAAACTAAAGGAACTATCCTATTGATGTCGTGTTGTGAATGTGCACTTAGTCCTTAAAGCAATTATTTATATTATATGACACTAATGCGCACTTGTTCGGATTCTATGCATCCCATACTACATAGGTCCGAGGGCAAGCCCTTAACTGCTCTTCATCTTGTAGGGTTCAATCCCTCGCCATGACTTAATCTACTACTGTAACTAAGGTAAGTATCCTAGATATTTTCTGACCTACGAACTCATGTCTAGGCTCCCTGAAGGGAATCCCAACGCACTGACACATGACTCATCATGCAGGCATCCTGTGGTAATTCAGCTCCTACCATAGACATGACACCATCCGCAGTCGTCAAACACCCCACGAGCGTCGCCACCGGAACGGTACTCTGGAGCAGTATCCACGCCCTATCATGACTCATCATGGGACATCCTATGAATACTCTCACGCCGCCAATCCAATAGCCCTCATACTCAATGTTTTTCTCTTACTTTCATCACATCTTCACTATGTATCTAATCCTTAGTTAATTGAATCATGAATGTAATACCCCGCAAAAATAGCATATGGCTATTTTGCATCTTAATCTGTGCGCAATTGAGAATTGCACGTGATTGTGTATTTTTCTAATAACAAGTGATTGTTATTAAGAAATATCAGATTTATTTTCTACTTTATTTTATAATTTTGAAGGATTATTATGAGGTGATTTTAATGAATTTTTGTATTGTTGGTATTGTTAAAGTAGAGATTTGGGGCTTATTTGAAATATATTGAGACTTGGGGGCTTATATGTAATTTTTCCTTATTATTTATTTACCTAATTATTTACTTATTTCTTTTTTTATAAAAACCCCACCCCCCATCCTTCCTCCTCCTTTTTCTTTCCTTCTCCCGTCCCTTTCCCAACCGAAAGAAAAGAAACCCATCGAAACCCACCTTTGGCCGCTACTTCCCCCGCCCAAATCCACGTATTTACTCCATGATTTTTCAATTAAATTGAGGGGTAGGCTAATTGAAGGGTTCCCTACATCGTGGTAGCATCGGATTTTCGAAAGAATTTCGGGAAGATAAACCCTAGATTATTTTATTGTATAAAAATTAGTGTGGTTAATTTCTTTTGAGTATGAGTATTATAGTAGGAAGATTAGGAGATGTTGGGAATGATAGATGCGAGAAATTAGTAAGTTGTTATTAAATTAGGGTTTTGGGTTTGTAAAAGAGAACTATATGTGTATGAATTAGTTCTCGTATGGTAGTAGAAATTGTAGTTGGACTATTAGAATAATTTGGGAGCGCTTTTAGTAATTATTTGAAAATAAGAATCTTGTCGGAATTCAAATGTTACGTGCAAAGCACGTGTGTATCCCAGGCATTCAATAAAATGCCTGTGTGGTATTGGGGTTAGTATTATTATTTTTCCGTGACTGGTTTGGATGCTTGAGTCTAGATTGCTTTGAATTTTGATGATAGGATATATTAGCGACCTTGGATGCGGGGTGACATGGTGGCGCTTCGAGTCTTTCGGGATATTTTGTGAGTATGATCTCATTTATTTTATGTACATGGTGTGTTATGAAGATTTTAAATTACGATTTGCGGTGTATTTCCGATTTCGTATCTTAGTGTGGCATGGGTGTTTTTTAGCTGAGAATTGGTGTGAACACTCTTGTATGTGTCCACAATTATAGTTTAAATTTCATTAATTATCGAGGTCGGTTGATACCTCAGAATTTGGGAAGTGCAGCTGGTCTGAAAGGACAGAGCTGAAGCCGATTGCTTTTGGACTGAAGTCCAAAGATCATAACCAATTGCATATGTATGATCTTGCTATGAACTTTTGAGAGTAGCTTTGGTATGAGTTTATTTGATGATTCTCAAGTTTTAGAAATTCTAGAGTTCGTTTGGTAAAGGGTAGTAAACGCTCTGCTGAAAGAGTGGCTGAATTTGTGTGCTCTGTTGGAAGAGTCATAGCTCATTGTGTGAGATGAATCTAAATGTGAATTTCGGGACACAATGAAATGGTATATGTGTAGATTGAGTATCTCAAATTTCATGAGCATTGGACTAAAGGTTGATTTATTATTGACTTTCAAAGTAGGCTATGTTCAGCCTAGTACAAGTTGACTAGTTTGTGTAGATTAGAAATTGGGGACTATTGTTAAGAATTTGGGAGATTGACCAACTAGAGAGTCGTAGTAGGGAGTCATAGCTTTCTAACCCATCTGGAATTGTGTAATTCAAGTTTATAGGTTGAGAATTATGATTTTTCAAAAATGGAACGGATCCAGTCTTAGTTAAAACATTATTGGCTAAGTAAACCAGTTTCTCCCTGTTTGTACACCTGATGGAACTTGTATTTTCGAGAACTCAAATGACAGAGTCTGAAGGAGGGTTCAACTAGGAAGTTGAAGTAGACACTCCCACCTTCTCATAGGACCCAGAATTGAGAAGTTCTGATGAGTGAGCAAACTTTTATGATATTAGAAAGGTGCAGCGAGTGCAAGAAGAATTTACTATTGAGAGTATATGAGGTTTTATTGTATCAAGATGATTGAATTCGAGGAAATGGTTAGCTGGAAGGTTTTAGACTAAGGCTTAATCTTTCCAGAATGGGTAGTATCAAGCAATTCTGTATTGTGTGTTGGAAGTTATGGGCGTTGCAAGATAGCAACATGTTGTTTATACCAAACTTCAAGTTTAAGTTGACTCGGGGACTTGAGTTCCTAAATATTTGAGGGAGTCGCCCACTAGGGGATTGCTGTGGATCTCCCTACCCTTCTAGAAGTCTGAATTCCGATGAGCGTAGCTTGGGTCACAGCTACTGCTATTTCTTGAATCATTTCATCGGACAATTGATGAGAAACCCTCGACGTGGGGTAATCATGAGCTATCAGGGTTTTAATGATGTTTTAGTATTTTCATTTGGGAACTTGGATAAGTTCTTGTGCTTAATTCTCATGGTGGACATGAGTGAGTTAGGATATAGCTCTGGTCGAATTGTGTTGGTGTCTCGATGCCTGAGTCGGTCAATGGTCAGGAATTGATGGTTATGGGTGTGCTTACCTTCATTTGATTTGTACTACATCCTTGGGGCACCGTTGGACCACTTGCTGAGGGTCACGGGCCAAGATTACTGGGTCGTGGACCTGTGAAGGGATTGGAAATCAGTGGATGTGATTCCTGTAATGATTGTCCTCTGACAGACCAGACAGACTCGACATGGTTGATCGACACCGAGTGTTATTGAGTAACAACTTGTTTCAGTGAACTGCATTGATTAGGTTTTCTTTTATTGTTTCGCTTGAAGACCGAATTGGTGTTAGGGGGTGATTTCCAATAATCCAACTCATTCTGAGAGTTAGCACTAGGTGGTGATACTATGGGGTTGTCTTGTCTTTTCCTGTCATTAGGAATACATGCTGCGGGCGTATCTTGCACTGTTGATTCCTGAGGTACCGTGGTATGGACGGATGGGATCCGGGCACATGCTGGTGGGCACGAACGGGTTGTATGGGATACGGCTCTATAGGTATGTTGCGGTATATCTTTAAGTTCGTCACGGCTGTTGGATGGGATCCAGGTACTTGCGCATGGACACGAACGGGTCATATGGGATACGGTGCTATAGGTATGCTGCGGTATATCTTTAAGTTCGTCACAGTTGTTGGATGGGATACAGGTCCTTGCACGTGGACACGAACGGGTCGTATAGGATACGGCGCTATAGGTATGCTGCGGTATATCTTTAAGTTCGTCACGGCTGTTGAATGGGGTCCGGGCGTCGGGCACTAGTGGCAAACCAAGACAGCACTATGTGACTGCAGAACGGTGGGACCGTTGATCTGCAACCTCATTGCCACGATCTATCTATCGGGAACAGGAAGTAGACATAATTAGAATGCATTGCATAGCGAGGGTTCAAATCCCTGAACTGGAGAAACGGCTTGATCTGGGCCACATGTAGTATGGAATGCATGTGTGTCCAGAGTCTTGCTGACATTAGATTAATTGCATCTGTTCTATACTTTGTATTTTTTCATTGGACTCAGGTCATGGCATACACGAACACTAGAAAATCAGGATACACGTTTATTTTCCATTCATGATGAATTGTGAGTGTGATAATTGAAGTGAATTATGAGTGTGAAAGTGATGTATTGCAAGACGTAATGATATATATTGTAAGAAATGAATGAATGCGATGTTACGGGATATGAGATTGGGAAAGAATATAAGTTGTGAGTCTGTAATTGCAAATGAATGGTAAATAAGGTGCAGTTTATGTGAAAGTAGAGTTATTTGTGAATGTAAAGCTTTATGAGAAAATAAAGCTACAGGAATATTTGCATAAGGCGTAAAGTGATGGGCCTTAAGCAACTAATTTGGAAATGATTTCCAAATTAAAGATAAGTATGTTGTGAGCGGGTATGGTTATGCATACAGGAAATGACTCTGAGTGTATTTGATGTGAATTCCCATTTATGATGTTTACATGTTCAAGTTTATCTTGGTATTCGTAAGTTCGTTCTGTTTTACTTATAAAGTTTAGTTTATTTGCTTAATTAATAGATTATACTCACACCAATAATGGCTAACCCCTTATTGTTTAGGGGGTTAGGGAGTCCCTGGACTACTCTAGATCCCCTACTGTTACAGGTCCTCAGCAGTGCAGATGTGAGATGTAGATTCGTGGTTCTGTGGAATGGAGCTTCATTTTACAATTTGTTGTTTAAGGTTTAATTACGTGAACAGTGAATTTTATGATTTAAATTGTATTTTTGATGTATAAGTATGTGGATGACGATGATGAGTATAGTGTGGAGTGGCATGTTATGTGGTTGACCCGTACTCATCCCGTTGTGGAGTACCGGGCCCTGTGGTATGGTTTATAAGTTATTTTCTAAAAACCTTACTACGTTTTCGAAGGAATTTATGGTTTTTATTTGATATTTGATATTCTATTATGAGTTTGGCCCCCAGAGCATATATATTGATTGTCTGTATGTCTCTGCTCATTTTGGCCTAGGGAGCCCGTGAAATTATTGCCTGTGATGTGAGCTACGGAATTTAGAGCAGGATTCCGTAAGCTTTTTGTGTTTCGGGGCAGAAATTTCAGGAGAAATTCTGCCCAAATTTTTTTTGAATTATAACTATCTTAGTTTATGTTTAAAGTGATATAGAAATTGAAAGAATTGAATTTGGAGTCGATAAATTGATATTTGTAATTATTGATGTATTAACTCTGATGGCAACAAAAGTGTTTTAAATTTTCGTGCTATTTACTGTGTTGAGATGTATTTGAAGGCAAAGATTCTGGTTGTGTCACGGATGTTCGATGACGGAAATCCGAGGCGCTACAATGAATAAAATCAATCTCTTAGAATGTAGCACTCCCATTATACCGGTCTTATTTATTTAATTCACATGACCCAAACCTTGGTCTTCTCATTTCAAAATATCATTTCACAATTTTTTCATTTCCGGTATAAGGCTTGGCTATACCCTAATTCTCAATTTCAACTCATAATTACAATGTCATACTCATAAGATCTTTCATGATTAATCACAATTCATGTTTCAAAAGCATGGTATTCATGATCTTTCATAATTCATCACAATCAATAATTTAATTTCACGTGCAATCCATGTGCAAGAATAAATTTTCAATTAATAGTCACCAACAATTTCATGCATTCCACAAATCTATTATTCACATTTCAAAATCTTACTACAACACATTTCTATGATTCCATTTAATCACACTAGTCACCATTTTGAAAAATTCATCTTTTACTACTCAAAAATTTCCATTTATTTTTCTTTTATTTGAAAGAATAATTAAATTTTCAAAAGAAGTCATTCCTTGCAAAAACCCCAATTTTCTTATTCGCACTTTATCAAAAGTTGCATCAATATTTCTTATAAAGTTCCAATAATTTTTCAGAAATTAAAATAAGTTCCTTCTTGTAAAAACAGTCTCACTTATACAAAGCCACAGGTAATAGAAATTTTCTCACAAAAGACAGATATTATTAGAAACTTCAGGGCAGTCAACTGTTAACTATGGCCAATCAGCTGTTCTGCGAGGTTCTAAAGCTCGAAAATAAATAATCAGAGAAGTCGACTATCACATATGGCCAGTCGGCTGTTCTGCGAGGTTCTAAAGCTCGAAAATAAATAACCAGAGAAGTCGACTGTCACATATGGCCAGTCGGCTGTTCTGCGATGGTTTTTTAACTCAAAAATAAAAATGAAGAGGGTAGTTGACTGTTTCAATAGCCGATCGACTGTGCTACTGGTTTTCAATTTCTCAAAAAAAAGTTTTTAGTTCTTTTTCTTCTCTTTTTTAAAACAAAAATATCCAGAATAAAACTACATTCAATTCTACAGTAACCAGTATTTTTAAGGGTATTTTTAACTCTTTAAAACATATATTTACCCTTAGTTTATATTTTATGAACACTATTTCGACATTTGAAAACTAACACATACTTCTCCAAAACAAAGAAATAGTTTTTCACAAAAATCACTACAATGATGTTTTCTTACTCATTGCCAATTATGATATTTTTAGAACAAAAAAATCATCTTTATAACTGAATAAAACCTCTATTTTTATCAACTGGTCTACACATGAAGCATTAAATTATTTGTTTGCCAAAAATACATTCTTTCCATTTATTCTAATTTTCACATGGCATATATAGCAATGAGTAATTTCATTACATTTATCTATCAATTTATCTTTAACATACCATTCTACTTTAGCACTTTAATCCATAAACATGATGCTAGTCTTTTACTAGTTAATCCACATTGTTCGTATTTAGGACATATCTTGCATACTAACATTAGAAATAAAGAGAACATTCACTTTACTCATAATTAATAAATATAGTGATCAAACAACACACATTTGCTAATTTATCAATTCCCTTCTAATTAGGCAAGCATGCATTTCATTTCACCAGTAGCTTATAATAACAATTCAATTTCATTCCCTAACATGATTTCTACTTTAGAAGTTATGAGAAACACCCACCTTTTGAAGAAAAGCCAATGAGAAAATCTCCTAGAGCCTCCTAGAATGCATTGCAACGATCTCCTTCTTGTTTCCTTGCCACCAAACCGAGAGCTCCAAGTTGAAAGGGGGGGTGTCCGGCCTCCACTAGGAACACACACACTCACACTCACACACTAATATATATCTCCTATACAATGTTTCTCTTTCAATATTTGCCTTAGTGTAGAATACAGGTATGAAGGGGAGGTATTTATACTAATTTTAGAGTATATTGGAGGGCTAGAATTTATTGGATAGTTATAGAATGAATGGCTTGGATAGGAGGGAAAGTTGTAGCAACCACCCACACACAAAGTAACCATCCATGCACACACCCACACTCCCCATCATCCATGCACAATCCGGCCATCATTAGTGTGCGTTGCACACTACTTGCATTGCACGTGCCACCTAGTACCCCTATTTAGAAGTTTGTACAATTTTAATTAATCAAAATGTTCACCATTTGTCTCTATATGACAAGTGTGACCATTTAATTGATTTATTAAATTTGTGGGCTTCACAATTAGTGGGCTTAGACTTGTGGGCCAAGATAAATAATAAAAAAAAAATAAAGAATTATTAAAGTGGGCTAACAAATAAAAATAGTGTTTTAGGCTTTTAGAAATAGGCTTTCAGAAAAATAAAGGAAAATAATTCTTCATACAAAAAATGAAACTTTATATATAAAAATAAGTAAATAATATACACATGAAATTTGCACGTACGCAACACGCGAAAATCAATATTTTTTATTAAAATGAAAGTTTAGAGTATTACAGAAACATAGTATGGTTCTTGTTTAAAAATTATAATAGTTCTTGTTCTTTATTTTGTTAAAGAAATTTCATTGTAATGCTTGTGTTCCATTTTTTGCTATGCAAATTTTGAAGCGTACTAAGTTCTTTTGTGGAATTATAATATTTACTAGAATTTTTAGAGATTTTTCACTTGGTATTCTTATCTGCAATGTGCCAGCAAAGATGAAGGAGATGAACCTGTCAACATAGATTTTAAAATAATGATTTACTCGAAATGGAGAAGTAAATATAAAGCATCTTACAATAATTGAGCTTCAGTTTATTTCTTGTTGGATATATAGGTATATTCTCACTATATGCACAATTTAATTTATTATAATATTGTATGAGTAACACATGTGTTGCATTACTTGTATGAATATTGGAACAGGGTTGAGTGGGTCTAGAGCATACTACCCAAAATCCACAATATCATATATATACTTGTCTTGATAGTAGTTTGGTTATTCCGATACTGATTTCCAGGGTTAGCACTGGTATAAATACATGATACCCGGACCCGACCCGACCCCGTTACAAAAACCCAAATAAACATAAAAATAAATATCCTACCCTCCTCCCTCCCTTCCTCCTCAATTTTAAATCCTCCTCTTCCAAACCCAAAACTTATGCCTTATTCTTCTCTCCTCTTTTCTAAATCCTCCACTAGCCGCATCCGCTCGTCGCTCACGCCTTCGCTTTTACCCAAACAGGTAAGAATCTTTTAACAGACCCAAACCTGGAACCGGACCCGGTCTTCACGGGTCAGGGTTCGAGTTCGAGTCTGGGTCCGGGTTGGGTAGTGAAGGACCCAACCCGATACCATTGCTACCCAGGGTATAATCTCTCAAGCAGTAAAGATATTAAACTTAAACCTAATTGTTCATTCTCTTATCTCCTCATAATAGTTCACAATAATAGTAAACAGTTTGGACTCAGGATTTCATGTTTGTAGCTGGTGAGCCGTTCGAGGAGCCATTGGTGATATCGATGGAGGACATAGTGGGGCCAGGCAAGATGGAATTGATGGGTCGAGCTATTTTTCTGGTAGGAGTAGCTCTCCGGAGGACGAATATTAACAAGTTGCCCGAACCGGTTTAGTTGAATTTGCTGAAGCCTAGTTTGGCAGAGGAAGCTACAGATAGGGAGGGTAACAAGAAAGAGGTGTAGTTTTCAAGCAAAATTCAGTATGAGAATCATTCTTGAAACTAATTACCATGTGCTTGACGAGGTGACACATTACAGTTCAGACTTGCAACCGTATAATACCTGTTTGAGGAAACCGAGCATTGGGATTCTCAATGCACGGAATATGATGCCAATGAAGGCAAAGGAAAGGCTTGCTACTGATGCCTATTGTGTTGCGAAATATGGGTCGAAGTGGGTCAGAACCAGAACATTTCTCAACACACTAGAGCCAAGATGGCACAAGCAATACACTTGGGATGTCTTTGACCCATGTACTGTAATTACAATCGGAGTATTCGACAACTGCCACGTACTTAAAGGAAACCGTGAGAACAAGGATCAAAGAATTAGGAAAGTCTAAATCCGGCTATCCGCCCTCGAGACAGATCGCGTTTACACGCACTTCTACCCGTTACTGGTCTTTCAAACTTTTGGTCTTATGAAGACTGGCGAGCTGGTGGTCAGATTCACATGCATTGCAAGTGTCAACATGGTCGCCCTTAACGGAAGGCCATTGCTCCCTAAAATGCACATTATTCAACCAATCCCAGTAATTCTACTAGACAACTTAATGTGCCAGGCCATGCAAATCGTCGCAGTTAGGCTCTCCTGGGCAGAGCCACCTCTTCGACGAGAAGTAGTAGAGTACATGCTTGATATCGGTTCCAACATGTGGAGTTTAAGGCAGAGCAAAGCTAGCTTTTCCGTATCACAGCGGTCCTCTCAGGACTAATGTCAATTGCTCGATGGTTCGATGCCATTCACAATTGGAAATATCCCATTACAACCATCCTTGTCATGCCCTCTTCTAGATTTTGGTTTTCTAACTAGATCTAATACTCCCTGCAGTCTTCCTCTACTTGTATATGATCAGAATTTGGAACTACCGGTCATGGGTAAGGAATCCTCCCCACATGGACACAAAGTTATCTTGTGCGGAAAATACAAATCTAAGTGAGTTGGATGAGGAATTCGACACGTTACCAAGTTCAAAACCAGCAAATATGGTTAGGGCAAGGTACAACCGGATGAGGAGCATGGGAGGAAGAGTATAGACAGTGGTTGGTGACTTAGCAATGCTACGGTACACGCCCAGGCACTACTCAGCTGGAGATATTAGGATTGTGGCCCCAAATACATGTAAGCATTGAGTACTTGAAGTTGAAGAAGAAGAGGAGAAGACAAAGACAGCAAGAGAAGACAACGGCAGATAAAAGAATGCAGCTGAAGGGGTTGCATTCAACGGACCAGGAATGCGGTTGACCGACCTGGGCTGAAAAGAGTTCTTCGAGTGTACATGGTTTAATAGAGAAGGAGACAGTCGACTGGTCATGCTTCAGGTGTGGACTTGACCTATTGCAGTCGACCGACCCAAAGTGTGGTCGACAGACTTCGGCGCTATATCTTATTTGGGCTTTCGGATTTTTGGTTCAATAAGTTGTATTTGTGTTTATCTTTTAGGGTTTACTTAAGGGCTATGTAAGTGAATGTAGACTCTAGGGTTTGTATTAAGTGTTGATCGAGGTAAGCCGTGATCAATGTTCAACTTCAAGATAGGATTGTACAGAGTGTTTCAAATGTGTGAGAGAGAGATTGAGAGTTGTAATCGATTCGTAATATTTGTATTTCTTGACGAATAAGAAATATTTGTTATCTCTGTATATTATTGTGTTCTTGTGAGATCTTGAGATTATTGTGCTGGCATGTTCTTGGTTCATCTAGTTCTTAGAATGTTTCTATTGCTTGTGTTGTGTGAGTTGCACTATTAGCACTACAAGTTGTGGTAGATTCTGCAACAAGTGGTATCAGAGCACTAGGTTCAGGATGGCTGATAGCAAGTCGAAGATCAAAAGGTTCGATGGGAGTGACTTCGCGATGTATAAGATTCAGATGATAGCGTATCTTTGAAAGATCTAGATAGTCCATTGTTTGATGAGAAGCTGGAAGGTGGAGACAATAATGTGAAGGTCTTGACGGAGTGGAATAGTTTGGATCAAAAGGCGCTAAGACAGATTCAGGTGGGACTGAGTAAGAAGGCGTTATTTCATATCTCGAAGGAAAAGACCACAAAGGATGCTATGGAGATTCTCACGGATGTGTATGAGAAACCGTCCGAATCTAATTAAATTCTTCACTTGAAGAAATTGGTTAATATGAAGTTAAGGGAAGGGGGTTCAGTAGTGGAACAAGTGAACAATTACTGTATGGTTTACAACCAGATGGAAGTTGCAGGATTGAAGTTTTCAGAGAGGGGACAGTCATTATTACTTCCATCTACTTTGTCCGATATTTATGGTATGGTGGAATAGACTATTACAGACACTATGACAGATTCGACTACTCTACAGGATGTTGTGAGTAGCATTCTGAACAAGGAGGTGAGAAGGGTGAGAAATTAGGGATTTCCATCATCATCTTCTCGAGATTCCGCAATGTCAGTTGAGAAGAGCTGTGGAAGATCTAAGAGCAGTCGAAGAAAAAAGGATCAGAGTAGTTCATCTGAGAGTGGGTCTGATGATAGCAATGGGAGACATGGACCTGAGTGTTGATATTGTCACAAGAGGGATCACATGATGTGCAGTTGTAAGGCCTATATGAAGAGGAAGCAGGAGACACCGAAGGAAGACATACCAAAGGAAGCCAATGTGGTGTCGAAAATTGAAGAGTTATACTTAGCAGCTAGGGAGGAGTTGGGCACGCAAGATTGGTATATTGATTCAGGAGCTTCTTTCCATTGCAATCCAAGGATAAAGGTGTTTCATGACTATATAGAGAGTTCTTTTGGATATGTGATAATGGGAAACGGTCATATGTGTCTTGTACGAGGGTTTGTACTGTTAGCGTGAATGTCAGTAATGATCAGAGCATTGTCTTGCAAGATACAAGATATGTTCCAGATTTGAAGGAAAATATTATCTCGATTGGAAGGCTAGACAAAGAGGGGTTGTCTTCTACAGTTGGTAGCGGGGAGTAGTGTATAGCAGCAAGTTCAAGGGTGATTGCAAAGGGGAAGCGTGAGGGAACACTGTATTTGCGTAGAGATATGAGGGTCGTTTCTCCTACAGCTGACTGTCAGCCAGAATCAAGTAGTAGGTTGTATGGGGTGCAACTGAGTTCTTTCAGTTGTGAAATTCAGGAGAGATTACTAATTTAGTGGGAGTTGCTGGCCATAAGAGTGATCTTAGAGAGCAAGACGTTGCTGCGGTGAGGGTACTTTGCGATATGGCAGACAAAGCTTCAAGTTGCTCTTGTGAGAAAGATAGCACTATTATCGATATACAAGGTGATGTCGATGAGGGTAACCGAAATGGGACTATAGGGGTTGAACCATCTGTGGATTTTATGGGGATGTCATCCATGAGGACTTCTAGTGCAG
The DNA here is from genome assembly GCA_017893485.1 of Hemerocallis citrina. Lineage (NCBI taxonomy): Eukaryota > Viridiplantae > Streptophyta > Magnoliopsida > Asparagales > Asphodelaceae > Hemerocallis > Hemerocallis citrina. The sequence goes on from CM030368.1 coordinate 54,487,849, forward strand.
AGAGTGCATTGAGAGGCTTTGAACCATGTCCAGTGTTAATGGAGATTTTGTGAGTTTGGGAGTCTTGTAACACGGAATCCGACACATGAGGTTGTTTCCACGGTATTCGTACTCTTATGCGGTTGGTGGAGCACATCCTTCATGCGGTGATGATGGGTGGTTTGTGCAGGCCACGTGGTGGAGTGGCGGAGGTGCTCTTCATGAAAGTGAGGAGTACTTGGGTCTTTCATAAGAGTGGGAGATGGGCAGAGATAATGTGAGGTAAGATAACAATAACTTTGAAGCATTTTGTATTTGGTCCAAGTAGAAGATTGTTGGGATTGTGGCCTCAAATACACGTAGGCACGAAGTACTTGAAGTTGGAGATGAAGAGGAGAAGACGAAGACAGCAATAGAAGACAATAGCATGTAGGATAATGCAGCTGGAGGGGTTGCAGTCGACCGACCAGGAGTGCGATCGACCGACCTGGGCTGTAAGGAGTTTTTTCGAGTGTACAGGGTTCAACAGCGAAGGGGACGGTTGACCGTTCAGTCGACCAGTTATGCTTCAGGTGTGGATTTAACACGTTGCGGTCAACCAACCCAAAGTGCGGTTGACTAACTTCAGCGTTGTATGTTATTTGGGCTTTCGGGTTTTGGGTCCAATGAGCTGTATTTGTGTTTATCTTTTAGGATTTACTTGTAACACCCGCAAAATTGAGCTATGATAATTTTTCCCAACACATGTTATACACGTGTTCAGTATCGTTATGTGTAAAACCGTAATATTTAAGTATTTTTGTATTTCGATATTTTGTAAATATCTTTCTGTTCTCTCGAATTCATTTTTGTAGTTGAATTTGATTTCTGATCTTTTATTTGACCAACTCAAATATTTTCTGATCCATTCTAAAATTTCCCGATTTTATTAATTAGAGTTTAAATTTAAATTCTAACTCTAATTATTTATAATGCTAATCTCCTAATCCTAATCCAAACAACTCCGAAACTTCCCCTCTCACTGCCCTTACCCTCAACCCTCAATTCCCCAACCATATTTTACTAAACCTCCCCAACTACTGCCTCCACTTCCTCTTATACCCCTAAACCTCTCCACCTTCTCACTCCACAGCAAATATCACCCTTCCCCTATGACCTACCCCCTACACTCACTATAACATTACCCAGCACTCACTCTTCTTCTCATTCTACAGCTCTCTCTCTCTCTCTCTCTCTCTCTCTCTCTCTCTCTCTCTCTATATATATATATATATATATATATATATATATATATATATTGCCCTATCACCTTTTTCATCCCATCTTTCTCTTCTTCTCTTTCACCCTGTCTTCATCCTGAAACTCTCCCAAACCCAACTCTAGCCTCACTCAAGCACCTCACCACCCAACACCACCTCACCCCCTCACCCGAGCTCCAAGCCAGCCAGCCACCACCAATCACCTCCACCTTCTCCTCAACTTCAAAACACCACTATCACCACCCCCACCTTGCTTTCAACCTCCCTCGTAGCTCCCCCTTCATCCTCCTCACCGCAATACGAACTCCACTCCACCTCACTACCTCCAAACCCTACACCTCCCAACCTCCTTCACCCCTGACTACCTCCACCTATCTCCGAAACTCTGACCACCACTACTCCACCACCTTGCTATCAACTCGAGCGTAGAATCGATCGAATTCGGGAACGAATAGGTGGGTGTTTCTCAACTTTCTATTTTTTTTTAGTAATAGCATGCTAGAGTAGATATGTATGTGTGGGTGTTCTACAACTTCTAAATTTTGTGTAGCATCCTAGATAATCTATATAAATTGAGTATTCATGCTTAGATTATGTATGGATTGTTGTTCGATTATGTGTTGATTGTTGTTAATTATTGAGTGAGATTATGAAATATTAACTTAGAACGTTAATATAGTTTCTATTCAGAAATTTGATCTCACTTCAGAAAATCGTTTCTCTTTAACTACAAGGAATATAAGGATGAAATTTTTATGTGTACCTCGTATGTGTCTATAACATCCTCAAAATTTTATAATTTTTGGAGGTATTTTAATAAAATTTGAACACATTACTGGTTTAAAAAGAAAACAGAACATATTTCATAATTCTGGCTGAGTATCGTACTCACTTCCAAAAATCATTTCTCTCCAAATATATGGAATTGTAAGCTGAAATTTGTATATGTGAATCTAGTATATGTCTACTATATGTTCACAAAATTTCATGAATTTTTTTATGTCATTTAGTATTTTTAATAAATTGAACTTAGAACTGGTTGACAGTTTTGCCTGGATTTTGGAAATTGTATACCTTTTGGTTTTTGATCATTTAAACCCCAAACTAAGGATTTGAAGTATATTCGTTAATCTTGAATACAATTTCCTATAGAATTTTCTGTGATTTTTTCAAGTAGCGAGAGCTACAATTTATGGATTCTGAAACTATTGATTTGCAAATGGATTTAGACAAATTAATTGTGGTTAAATTTAAATTTTCTTACTACAGCGTTGTAGTAGACATATTTACGTTTCATATAAAACTAAGAAATCAATTTTCTGATAAGAATTGGAATTTATATGATTTTTGCAAGAGCATTGTGTTACTATCCAAAGATAGTTGAATTTTCAAATAATGGATTCTATTTTCGGGACCAAGGATACGCCCGGTAAATCCACGTGTGTGGAATAGGGGTAGGTCGGTAAGATCCGTGAACCTAGAAAGTTTTACGAATATTTGAAATCTGTGGACTCTAGAGGCCGGCAAGTTATGACTTATTAAAATATGAGAAATTTCCAGTGTAGGCTATTGTTCTTTGTGTGTTGATTTAAGTTCGATAGGGTAAGCTAGCTCTAGAGAATATAAATTATGCTTAAATATAAGAATAGGCATTAAAGAAATAGTTGTGACGAGACAAGAGCAAACGTAAGTATAAGGGGCTCCAGAATTATCTGCGATGTGGGATATTCCCCAGTACTCCGAGATCGGAGTGAAATATCTCTAGAATTATCTGCGGTTAGGGAATGATCTCAAGAATTATCGGGATGGGAGCAACACTCTTGGGATGTTCGTGTGATGAGCACTCCAGGATGACCTGCGATGTGAGGCATTCTCCAAATATTCCCGGATGAGAGTGAAAATATCTCCAGAATTATCTGAGGAAGGAGATTAACCTCAAGAATTATCGGGGTGAGAACCAATATTCACAGTATGTCTTAATCTTGAAATTCATCACGGTTGTATGTTGCATTACGAGGGATTGAACCCTATAATAAGGAGAATACTAAAGGCTTGCCCTCGGACCTATGTTGTATGGAAGGCATAGATTCCGAACAAGTGTGCATTAGATTTTTATTTGTATGTATAAGTGTTGTGCATTAGTTACTAGATTCATAACATACACTGACATACTTAGGATAGTCATTTTTTATACTTCATTTCTACATTCAAGTTTGTGATTGTAACGTTGAGGATCATTTTTATAATAGCATTGTGTCAGTTATATTTAACTGATGTACCCACAGTTCTCTAGTGCTGCAGGATTCTGATTAGCAAATTGGGTGGGTCGGCCCAAGGAAACCTTTGCACGCCTCTGTTACCTTTTGGGAGGCCTACGCCCCACAGAAACTGCCTTGTAGACCATCCCCATCAGGTGAAGGGGACTTAGTGCTGGACTATCCAAGATCAGGTAAAGTGAAGATTCCATTATTTACCCAGCATCATGGAACTATTGGTACGTTGTTGAATCGAAATAAGGAATGCCAATCTTTGAGAATTTTTTCATCATTCAATTGTTGGTCACTACTAACCGTTTTTTGTCTCAAATCTTTGGCGTTGCTTTTTCCAATAAACATATTATAATTTTAGTATTCCATTTATTATATTATAGTTATAGGATACAAACGAATAGAAAAAAAAGCTGGCTAGGAACGAGAGACGTTATGAGCTGGAGGATTCGTGATGATACGAGTTGTATTTTTATGAGTATTTTTCGCTGCGTATTATAAAGAACTCTATTGTAATGAAAAAGTTTTAAATTCCCTGTATTTTTGTACGAAATTGAAGTAAAGATTCTGGATGTGCTACGAATTTTCTGTGTATTGAAGTCGGGGAGTTACATTACCTGAGGGCTATATAAGTGGTTGTAGACTCTAGGGTTGTGTCAAGTGTAGATCGAGGTGAGCCGTTTGTTCAACTTCAAGAAGGGATTGTGCCGAGTGTTTCAAAGGTGAGAGAGAGATTGAGAGTTGTAATTTTTATATTTCTTAGGGAATAAGAAATATTGGTTATCTCTGTATATTATTGTGTTCTTGTGAAATCTTGCGATTGTTGTGATGACTTGTTCTTGGTTCAACTAGTTCTTGGGAAGTTTCTATTATTTGTGGTGTGTGAGTTTCGCTATTAGCACTACGAGTTGTGCTAGATTCTGCAACAGGAGCGACCCGCACGCAACAACAATCTTTATTCTAATGGCTTTAATTTGGTCACTTGTACTGTAAGTGAGACCATTTCAGGTGATCGTTGTCGTTCTCGAGCTGTTCTTGCTTCGGCATCCCAGGTTCAGGACGAAGCTTCCGTCTGCAAGCTTTAACTTTTACAGGAGGATGCCGGCAAAGTCTGATATGCTTCTGTGAGATTGAGAAGGAAACTATATTCATGCTGGTTGTGGGTTTCCCTTTTGGTGATGGAATCAGTAAGTTTTTCAAGTTTTGCTGAGTTACAAGGAATCAGTGAGGGAATCCAGATTCAAAGGGGGAAGTAGGGATTTGAAAAGGAACTACTTTTGCAAAGCAGGTCCACAGTTTTTGAAAAGTTGTTATTAACTTGGCACCTTTTTTGTTTTCTTGATTTTTGTATGATGGATGTAAAAATGGAGAATAATGTCAGAATGGTGGTTACATGTTTTTTCAAGTATAGATGCAGAATTTCAGGGAATTAATGGTTGTTGTGCTCTTTGGTTGTCTTCTGCAACTTACACTTGTACATTTTGGCTATTTCTTATGAATAAGAGTAATGGAATGGGAAGTGGTCCTATAGAACTAAATGCTTACTATCTGTACCTTATTTCAAGTGATATATGCATCTCGATTTCGTGCTCGGATAAAGATGCGGAAAGCATTACTAGCATCTTCATTAGCCAGTAGATGTTGTGATTTGTATGATTCACAAACTGTAAGCTCAATTCTAATTTCTTCATACATGGTGATGCGTCGCGTAGGCTTCTTTTAACCGTCTTTATTTGATAAGCAACCTTATATTGTTGATTATGAGCGATAGTTTTTGTTGCATGCACGTGATTGTCAATCTGAAACCGCATAAAGGAAAGGTATTTGATACCTTGTAGGTTCTACAGACGTGTCACGCCCCGAAACACATTGGGGAACATATAACACACGTCATAACTCACATTTGTAAGTAGCATTGGTATCGGGTCGGGTCCTTCACTATCCGGACCCGGACCCAGACCCGGATCCAGACCCGTGAGGACTGGGTCCGGTTCCGGGTCTGTTGTATCGCCCCGAATTTTCAATATAATGTGTCAGAAATACGTTGCACAATTTCCAGCATCAATCTCAATGTAATAGTAAATATAGCCAAAACACAGATAAATTCTTCTTATTACATCAATTCTTTACAAAGCACAGCAGAAAATTAAACACCTTGAATTACAATTCTTTCCTTTACTACACATTCTTGTACAATTTACATAAGCCACAATATCATTCTACCACATGCATCCAAATCCAACTATAGGTACCTAGCTGTAAAACATGAGGATAGAGATAACCCTAACACCCAAAACTACAAGGGTCAGCCATAACGGTGTAAGTGACATCAAAAAAAATACTATCTAAATAAAACATGAAGAATAAAGTTATAAACAACACATACCAACGGTAGTAACAGATGGAATATAAAATGACAGTAAATAAAATATGAAAACATCAAGCGAAACTAGACAAGTGTCAAGTGTAGGAAAACAGAAAACATGCATAAAACCAAGTCAAGAAAATACAATTGCATTATGATGACTCTCTAATGCATACTTGTTGGAATCTATGCGTTCCATACTACATAGGTCCAGTGCAAACCCTTATCGTTCTCCACTTTATAGGATTAGATCCCTCGTTATGCAACTAATCCTACTACAGTAATGGAAACATGATCCAGATTACTCCGCGAATAGGCATCACAATCCTCGACGCGCAAGCATCATGTAAGAATAGCTTCCAAAAAAAATCGAAGAATCACCTCCCTACCGTGTACCCCACCGCTGCCCCTCAATGTGCAAGTACACAGGCACATCCGGTGAATAGACCCGTCGGCCCTCGACACGTGAATGTACATGTATGTTCGGTGAATAGGCACTGCAGACCATCGACACGCGAACATACTAAAAGTCCTCTAGTGACAGAACACACAAGTCCTGCAACGCATCCGTTGGACTGGACCCCAAGAGCATATACTTACGTTTCCCAAGTTCCATCACATGTCCACTAGTGTCTATCCTTAAGTTGGTTATTATTAAAACACAAATTCTCTCTTCTCTAGAGTTAGTGTATCCTTCCGGACTAAATTCCACAAAACAACCCCAAGACCCAACTGGTCCAAATTCACAAAATCTCATTTGCCGGTTCACATTACTCTCACTCAATTCCTACAGATTCACAAATCAAATATCAACACAAAATCTTTCATTAAAACTCTTAATTCCATCACTAAAACGTTTATATCTAGAAAATTTCTTTAATCAACAAAATCCAAGTTTATTCAATATACTCATAATTTCCAGAACTGAAATAGAATATTAAATCCATTAAATAACTAAGAATCATATTTTGAAGTCATAGAATATCACAAAACATTAATCTCTTCGAAAATCGTATATATTTGTAACCCCCATTCCTGATAATTAGTATTTTCAGTGCACTTTCTACAATTTGATTTTTTATATAAATTTATTTTGTTCTAAATTCGTTTCAAATTTGTATTAAAGTGTTTTGTAATCAAAATCTTATTAGTTTTGAATTAAGGTGTATTTTAGTCTTACTTCCTATTTCTTTTTAATCGACTGTTTATATTTGAGCCTAAATCCAATATATTATTAAAATTGAATTATTTTAATAAATTGATAAACTCGAAGACTAAATTATTATATAATTTTATTTTGATTAAAATTCTTAATTGTTATTTCTTGATTATTTAATTAAAGTTTATCTGTCGAATTATTTTATTATTGTACTTAATCTGATTTTCGTGGTGAATTCTAATTTAATTTCAAGCCAGCTGATATTGTTTTCATTTGTATTATTTATCTATTTTTTTGGATTTCAATTTTTGTTCATGATGTTCTTTGTTCTTTTGATTGAGCTTTTATTATCGATCCTATTGTTCTTTTATGTATTATGGGTGCTTTTTTTTTAACCCTATTGATTTTGATCTATCTCTTAATTAAACCCTAAACCTAATTTCAGTTGTTCTTGACCCAAAACCGCTTTTATTGGATCCTAATTCACAAACTCAGTACTCTAGTTGTACTCTATAAATACAACCCTAATGCAAACCCTAAATTACACAATTTGGGACCCTAGTCGTCTACTCTCCTATTCTCTCTCCTCCTGTTCTTCTCCCCGATCGTTTCCCGCACAATCTACAGCACCCAATTACTGTGCATCTTCTCCATCTTCTTTCCCAACTTTCCTCCGGCCATCTCCGGCGCCCCCTTCGTCCACCTCATCTCCGGCGACCCCTGTCGACCTCCTATCGACGCCACGCCGCCAGCTCAACCCCCCGATCTCCCCTCTCCTCCTCTTCCGCTCTCGTTGACGGCAACTAAGCCCAGATCCCATCGCCCCCATGCTGCTATGTTCCTCACTCGTCGACGCTGACGTCGACGCCTTCGCGCCGACCACCTCCCGCCGTCAACGCCCACATCCAGTGCCTACCGTCGCCCTCTCTCTCTTGATTCCATGGTTGTTGTCTTCTTCTCGGTGGTGTTGTTGTACAGTTGCTGTTATTGCTGTTTCTTTGTGCACATAGAGAGCACGTATTTTCGTGCTTTTGTTAGTTATGGGTTCATTGTTTCGGGATCCTTATCCCGTTATTCTTGGTATTCAAATTAACCGTCTAACAAGCAAGTCACTGTCCTCTTGAATTTCTAATTGTATCAAATTCAAGTTTTGTTGAAACTCTTGCAAGTAGATCTCTTTTTTATCATATTATCCATTATTCAACCCTTCATTGGATCTATTGAATGTTTACACGAGCTAACCCCAATATTCTTGACATTGTGCCACTTTTGACACTAATGTTTAGATCTTTCATGAGTGCATATAGAATTGACAATAGGGTTGTTCATATAATCGTCACACAAATAAAATATTGTAGAGACAACTGATAGGTTGCATGTTGTTTAATTGATTGATGATTGATTGATGATAAATTGATGTATGAGCGTGTTCTAGTTTTATTTATCATGTTTTGACACCTATCATGCTGATTATACAATTTATTGACTAAAGAATTGATACCCATCATGTCTAATTAATTTATTTTCAAGAAAAATTACCCAAAATCCTGTATATGCTTGCTGACCTGAATATTGACCGCTGTTTTCGAACCAGTAAACGACCTTAAAATAAAATACTTTATCAATATGAATTGTAGCCTTATCTTTCTAGTTTCCAGAACATCTTAAATTTTTGAATTCCGAATTTTGTTGCAAAAGTTATGCCCGTTTTGCTACAGCTGTGTTTTACTTTCAGATTTTCAGATTCTCGTACCTTTTATGTTTAAACGGTAAAAAGGCTAATCAAATGATAAAAATTTGTCCTGAAAAATTTCCAGATTCTTAATTTACATGTTTAGGAATCTAATAAGTATTTTTAATAAATTTAATATTGAGTTTTTACTGATCCTAAAATTAAAACAATAAGATGTCGAATTTCTGCCTGAACATAAAATCTGTAAAGAACGGTGTGTTTGACCTGCCTACTATTGCCAAAATTTGAACTTTAAATATGCGTTGGAACTGTGTGGAAGTCTAGTTTCCAGATTTTCTGACGGATTCAACTTTCGATTTCCGAGTCAGCGGGAAACTGCATTTTTTTGCAGACTGCGCTTGCTGTCCAGAATTTTAGATTCCACTTTTTAATGAAGTAATTATTCCTATATCGTACTATTGCATGAATTAATGAATGTATGTTGCATTGCATGATCCTAGTATCCTATTGTCATCATTTTAATTGTCCAATTCAAGTTATCGTCCTATTGTTCACCCATTGTTACTATTGTTCGTCTAATGTCTCTAGATTGCATGTTGTATTGTATTGTTGCATTGATAAAATTGTTAACAAGCCGGGGTTTATAGGTTGACCTAAGTAGTAGACAATATAGAGATTGTACTCGGAAGGGAGCTCGTGATTTCCCTATAATTACTGAATGACTGAATGACTGAATAAATGGATAACTGTATATTGTTCCATGGATACCGATACTGTATAACTGAATGACTGAATGACTGAATAACTGAATACTGAAGAGAATCATTTATACCGTTTCCCGAGTACATGAACTATAAAGCCCACTACTAAGTCTAAACGTAATTTGTTTATATGTAGCAACCATGTGGTAAAAGGATGGACCCATGAAGTGCTACATTAGTTAGGATTAAAATAATTAATATACTTAAGGATCACACTACATCGACACTGCATATAGTTCCTCATTGTTCTTAATGATATCGAATTGATCATTGATTATTGTTACCGAATATTGAATCATTGTTTATATCTATTGCATCGATTACCATGATATTGATTATTGATTATCGTGTCATGTTATTGATTCCTATTGATCAACTGAATTCATTGTTATACCGTTATTCCATTGTTCCCTACTTTCTCTACTTGCTATGCATGACTTGCTCTAAGGACAATTTTTCTCCTCTTTTTAGATGAAGTGTTTACAGGTGTTAACGGAGAATTGCCCAATGGATTGGGAGAAGAACATTGGTGAATGAATTGATTGCATTGCCTCTTAATAAATATTTATTGCTTTGTTATGAAAACTTAATTATTGAACTATCGTTATTTCATTGTATTGGGCTTATAACCCGAATATTGCTATTTATTTCCAGACATTGGATTATTATTATATTTAGAATTTCATATTATTTATTCCAAGTATTATTGTTCATGAGATTGTTATTATTCTCTGCGCAAATGTTCTGTATTGATTATATTGTTGAGTTAATCGGATAAACAGTTTATGGGTGACGTTAGTCATTTGCTGGGCCAATGTCGTATACTCGTATTCCGTATTTTTGGAAAGCGGGGCGTGACAATATTCTACTTTATAAAGTCGTAAAAATACAATTTAAATTCTATTATAAACAAAATATAACTCTCTGTAAAATACTATAATCTGTAGCAAAAATGTCATCTAAAATAGTAGATTGATAATCCATAAGTTCAAAGAAATAATTGTTCAAGAAAAATGATGAAAACACAACAAAAATACTCAGCCAAACAGCTGACAGTCGACTGTCAAAGACAGTGCAAAAGTGAGCGGTCGACTGTCAAGCCAAAATCCAAAAACCCAAGAATTGACAGTCGACTATCATTCTAGTAAAAAAATATGGCGGTCAACTGTCCTATTAAGAAAAATACAACTTTGAAATTCGTGCACATTTTTACTGATACTTCGTTAAATCTTTGTAAAATCATAAATTTGCAACAACATAAAAAATCCTGAGATGATCAAATACAACTTGTATAACATACTGGAGTTTATAAAACTAATCAAAATCACATCAAGATCACACAAGAGTATTTTTTCACAAAACTCTTCAAAACAGTCAAATATATTCATGTGTGTGTGTGTGTGTGTGTGTGTGTGTGTGTGTGTGTGTGTGTGTACAGTGGGTATATCTATATATTCAACAGTAAAGTTTTGTTCACTTTTATGCAATATTCATCATACAAAACATAATAAACATTCAAAACAGCAAGATCATGAAAGGAAACATCATACTCATGAATTCTATTAGGCTCTTAACAATCTCAAGTTATCTACATAGAGTTTTAATCATCAATAGCATAGTTTTCATGAAAAGATTCAATTTTTATTCATCCATCCATAAAAATTCTTTATATTACCATACCATCATCTAACATGCTTTCTAATAGATAAATCATCACATACAACATGCATAAAACAATAAAAAAAATAAACATATGTCACTCACCTTTTTGAAGAATCAACCAAAATAGTAAAAAGAATAAGAAAAGTCATTCCTTTCGCAAGAAAACCAAGATCTTCGCTTCAAAACTCCAAGAAATCAATAATAAAGAAAATCCTTTGTGTAGTGAAACAAAGAGACGGCTGCACCTTTCTTTTAAATAGGCCGAAATTATGGTAATTAGGGTTTTTGAATAGATTTGTAAAATATCCCTTTTGAATATATCTTTACATATATAAATCCTTATACTTGAAAATTAGCTAAACCAAACAAATTTAGATTTAAAAATAAAAACAAATACTCAGATATGGCCAGCACTTGTTTCAACTCCAAAAAGAAACAAAAAATTGTAAAGTTTGGCCTCTAAGTGGCAATTTCGTAAAAAGACTCTTCTTTAAGAAATTTGCGAAATAAATCAAATCTATTAAAACAAAAATTAAACTTTTTATCTCTAAGTTCGCTAGCCATCATGCTCAACCCAAAAATCCAAAAATTTCGAAGTTTTTCCTCCAAGTGATAATTTTGCACAAAAGCCCATCTTTTTGTAATATTTGCAAATAGGTCAAATAAATATCAGAAAAATCCAGAAAATTCAAAAATAATATCTACTAATAAATATTAGGTTTTCCCAAAATAATTTCTGACTTTGAACTTCCCAAAAAAATATTTGCATGTGTTTTGCTTGTGCAAAAAGATAAATTTCAGAAAAATATTTATTAAATCACCAAAAAATATTTTAATTCATTTATTAATCTCAAAAACATTATTTAAAAATATAGGGTGTTACATTCGGGTACTATTAAAATATTCTTACCAGTTCGAGTAGGAGCGGGAGTGTGAGCGGCGAGTGGAGGATTTAGAATAGAGGTGTGAAGAAAAAGGCATGAGTTTTGAGTTTGGAAGAGGAAGTTTAGAATTGAGGAGGAAGGAAGGGAGGGATGAGGATAGAATATTTATTTTTATGTTGATTTTTTGAATTTTTTTAACGGGTCCGGGTCGGGTCTCTTTTGACCGGACCCGGACCCGAAAGTATAATGGGTCTCATTTTAGGACCCGGACCCGGATAGGCCGGGTCGGTTCCGGTCCAATGCCGGGTCTGGGTCGAATCCGGGTTTCGGGTATTTATACCAATGCTAGTTGTAAAATAATACAAATACTAATTCGGATTAATAGTTTATTAATAAACTAGTAAGGTTCATTGGTAAAAATTGACTAATTCCATAATGGTTACAGTGTTTTACTCTCACACTTAAGCAAAAGAATAATAATTTGTTAGATGTGAGATATTATATTAGTCTCATATCGAAATATGTATTAGTTTAGTCTTTGCTTCTCTCCTATATATAGGAAACATTCTACTCAGTTATAATTCATCAATCCAAGAATCCATCAATCCAATAAAGTATTATTTCCTAGCTCTGAATCTAACATGATATTAGAGTCTCTACTTTTATGTGGCATATACTATCTTTCTCCTCGTCATCAAAGTGGAGTGGTTCCCGCCTTCATCGAAATCACTCCACCTCCCGACATCCCTCTCCCAATCCTGATCAAATCTCAAAACCCTAATCTTCCTCACTAACCAAATCAGCCGCCAACAATAATCCCTAATCAATTCCTGATTACCCTAATCACTATTAATCCCTAAAACTCATCTCCTTCAAACATAACTCCTCTACCTTCACCATCACCAACTACCAAACCCGACAGCAACTCCATCACCACCATCACCCATCTCCATCAGAACTTCTCTCCTCCATCCAAACCCATTAGCCTCTTCAACCTCCGCCTTACCACCTTATACCCTTCAACCCGAAGTCGAGGCAGACCTCCCACTACTGTTGTAACACCCTAGATTTTTAAATAATGTTTTTGGGATTAATAAATGAATTAAAACATTTTTTGGTGATTTACTAAATATTTTTCTGAAATTTATCTTTTACACGTGCAAAACACGTGCAAATATTTTCTTGGGGAAGTTCAAAGTCAGAAATTATTTTGGGAAAAACCTAATATTTATTAGTAGGTATTATTTATGAATTTCCTGGATTTTCTGATATTTATTTAGCATATTTGCAAATATTACAAAAAGAGTGGCTTTTGTGCAAAATTACCACTTGGAGTAAAAACTCCAGAATTTTGGTTTTCTGGGCTGAGCATGATGGCTAGCCAACTCAGAGGTAGATATTTTACTTTTTTTTCTAATAGATTTGGTTTATTTTGCAAATTTGTTAAAGAATGGTCTTTTTGCAAAATTGCAACTTAGATGCAAAAATTACAAAATTCGTTTTTCTGGGTTTGAAACTAGTGCCAGCCAGAATCAGGATGGTTATTTTTATTTTAAATCTAAATTTATTTGGTTAATCTGATTTCCTAGTATAAGGATTTATATATGTAAAGATATTTTCTAAAGGGATATTTTGCGGAACTTTCTCAAAACCCTAATACCTGAATTTCCGGCCTATTAAAAGAGGAGTTGCATCCGTTTCTTTGCTGCACAAAACAAAAGGGGTTTTCTTTATTATTTATTTCTTGGAGTTTCGAAGCGAGGATCTTGAATTTCTTGCGAAAGGAATGACTTTTTGTATTCTCTTTATTATTTCGGTTAATTCTTCAATAAGGTGAGTGACATATATTTGCTTTCTTTCTGTTCTATAAATGTTTTATGAGATGATTTATATATTAGAATGCATGATAGATGGATATATGATGATATAATGAATTATTGGAGGATGGATGAATAAAGATTGAATCTTTTCATGAAAATTATGCTATTGATGATTAAAACTCTATATAGATGACTTGAGATTGTTGTAGGGGCGTATCAGAATTTCAGGGGGCCTTAAGAAAATTCTCAAATGGGGCCTTTTGTAGGTTGACAAAATAATAATGACAATTATTTAAATGCAAACAAACTTGGAGCATTGGAGAACAAACTATTAAATGAAAACAAATTTATATATATGCTTCCAAAAAAAACTTAATTGATAACGTACGCTTTTTATATGAAATGCCTCGTGGCCAAAAGAAACTCGAACAAACTCTAACAATAAAAACGAAATATGTTATCTCAAATAGGTAAATATGATATATTAGAGAATACGATCAGAATGAAATTATGATAAATATATGTATATGAGAATACTAGTTGAAAGCTTAAAATGTAGAATAACCAAATGCACTTGAAGAGTTGGTTAGAAATTTATCATAAACAGGTAAATATGATATACCACAGAGCATTGAAAAAATATCATAGAGTGACATACATGGGCTAAGTGAAAAATAATATTAAATCCATAAAATGGTAAAATGGCATGTATGACTATGTGAAAAATAATTAGTTTTAAAATAAAAAATGATTGAAAAGTTAATTGACTCATGCAAGTTTTGAACATACAACCTTTGCATTATTAGCACAACACTCTAACCAATTGAGCTAATTAGCCAACTATTAATATAGCATAATTATATTAAACAATATTACTTTTTACTTTTTCACATTGTAAATACTTAAAAAATATGGGACCTTATAAAATTGGGGGCCCAAAGCAGTTGCTTGTGCTGCTTGGGCCAAGATCCATCCCTGGATGTTGAGAACCTAATAGAAATCATGAGTAGGTTGCTTTCCTTCATATGCTTACTGATTTGATTGGTTATAATGAGTATGTATGTTGTATAATGCACAAATTTGATTAAAGATGAATTCTTCACTGTGTGTATATACATATGATCTGTTTTGGGTATTTTAATGAAGAGTACTTGATTGATGAATGTCGTAATTGCACATATTCGTGGGTAAACTAACATAATCAGTGGGGTATGTGCATAACAAGTTGTAGTAGGATTTCTTTGGATTAAAAAGATCAAGTTTTAAGAGTTGGAGTTGTTTCTTGATTACGGGTCTGATGCTTTCAGCTGAAATTAATTCTTTTTGTGTGTTTTTTTTGAAGTTTTCGATTTGGATTTGGATTTGATTTGTTTCATACTGATATTGAATTAGAAAATACAACATTCATATACACTGATTCTTGTTGAGTTTACTGACCTATGTATGAACATATATACACATATATTTATATTATCTATTTTTGAAGAAGTTTTGATAAAAATTGCTCTTTTATGATCTTGATCAGATTTTGAATAGTTTTATAAACTCCAGTATGTTAGACAAGTTGTATTTGATAATCTTGAAAATTTTGTTTTACAAATTTATGATTTTACAAAGATTAAACGATGTATCAGTAGAAAAGTACGCGAAATTCAAAGCTGTGAATTTTCGAACATGACAGTCGACCGCACGAAATAACACATGAAATGTCAGTCGAATGGAGTTCTTGGGTTTTGGAAATTTAGCATGACAGTCGACCGTCGCTTTTTGAACTGGTTTTGACGATCGACCGTCAGCTGTTTGGCTGAGTTTTGTTGAGTTTTTTTGTTGTTTTCTCGAACGACTATTTCTTCGAACTTATGGATTATTGATCTACTGTTCTAGATGATGTTTTTGCTACATATTACAGTATTTTACAGAGAGTTGTGTTTTGATTATAATAGAATTTAAATTGTATTTCTATGACTTTATAAGGTGAAATATATACGGTTTTCGAAGGAATTGATGTTACGTGATTTTCTACGACTTCAAAATATGATTCTCAGTTATTTAATGGACTTAATATCTCATTTCAATTCTGAAAATTTGTGAGTATATTGAATGTATTTGGATTTTAGTTGATTGTAACACCTATTTCCGATTGTATGGATTTTTTCTTGTATTTTGTAGTGTTCTCTTTCTATTTTGATGTATTTTGATGTATTTTGATGTATTTTGATGTATTTTGATGTATTTTGAGTCTGGGACTTGTTGTGGGCCTTCTGTTGCAATTTATTGTATTATTGTTATTATTATTACTATCCTTGTTATCTTTTTTTAGCACAATCCATTTCCAAGCCCATACTATTGTCTACCCAAATCCATCTCCTTATTGGATCCTGAACCCAAATCCTAGTCTACCCAAATCCACAAACCATATTCAGACTAACAACCAACCCAGATCTCCTCCCCCACAATCCCCCGTATCTCTTAACTACCCACAACTTTATTTATTATTTTATTAAACCCCCCCCTCTCTTTCTCCCCTATTGTCGTTCCCTCTCTCTCCCACTCTCCCCCTCTTTCTCCTCTGTTCCCTAATCAGAGAACCCAACCAATCCCACTCAACCTCCCTCGTCGACACACCCATCGCCGCCTTGCCCCACCGCTACTCTCGAGACGCCTCTTCGCCAGCACAGTCGACCACCCCCCATCGTCTTCAACCTCGCTCCCTCATTCACTATTTCGCCTCCGAAGAAACCCATCCCCGTCATCATCAACCTTCACCCCACCGAAGCTCCCTCCGCCATCGCCATTCCTCTCTTCCTCCTCTCGCTTGAGCCACCTGAGCCCTCCGCCTTGCCAAGGCCTGCCTCCACCATTGACGAGCCGCTCACCTCGTCAACACCCTGCATTCGTTTCCTCCTCTTCCCCTCAAAAACCATTAACCCACCACCTCGCCGACCGCCATGGCCGCACCTCCCTATCGTCCTCGTCTGTGACCTTCACCATTCGTCCACTGAAGAACCCCTCCTCCTCCTCCTTATTGCCGTCCAAGCCCGTACACCCTCTGTCTCGTCTCCCTTGTTTTTGAGCGGAACAGAGCTCGCCCTGTGCACCGCAACGCCTTCTGCCATCGCTCCGCCATCGCAGTGACCTCCTGTCTTCGTTGCCAGTCGCACTGCCCTCGCCCGGTTGCCGTTCACTCTCCCGCCAGTGCTCTCTCTCTCTCTCTGTCGCAATTAGAGAAGAAGCACAGTGCAATTGGGTATTTGGTGTTTTGCTGTTCTGTAGGATCCCGTGTGCTGTTTTGAGTGTGAGATCCGCTGTTTGGTTTGGGTCTTGTGCTTTTCTATTTGCTGGTTTGGATTGCACGTGATTCGCATGTGTTCTCTTGGATTGTAGCATGGGATTCTAATCCCGTTATTCTAGTCATTCGAATCTCTCACACAAAAAGGAAGTCCAATTGAACTCGTTTATTTTTCTAGTTCAAGATTATTGATCTCCTCCGCAAGTAGTTCTCTTTCGATTATCGTATATTGCTTGTGTACTTTCCATTAGGGATATCGAGGGATTACATGAGCTAACCCGAAGTATCCTTGACTCGTACCAATATCCATTGATTCAAACCCAAACTTTCATGCACACACGACATGAACAAATTGACTAGAACTTGCATATGAGAAATATATAATGATATGAATACATGTTGATTGATTGAGATCTCGTGAATTGAATCGTGACATGATAATCTTGCCTTGTATATAGTAGAAATTCATCTCAACTTGCTGTACCTTAATGTTAATGCATTGCGTGATAACTAGAACATGTTGATTATTCACTTTGATAAATATATATGATGACCTTTGTTATGTCTTGCTGCCTATTCTGTTTTGTACTGAGGTTTCGACCCTGTTACAATAGGAATCAACCAAAACCATATAAAAAGAAATTGTAGCCTAATGAATCTAGTTTTCAGACCACTTGACGGATCTTGATTCTGATCTTTGAGCTATGAGATATCGCAGTTTTAGTCACTACCGGTCTGTACTTTCCAGATTGTAATTTATTGAAACGTCGACACAACTTTCAGTTGAAACACCATGATAACAGTAGTATAATGACATAAAACTCTCCAAAAACTTAGTAGACATGCTTAGGATTCATTCCTAATTTTTATTGATTTTTACATTGATGTTACACCTTGTTTTCACCATAAAGTTTTAACTATAAGCTGCTGCCAGAACCATTAACCAATAAAGATTAGGATAATCAGACTAGTTATTATCAGAATTAATAAAAACTTGCTGAATATGAATTGTAGCCCCAGATATCTAGTTTATTGTCCCTTCGACAGAATCGAATTCCGAGTTGTAGTTTGTGAGTTACTACTGCTTTTGTACTGCTCTGTCTGCTCTTTTCAGATTCATGATTACTTGTATTTTATCATGCATTGTATCATTTTGTTGCATTCTTATCGTCGCCTTGATACTCATACACACTTGCATGACCATGAATGAAATAATAAAATGTTAAACAAGTCGGGGTTCATAAGGGTTGACTTAGTAGTAGATAATCTCAGAAAATGTACTCGATAGGGCCCTTCTTGTGTACTTGTACTATTCACATGGAAGGTGGAGAATTACTTGTGAACTTGTGAACTTGTTATCTTGTTATCTTGTTATCTTGTTATCTTGTTATCTTGTTACACCAAGTGCATGCTCTGTAGATCCCACAACTATGTCTAAAATGTGCATTGTTTTGCGTGCACCGAACCTGTGGTATGGAACGCAGTAGTACGTGCACTAGATAGGAAAATAAAATGCTACTAAACCTAAGTTGACACTTGTACACTTGACCATTGTTTATTGATATCGTTATTGCTTTTGGACTTTGATCTTGCTTCATACTCCTTGATGTACCGTTCCCTTACTCTTTGTTTTTCACTACTTGTTATCCGTACTTGCTCTAAGGACATTTTCTTTCCATTCTAGTTGATCCAGCTACACGTGCACAAGGAGAATTGCCGGAAGGCATTGGTGAACAGTTCTTATAGGATTGGAGTAGGACCTTCTTTAAAATAAATTATCTTCTTCCATGTTATTCTTTTATCACATTGTTATTTTTTTGTTGAACTTTGTATCCCGGGCTTGTTGACCCGTAACTGTTGTTTATTTTTCCAGTTGTTCGTTATTATGTTGACTACTGCATATTTTATCTCAGTTATTGTTTTTGTGATTATATTATTTCTGTGGTTGTGATTATTTCTTTCATGTTGTTGAGTTAAGACTAGTACAGCTTATGGATGATGTTAATATCATTCGCTGGGCCTTCGTCACGGGCTCGTATTTCCGTATTTTGGGAAGCGGGGCATGACAGGTTTTTAGTGGTATCAGAGCCAGGTTAGGCTCGAACTATGTTGGAGTTTAGCCAAGTTTGGCTAATGTGTTAGTCATGTTTGGCTCATACGTTAGTCAAGTTTGGCTCTAGCCAGTCTAACTCAATAATATGCGCACCACGTCAATCAAATGAATATGAAATAACCAACATATAATCTGGATACTCCTCTCATTTGATTCCTCTTTTGATCCCTTCATATTCAGTTCCTTCATTTCCTAGTTGTTTCGTCCCTTCCATTCATTCACATTCATTAATTACTTATTGGGTATAATTCTATTCTTTTGTGCCCATATTTCTTTGATTCTGGAGTTGTCCATTCTTTTCTTCCCGCTTGGTTCGTCGATCGGCATCTGTGGATCTTCAACAAAATGTTAGAGGCTTGTTTAATTTCTACATTACTGTATATTTTTATGATATATTAATTGTATAAATTTGCTACACTGCATATTTATTTTTTCATTCACATTTGCATTGTGCTTATGCATGTATTTCATTCCGTTTTTCTCCCTACTTTTATAAATCATTTTCACTATTACTATTTTGTAATATTGTGTTTGATATTTATAATCTGTACATCTATTTTGATATTCTATTGTGTGACTTTCAACTCCATGTCTTACTTTTCTACTATTTTTATATCACGAATATCAAAACATAACATCATACTTAAATTAAATGTCTCATATCCCTGTGCATATAGAAGGTTACAACTTCCATTTCACCATTTCGGTTCAACCTAATGTCGAGATGAAAAATATGCAACTCGATGTCAATGGAGGTAAATTACAACTGGATGTCGGGGAGGCAAAATGTGCAACCGAATATCCATATGGCAACCTGCAACCTGATGTCGTGAAGGCAAACATGCAACTTGATGTTAAGGAGGCAGGACTTTCTACCTATTTGCTAATTTATATTTAAAGACTTTTTACTTATATAATGAAACTAATGGTAAAGAAATATTTTCTTTATGACTTTTTGTTAATACAATTACACTTTAAATTTCCATACAATTTAAACTAGTATAGTTGATTTTACTCTATTTTTGTGTTTACAATTTTTTTACATTTATGTTAAGATTGAGTACATCAACTATGGTCTAAGTTTTCGTTCTTTTGTGAATTACTATTTATTGCCACTGTTTTCCAATTCTTTAACATTTTAGATTTCTCACTTACTTTTGTTTCCAAGTCCTAATTAAAGATATGACGCTTACTTTTGTAATATTTAATGAACTCCTTTTAAGTCTTCTTGCATATATATATATATATTTTGGCATATTCTGTTCGTTACCTTTTAATGTGTTTTCAAGTACTGATTATAATGTCAACTTTCTCTAATTATTATATGTCTTTTATATTCATTGTTATTAATATTTCTTTACTTAGCTAAATTTATTCGTATTTCTATGTATCTTGACTGGTTATTTTCCCAAAACTATTTTTTTATATAACCTTTAAAGTTCGTGTTCCATTATTGTTTGTATGGTGATATGGCTAAAAATGGGGTTAAATCGGGACCGTCCAGATCGAGCACGAATCTTGAAGCACAGGGGTAAAAAGGTAATTTCACATACAGATGGATCCAAAACGGGTATCGGGTCTCCTTCTCGCAGAACCAACCTCCCGCGAATGGATCCACTTTAACTGGGTATGGGTCCCGACCCGATATGAACCCAGCTCACCAATAGGAGAATCAGGGCCCTAGATTTGACTAAATCAATTCAACAGGCCTGATTAGCTCCCACCAGGAATCAGGGGCCAATTTCCCAAAACAGAATAGGAGGATTTCCCTCCTGGCTGTTACGCAGGAAATCCGGCCCCCTAACGGCTCCACAGGCGACTATAAATACAACCCCTCTACCACCATAACCAGGTTAATCACTCTTTTACCACTTAAGCTCTTTCTTAATCTCTTCTGATTACTGACAAGAGCGTCGGAGGGTGCGTCGCCGGAATCAACCCCGGTGTCTCGCACTTCCCTTGCAGGTCGCGGCAGGAGCAAGAAGGCCGAGTCAACTGTTCAGGTGTTTCTCGAACTCACAAATTCTATCTGATTACCCCCACACCGAAATCAGCGGTAACAGATTGGTACCGTCTGTGGGAACACCACACGAACAGCCTCAGCCCATTCTCCGTCGTCCTCTGCAGTCATGCCGCCGAAGAAGGTCAGATCCAGAGGGTCGAACCGTGTGGGCAATCTCGCCGACCCGGCGAATGAAGTCCCAGTCAATCCTATTCCTCAGTCCGACCTCCCTCCGCCGACCCAGCAGGTCCCACCTCCTCCTCCCAAGCAGCAGCCCAACAATGGTCCGTCCGGTCATAACGGTCGGAAGGAGAAGCAGCCCCTCAATCCGGGCCATGTCTCGGTCCATAATGGGTCCTCGGACTCGATGGCTTCTCATCATCCCGACCTCCGTATCACACTTCTGAACCGCCAGAAGGACGACGACCTCCGCACCCATCTTGACGAGAGGCAGGCCCGAGAGGGAGCCTCCCGCCAGCGTCAGGGTGAGCGGTCCCCACGTCGCCGAGACGGCAGAAGGTCTCCGGACCGCAGAGGCCGAGCGGCGTCCCCCGAGCACCGAAGGAGGAGGTCCCGTTCCCCCGGGGATCGGCGTCATCCGAGGGACCGAGATGTGCCTATCAGTCGGGCCAAATTCCTCCAATTTCAGGAGACCGTTCTACAGGCTCTCAACCTTCGGCAGAACGTCCAGAATGCTCAGAGGGTTCCGACGCCCCCGAGGGATCCCAGTCCTCGCCGCCGAACCCGGAGCCCTTCCCTGGCTCCCAGCCGTCAGCAGCGGCAACAGAGCCCTCGCCGGTCCCAGGACTACCGGCGCCGCAGTCCACGCTCCCCTTCCTATGAAGAGGAGTCCGGGGGGTCATACGATTACCAGCGGAGGGACGACGCCCTCATCCGCCGTCTCCATGAGGTGGAAAGGCGTATCGGCCGCATGGACAGGGAGGAAGAGTCCCGAGCAGGAACCTTCCATCCCAGCCGACCCCCCTTTTCACGGTCGATCATGGAGGCCCACATACCGAGGAGTTTCAAACCGCCACAGTTTGAAACATACTCAGGGGAATCCGGCCCGGTCGATCACGTCGAAAGCTTCAAGACCCTGATGCTGATCCATCAAGCTTCCGACGTTGTGCTCTGCAGGACCTTCCCTGCCACCCTCAGGGGGTCTGCTCGGGAATGGTATTCCAGGCTCGCCCCCTCCTCCATCTTCTCGTTCGAGCAGTTTGAAACACTGTTCATCACTCACTTCGTGAGTAGCAGACGAGCCGAAAAGACAAGTTTGTCCCTGCTGAACCTGCGGCAGGAAAGGGAAGAGAAGCTGCGGGACTATGTGAAAAGATTCACCGCAGAAGTAAGGTCTATCGCCTCCTTAGACCAGTCGGTGGCAACCGTGGCGTTCCAGTCGAACGTCCTCAACGCCAACCTCCGATCGTCCCTAGCCAAGAAACCGCCGCATGACTTCGCCGACCTCCTCCTGAGGTGCGAGAAGTACATCCGAGCAGAGGAGGCTGAAGCCCTTCCGAGCTTCGGAGGGCCCTCCGCAGGTTCAAAGAGGAAGGCGACGGGGGAAGAGGGGTCCAAGAAAGCTCAGAAGGACAATGGCGGTCAGCGTCGCACTCCCCCCAGGTTCGAGAAGTTCACTCCCCTCACCACCAACGTCTCTACTATCCTGATGGAAGTGGAGAAGGAGGGGGTCATCCCTCCAGCTCCGAGGATGCACACCCCGGCAAAGAGGAGGAACAAAGATAAGTAGTGTCGTTACCACCGAGACCACGGGCACGACACGAACGACTGCCGGGCCTTGAGAGATGAGATTGAAGCCCTCATCTGCAGGGGGCAGTTAGCCAAGTTCGTGAAGGCAAACGATCGGGCGGATCGCAATTCTCCTCCGGCTCGGGGGGCTAACAAGCGCTCCGAGCGGCGCGAGGAAACACCCGAGTTCGAGGAGGAAAGGATTCTGCACCTGATCCATGGAGGCCCCATGGGGGGCTCCTCTAATACCTCCCGAAAGGCCTTCATCCGAGAGGTCAACTCGGTTCACAGTGCTCCTCCTCCCAAAGGTCTCGGCGTCCCTGTATCTTTCTCCGATGCCGACCTCGAAGGGGTCCGAACCCCACACTGTGATGCCCTCGTCATCGACCTCCGCATGGCCAACTTCAAGGTGCAGAGGATTTTGGTGGACAACGGGAGTTCGGTCAATATCCTTTTCCTCTCGGCCTTCCGAGGCCTGCAGCTGTCCCGAGACCGTCTCAAGCCGGCCGGTTACACTCTCCACGGGTTCACGGGGGTCCCGGTAACCGTCGAAGGGGTGATAACCTTAGACGTTACTGCGGGAAGCACCCCTACTACCCGAACCGAGCCGATGGACTTCATGGTCGTCGACGTCCCGGCAGCATATAATGTTATTCTAGGCCGACCCGGCCTAGCCGCCCTGGAAGCTGTCCCCTCGGCATACCATTTGAAAATGAAGTTCCCCACTCGGTCGGGAGTAGGGGAAGTCAGGGGAAGCCAGGAAACAGCCCGGAAGTGCTACATGACTTCCACCGGGGGACCAGTGCTCTCGCTCGAGACACTGGAAATCCCCGAGCCGAAGGCCTGCCAGACGTCCGAGCCGGCAGACGAGTTAGAAGAAGTCCTCTTCTCGGAAGAGGATCCGAGCCAGAAATTCCTCATCAGCAAATCCTTGCCGACCGCACTGTGTTCGGACCTGATTAAATGCATCCGAGACAACCGTGACCTGTTTGCATGGTCGGCCGCGGACATGCCCGGCATTTCCGAGGAGCTCCTCGTCCATCGCCTAAGTGTCGAACCGGGGTGCAAACGGTCCAGCAGAAGAGGCGAAAGTTCGCTCCCGAGCGACAGCAGGCCATCAAGGAGGAGGTTGATAAACTTCTAAAGGCCAAGTTCATACAGGAGGTAAATTACCCCGAGTGGCTGTCGAACGTTGTAATGGTCAAGAAGTCCAATGGCTCGTGGAGGATATGCATTGACTTCACCGACCTGAACAAGGCGTGTCCGAAGGATCCCTTCCCGCTCCCGAACATCGACACCCTTATCGACGCCACCTCGGGCCATGAGCTCCTCAGCTTCATGGATGCCTTCTCGGGGTACAATCAAATCCGAATGTTCCCTTCGGACATTCCGAAGACCTCCTTCGTCACCGACCAAGGCCTCTACTGCTACCGGGTAATGCCGTTCGGCCTGAAGAACGCGGGCGCCACCTACCAGCGCCTCGTCAACAAGGTCTTCCAGAGCCAGATCGGCCGAAACATGGAGGTGTACGTTGACGACATGCTCGTCAAGAGCATCCGCGGCACCGATCATGTAGCCGACCTCCAGGAGGCTTTCGGTGTGTTGAGAAAGCACAGCATGCGGCTGAACCCGAACAAGTGTGCGTTCGGGGTCTCCTCGGGAAAATTCCTCGGCTTCATGGTAAGCCAACGAGGAATCGAGGCTAATCCCGAGAAGATTAAGGCCATATTAGACATGGCTCCGCCTCGGAACATCAAGGAGGTGCAGAAGCTGACCGGTCGGCTCGCCGCTATCAGTCGGTTCCTCTCGAAGTCGGGGGAAAAGTGCCTCCCCTTCTTCAAAGCACTCAGGGGGGCTAAGGATTTCGAATGGGGCCAACCACAACAGGAATCATTCGACCAGCTGAAGGCCTATTTGGTGAACCCCCCTCTGCTCAGCAAACCGGTCCCGGGCGAGACTCTCTTCGTCTACTTGGCTGCTTCCGAGCAGACCCTGAGTGCTGTCTTAGTAAGAGAGGAGGACCGGGCCCAGAGGCCTATCTACTACGTGAGCAAGGTGCTCCGGGATGCCGAGCTCTGCTATCCGAGGATAGAGAAGATAGCTTACGCGCTGGTCATGGCAGCGAGAAAGCTTCGGCCGTACTTTCAATCCCACTCGGTCGTTGTCCTCACCGACCAACCCCTCAAGCAGATCCTCCACAAGCCTGAGACCTCGGGCCGGCTGATGAAGTGGTCCATCGAGCTGAGTCAGCATGACATCTCTTATCAGCCTCGGACGGCAATTAAGGCACAGGCTCTCGCCGACTTCATCGTAGAGTCCACTATCCCCGAGGTCGGCCACGTCCCGAATGGGCCCCCCATTTGGACAGTCTTCGTGGACGGATCCTCTTGCAATGAAGGAAGCGGCACCGGAATCATTCTGAACGGCCCTGACGACTTCGTGCTCCAGTACGCGATCCGAATGAGCTTCAAGGCCTCGAACAACGAGGCAGAGTACGAAGCACTCATCGCCGGGCTCGGACTCGCCCGAAGCGCTGGAGCTCGGCGCCTCCGAATCCACAGCAATTCCCAGCTCGTCGTGAACCAAGTCTTGGGCGAGTACGAGGCCCGAGATGAGCGGATGGCGAAGTACCTTGCCAAGGTTCGGGCCCTCATGAGCCGGTTCGAGGAAGCGCTCATCCAACGTGTCCCCCGAGAAGAGAACTCACAGGCCGATGCTCTTTCCAAATTGGCCTCGTCCTCTCTGCAAGGTCTCGAACAGACCGTACTGATCGAAGTCCTCTCTAAGCCGAGCATCGAAGACGAGACACCTAGCTCGGTGGAGTCATTGCCGGTCATGCTGCAGGACAATTGGATGAAGCCACTGGTAGAATTCTTAAGGGACGGGGTTCTGCCCTTGGATCCCAAGGAAGCACGCCGAGTCAGAACTCGGGCCGAGCTCTATGTTTTGATCGAGGGTGTCTTATACAAACGCTCTTTCTCACAAATAGACGGCCGACCGTACCTAAGGTGCCTCTCTCCGGATCAGGCCGAATATGCCCTACAGGAGCTCCACGATGGCATCGGAGGGGCGCACTCGGGATTTAGATCCTTGGCCCGAAAGGCTTTGACTTATGGGTACTTCTGGCCGACCCTCCTTCAAGACGCCGAGCGACACGTTCGGCAATGTAGCTCCTGCCAGAGACACTCCAGCATCCGACGCCTCCCTCAGGCCAACCTCGCCTCCCTATCAAGTCCTATCCCCTTTGCAATGTGGGGGATGGATTTACTAGGGCCTTTCCCTCCGGCTCCAGGTCAGTTCAAGTTCTTGGTCGTAGCCATCGACTACTTCTCCAAGTGGGTCGAGGCCGAGCCCCTCGCCACTATAACCGAGAACAAGGTGGTTCAGTTCTTCTGGAAGAGCATCATCTGCAGGTTCGGCATCCCCCGTGTCCTCGTGACGGACAACGGGACTCAGTTCACTGGCACGGCATTCCGAGCTCTATGCGATGACCTCGTCATCCAGCAGCGCTTCTCGTCCGTCTCACACCCCCAGTCGAACGGACAGGCCGAGAATGCTAATAAGCAGATCCTCGCAGGCATCAAGAAAAGGTTGGACAAGTGTTCGAAAGGTTTGTGGGTCGACCAACTCCCTAATGTGTTGTGGAACTACCGCACAAGCAAGCGGACGCCCACCGGAGAGTCCCCTTTCAATCTTACTTATGGGGCCGAGGCCGTGATACCTCTCGAGGTCGGAATACCTTCCCCTCGGCTCACAGCCTATGACGAAGCACAGAATGCCAGGGACCTCAGAGGAAACTTGGACCTGATAGATGAACTGAGGGAAAGGGCATCGATTCGGCAGCAGAATTACCGAAGAAGGGTCGAGCTAGCGTACAACAAAAAGGTCCGACCCGCCGACCTTAAGCAAGGAGATTTGGTCTTGAGAAAGCTAGCCATATCCCTCCCCAGTCAGAAGAGCAAGCTAGCTCCGAACTGGGAAGGGCCGTACCGGATCACAAAAGTTGTTCGGCCTGGGGCATACCGTCTTGAAGACATGGAAGGCAGAGAGCTTCCGAGGACCTGGAATGCCGACCACCTTCTAAAATACCAAGAGAGCGCTCCGGCGCCTCTCTGAGTAATCCGAGGTGTCGAACCATTCCTCTCCTCTAACTTGTAACCTGTTTCCATGAATTGTACTATGTAAAACGGTTCGCCGTCAATAATTAATAAAGAAAGCTCCTTTCGGTCTTATGAATTTGTATGCTTCTCTCCGTTCTTTTTAACTGCTCTTTAAGTTGCGATTTCAACCAATGGTTCGGAGTCCACGTTCGGCTCGACTCTACCTCCTCGGCTCGCCTCCGGACGAGCCAGGGGTAGATCGCCGTTCGGAATTGCTCCCACAGCCGTTGAACTACACCGATGGTTTCGGAGTCCAACACTCGGCTCGACTCTACCTCCTCGGCTCGCCTCCAGACGAGCCAGGGGTAGATCGCCGTTCAGAATTGCTCCTACAGCCGTTGAACTACACCGATGGTTTCGGAGTCCAACACTCGGCTCGACTCTACCTCCTCGGCTCGCCTCCGGACGAGCCAGGGGTAGATCACCGTTCGGAATTGCTCCTACAGCCGTTGAACTACACCGATGGTTTCGGAGTCCAACACTCGGCTCGACTCTACCTCCTCGGCTCGCCTCTGGACGAGCCAGGGGTAGATCGCCGTTCGGAATTGCTCCTACAGCCGTTGAACTACACCGATGGTTTCGGAGTCCAACACTCTGCTCGACTCTACCTCCTCGGCTCGCCTCCGGACGAGCCTGGGGTAGATCACCGTTCGGAATTGCTCCTACAGCCGTTGAACAAACACAGATGGTTCGGAGTCCAACACTTGGCTCGACTCTACTTCCTCGGCTCGCCTCCGGACGAGCCAGGGGTAGATCGCCGTTCGGAATTGCTCCTATAGCCGTTGAACAAACATAGATGGTTCGGAGTCCAACACTCGGTTCGAATCTACCTCCTCGGCTCGCCCCCGGACGAGCCAGGGGTAGATCGCCGTTCGGAATTGCTCCCACAACCGTCTAGCTCCAACGATGGTCCCGGGAGCCAACACTTGGTTCCCAGTCCATCCAAACTACTCCGGTAGATCAATGCCAGACCTTCGTTCGGCCACGTAATCCGAGCGATCCTGCCCAGCTGCCGAAGACCGAAGCCCTGCGTCTTTGGTCGGCCACCGAGCAAGTGCCTTCCCGAGCTTGTAAACGGAGAAAACACACTTTCCCCTCAACTTTCGTGCAGGATCTTGATCAGACGGCTCAGATCTTGCCACCCGCGCTAAACAACAAGATAACGTTTTCTTGGGAACTGAGCCGCCTCGAGATTCGCGCCTACGTTCGATGGCTCAGATCTTGCCACCTGCTCTAAACGACAAAATAGCACTTTCTCGGGGGCAGAGCCGCCTAGGAATTCGTACCGTACCGTGTCAGAGTCGCTAAACGACAAAATACCGTACTCATGGGGACCCGTTCGGTTAAACTAACACGCTCGGTTCAAAAGATCTCGGCACGACCAACACAAGTTATAAGCAAAGACAAGTATGCAGAGCAATGAAAGAGAATTTTATTAACGGTCGGCACATAATACAAAACATTCCATTACCAAGTGTTGGCAAACAAAACACACAACGCCCGACCTACTACACTTGTCTCTCATATGGAAACATCCTCACTAGACTGTTCGGCCGACTGTTCGTCCTCCTCGGCTGGCAGCTCCCCTGCGCCCCTCCAGAGCTTCACCATCACAGCCTGCAAGTGCCGAATCTCCGAGAGCAAATCATCCCGCTCGGCTATAATCTTCGACTGGTTGTGCCGAATGCATTTAACCCGAAGAGCGTTGCTGAATGCGGTTTGCGAGTCTTCATCCCCTCCTACGGGGCTCAGCTCGACGATCCTATTCTCCAAGCGTTGGATCTCGGCTTCCCGAAGGTCGAGGACGGACGAAAGGTGGGCCCGCTCACTCTCAGCCCGGCGTAACTCCAGATCGGCGCTCCTAGGGCTCAGAACCACCGTCCCAGAAGTGGCCTCGGATTCGAAGTCATCATTCGAACGCTCGGAATCCGAGCCATGGATCGTCACCGCGAGCTGAAAAGAAGGGAAAACGAATAACACGATTTCAATACACTGCCGAAGTCTAACACTTGAAAATTTTCCAAAAAGATTCGCATTCAGACATGATAGTGTTACAGACGGCCGAACCGACCCTACAATTAGGTTTTTACAACAACCAACAAAAATGGGAAACGACATGATCAGGGCCTCTTCGGAAGGGGAATGCTTCGGTTTAGGAAAACGCGAGGACGACGAGGCCTGCCCTCCGAGCTCGACCCTAAACCAACGAAGCGCGATCCCCCTTCACTGCTGCTCCTAACAGCGGCGCCGACCGAAGCCCCGCTCGACGAAACGGCCGCACTACTCTGGGCATCGGCTGGACTCCGTCTGACCGAGGGCAAGCGTGTCGCAAGCTCATAAAATGTAATTCCTCTCTCACTCTCTTTGCGGGTACACGATGTGCTCCGGACGTTGGCTCTCTCGGGCAAGGGCTTGAGCGACGCCACCTCCTCCTCCAGTTCGATGATTCTATCCCTCAAGGCATCGTCCTTTGCCAACTTCTTCGGTCGAGGGACCCTCGACGAGCCCGAGGCATTAGCACTATCGGTCGCAAGCCATCGGTAATGGGTGACCTCGATCCCCCTATCTATCGTGATCCTTCTGAGCCTATCGACTTCGGCCGACAGCCTCTTGCGCTCGGTCGACGTCTTCTCCAGCTCGGAAGTCAGTTTCTCTTCCGCCGCCGAGCGTTCTTTCTCCGCTAACTCCAAGTATTGGACCTCGGCCAAAAGGTCGTCATTCTTCTGCTCGACAGCAATGAGCTCTCTACGGAGCCTCTCGACTTCGCCTTCGGGACAAGGAGCTGGGGGGTACTTCCGCAGTTGTCACAGCTCGCGACAGTACCTCCGCAGAGCTGCCTTCGTCTCCTCCAGCCTGCCGAGCAGGATAAATCGATTCTGCCGGCTCTGAAAGAGCTCGCCCTTCGTTTTTGCCAGCTCCTTCCGAAGGTATACAACCTCCGTGATCGGACCGAATCTCACCTGAAAAGCAGAGATAAATCCGAGGCCCAACACTTGAAGAAATTTACGCCAAATCAGACACTAAATCCGAGACTCAACACTTGGATAAATTTCGGCCAAACAAAATATTTTTCATTCAAGTTCAAAGAGAAAGTTCTACAACAGCGGTGGCTAGTCCGCAGTTAGGCTTACAAAAAGGGACAAGATAGCAAAAGACAAAAAGAAAAAAGACAACCGAGTCAGGGGTCGACCTTTTTGTCGTTCGGGTCCGTCGACCCCCCGGCCTTGTCCTCGCCATCGCCCCCGCCTCCGCCTTCGCTCCTGCTCTCCTCCTCGGAGTCGTCCTCCTCCTCGTCCTCGGCCTCGGCCTCCCATGGGTCTCCGACGGGTTCCGTCTCCCCCTCAGGGTCGAGCAACCCCTCGGGGACACCCTCCTCCCCTTCCACGGGGTCGTAAAAGTTGTAGGAGGACGTGTCGAAGCCCGGGTTCTTGGCTGCTACATGTTGCAAGGCCCGACCATAGGCATCCACCATGTTTTGGAGCATGTGCTGCGCGGCCTCCTCCTGCACGGCCTTCTTCACCTTCTTCACCTTCCTGAGGTGTTTGGCCTTGATCTTCTCGGCCCTCTTCCGAGCCTTCTCCGCTTCCGACCGAGCCTTGGCCAGCTCCTCCTTCAGCTCGGCTGCCTCCTTCACCGACGCCTCGAGCTTGGCCGCGGTATCCTTCAGCTCGGCCGCCTCCTTCTCCGAGGCCTCAAGCTTGGCCGCCGTGTCCTTCGACAGCTGAATGGCATCGGCTAGCTGCTTCTCCAACCCCCCCACTTCGGCAGCCCTCTTCGTCGAGAGGAGCTGCTTGGCATCAAGCTGCTGCGCGACCTTGACGCGCTCCGCCCTCTCCCGCTCCTTCTCCTGCTCCTTGCTCGCCAACTCCTCGACCAGGAAGTTGAAGTCGCAGAGAGTCTGAAAGAGAACAACACGTTAAAATTCGAATCCAAGAACTTAGAAAAATTCTAAGGAATAAATTTGGATGAAGGAGAGTTCGGCCTACTTACCGACATAGTATTCCGAGCAATCTGCATTATGGCGTCCCCTGCCATCCCGGCCTTCAGGGTCGCTCGATCCTTCGGGGTCGGCAGGTGCCTCACCGCCTCCATGCAGATGTTCCCGTCGCCCAAGAAGCCGTCGACGTTCATCACCTGCCAGTCGGGGACGAAGATCTGCTTATGACGCTCGGTCAAGATCTTCTCCGCATCGGCAGTAAGGGGCGGAACTTCGAGAGACAACGCCTCCTTCGCGCCGAACACACCGCTCGACGAGCCGGGAGTATCTCCCTTCGAGATCGGTGTCAGCGCATCCGAGGTCGGAGGGTCAAGGACCAGCGCATTCGAGGTCGGAGGGTCGAGGATCATAACATCCCCCTGCTCGAGGACCATGACCTTCGGCTGGTCGGCGAGCTTCGCCACCGAGGGCTTCTTCGGGGCTCGGCTGTCCTGAGCCCCTACCGCCGACCTCTTCTTCTTCTCCTGCTCCGACCTGCCCTTCGCCACCAGAGCCTTGTAATCAAGCTTCATCGTCTCTGCAAAAGCCGAATGAAAAAACATAGAAAAATTTTCATAAACTTTAAACAAAGAGTATAAATACCAGAAGCATACGAGGGTCGATCGGACTGAGACCCCCAAGGAACAGATGCTCCTCTGTAATATCTTTCCAGCTTAGCGCTGGCAGGGCGAGGAGCTTCCTCTGGACCTCCGCCTCCTCATCACTCAGCGGCGCCTCCCTCTTGGTCCGCTTGGGCAGACCCTCCTTTGCCCAAACCGTCGGTATCACCCACGGCGTCAGGGCTCGGACGAGGAAGTACTTCTCCTTCCAATGTTTGATCGAGTCCGGATTCTCGATCAACTTCACGCCTGTCCGAGGAGAAAGGAATAACCTCTGTTCGTCTCGCCTTGGCTGGCAAGGTCGGAAGAGACTCCGAAAAAGGAACATAGTCGGCTTGCTGCCGACCTCTTGGCATCGGAGGACGAACGCCATGACGTGCCTCCATGTGTTCGGCATCAGCTGGGCAGGGCTCAAACCGTACCAGACCAGTACTTCAAGCACGAACGGGTGGAGGGGAAAGCGGAGTCCGGCAATAAGGGAGTCGACCGGGAAGACGCACACGTCCGACGAGGACTTTGTGTTAGCCCGGAAACCCGACCCGGGAAGGAGCAGTGCATACTCAAGCGGGATCCGGAAGCCCTCTCGGATCAGGCGAAGGTCACCCTCGGTGAGAGACGAGATGGTATGGTCCACCTCGGATAGCTCCCTTGGCTCGTTCTCTTTCACCAACTTCGCCGTGCCTTGAGTCACCCTCTCCAAGGTTTCCTCGGCGTAGTCCCGCACGCCCCCTACACTCGACAGAGAAATGGGCTGCCGACCGAACGCTCCCGCCGTCCTTGGCGTCTCCACGACCGTGACCACGGCCTTGCCCTCCCGGGATACCGCCGCAACCTCCTTAGGCAGCTCGGCGACTTCACCCTCTCTGTCCGGACGAACGACATTCTGATCGCTTGGCTCCGCTACCTCCTTCCCTCTATCCCCTCGGCCAACGGCTTGCTCCGAGACGGGGGTCTCATCCGAGATCTTAACCATTTTTTCTAAGAGAGAAGGGAAAGAGACTGACCTTGAAGTGATATGTACGGTCGGAAAGTTCACCGGAAGCAAGGAACGCTACCGCGACAGCTAGCACCGCCACCAGAGAGCTGAAAACTTCGAAGCAAAGTGAAAAATGAAGAGAGAGAGTAAAAGTAAAAAGTGAGACTTGGTCTAAGGGGGGGTGAAGATTTATAGTAAAAATGGGACGTCCCTTGGACTTCCAAATAGATAAGTGCGACTTTTGGGCTGCTCTCGAAACGTCGCGAAGGCCCATCACCACTGTCTCCTTCACCAAGTCAACTAGCTCGGCTCCAGGGGATCTGAATCCGAGCAACACGCAATCCGAACAATATTCAACAGGGTCCGGTCGGAATCCGAGCAAGTGCCTTCCCGAGCCTGCAAACGGAGAAAACACACTTTCTCCTCAACTTTCGCGCATGATCTCAATCAGACGGCCCAGATCTCGCCGGGAACACTAGACGACAAGATAGTGTTTTCTTGAGAAATGTGCCCGTCTTGAGATGCGCGCCATCATCCAATGGCTCAGGGTGCGCCACGTCGCTCGGACGATTGAACTCTCGGACGCCCCACCTATGTCTAGAGGAACCAGGAAAAATTTTGATTCAAAGTTTTAAGGCACCGCCCTTGGCGAGCACCCCCCAGGTCCCGTGTCTCAGTCGGTATTCTGCCGACCCACGGGCCCCGGTCAAAAACAGATCGGCACTCCCCCCATCTCTAACTCCTCCGGGCTGACATCCATCAGAAGCCATCAGCCCGGAAGGAAGACAGAGATGGGAGGGGGCCCATCAACACTCAGAGATCAGGAGAAGCGCACCATTCCGAGCTAGTTGGTGGCAACTGGAAGGCTCGGCTTGTCAGAGGACTCTGACAACAGCGCCTTCACAATTGCCAACAACGAGCTCGGACGGTCCGGAAGCCCGAGCCATGACTCATGGTGAAGAAGCGCACCATTCCGAGCTAGTTGGCTGCAACTGGAAGGCTCGGCTTGTCAGAGGACTCTGGCAACAGCGCCTTCACAGTAGCAAACAACGAGCTCAGATGGTCCGGAACAAGGATTCGGACATGGATCATCACCTCTTCCACCAGGATCTCCGCCTACCCTGACACCCACTTCGGAGCAACCAAAGAAGGCCGAAGATCTTGGTGGAAGAACGACCACCCGTCCTTCCGAAGTAACTCATCCCTCGGGTCCGGACTGCGGTCGTCACCACTACTGCCTCGTTCCCCCCCGCTCCTGACATCCACTTTGGGGCAGTCAGGAACAGAGGGAAAACCAGGCAGAAGAGTAACCACCCCTCCGGACCTCAAAAGAGAAGCTACCCAAGGCAGACACCACCGAGGTCTAAAACTCAACATTGCTGCAACTGAAATAACAAAGGGAGTGGAGTACTTATAGCCTGCCTCCAAGAACCAGCCATTATGACCCTCAGAAGTTGAAACGCCGCGTATTAATTGAGGGAGTTATCCTTAATGACCTTGGGAAGGCGGAACGCCGCGCAAGTCCCGAAGCACCATTAATACCCTTGGGAACAGAGTCATCTCGGATTGCCAAAACCGCAGGCCCTCGGTCGGCCACCGAGCAAGTGCCTTCCCGAGCCTGTAAACGGAGAAAACTCGCTTTCTCCTCAACTTTTGCGCCTGATCTCGATCAGACGGCCCAGATCTCGCCGAGAGCACTAAACGACAAGATAGTGTTTTCTTAGGAGCTGCGCCCATCTCGAGATGCGTACCAACATCCGACGACCCAGATTGCGCCACGTTGCCCGGACTGTCGAAGCCCCAGTGCTTCGGACGGCCACCGAGTAAGTGCCTTCCCGAGCGTGTAAACGGGGAAAACGCACTTCCTCCTCAATTTTCGCATCAGATCTCAATCAGACGGCCCAGATCTCTCCGAAGACACTAAACGACAAGATAGTGTTTTCTTGGGAGCTGCACCCGTCTCGAGATGCGTGCCAACATCCAACAGCTCAGATAGCGCCACGTCGCTCGGACGACCGAAACCACACTTCCTCGGTCGGCTTCCGAGCAAGTACCTTCCCGAGCTGGTAAACGGAGAAAAAAGACACCGAGCTACTTAGACCGTTGGATCTCTCAGAAATTCGCGCTCCTAATGATGAACGGCCCAGATTGCGCCACGTGCGCTAAAAGACAAGATAGCGTTTTCTTGGGAACTGCGCCCGCCTCGGGATGCGCACCAACATCCGACAGCTCAGATTGCGCCACGTCGCTCGGCCCGCCAAACCCCCCTTACCTCCGGTCGGCAGCCGAGCAAGTGCCTTTCCGAGCTCGTAAACGGAGAAAAGCGCTGCCGAGCGGTAACAGCCGTCAGATCTTTCTGAAACTTGTGCTCGTCCATGATCAACGACCCAGATCGAGCCACGTCATTAATCGGTATTTAAATCATTTTTTATTTATTTAAATCGTTTTATTTATTTAAAAATTGCAAAAAAATTGCTAAAAATTCGGGAAAATTAACTAAAAATTCTGGAAAATAATTGAAAATTTGGGGGCCCATTTTCGAACCCCTGAACGAACAATTACTGCCTGGAATGTGCTGTTAAAGGCCCCCGAACGATTAGTGAACACGTCGCAAAATTAAAATAAATAGTCCGAAAAAATAGATTAAAACCCTCAAATACCCGATGTGACCAGAGAACAGCAAGCGGCATCAAAAAATTACCTCACTACCCCCTTCTAGATTCAAGATCCCACATTTGGACTCCGATACAACTCCACTAGCCACCAAAACAGTTAGACTACTCCTCAAAGTCTGATCACACTCAGTCTTTAGGAGTGGGGGGCTCGTGATATGGCTAAAAATGGGGTTAAATCGGGACCGTCCAGATCGAGCACGAATCTTTAAGCACAGGGGTAAAAAGGTAATTTCACATACAGATGGATCCAAAACGGGTATCGGGTCTCCTTCTCGCAGAACCAACCTCCCGCGAATGGATCCACTTTAACTGGGTACGGGTCCCGACCCGATATGAACCCAGCTCACCAATAGGAGAATCAGGGCCCTAGATTTGACTAAATCAATTCAACAGGCCTAATTAGCTCCCACCGGGAATCAGGGGCCAATTTCCCAAAACAGAATAGGAGGATTTCCCTCCTGGCTGTTACGCAGGAAATCCGGCCCCCTAACGGCTCCACAGGCGACTATAAATACAACCCCTCTACCACCATAACCAGGTTAATCACTCTTTTACCACTTAAGCTCTTTCTTAATCTCTTCTGATTACTGACAAGAGCGTCGGAGGGTGTGTCGCCGGAATCAACCCCGGTGTCTCGCACTTCCCTTGTAGGTCGCGGCAGGAGCAAGAAGGCCGAGTCAACTGTTCAGGTGTTTCTCGGACTCACAAATTCTATCTGATTACCCCCACACCGAAATCAGCGGTAACATATGGTTATCAACCTTTTTATATTTGGGTTTTATCTCGTCACTTTTGACTTCTTATTCTATGTTAATTGTCTTCCTATTTTCTTACGAATGGGGATTAATGGTGTATTTTGACTTCACTTTCCATTTATAATTGATTGACTATATATATTCCTGTTTGATTTATTTATAGAGTTGATAAACCAAATTCTTATTTTGTTGCATAATGTTATTATTACTACTATTATTATTATTGCTATGGTTTTCGTTATTATTATTGGTATCATTATTATTATTGATATTACTTATTATTGTTGTTTTCATTATTTTATTATTATTTCTAATATTGAATTACCTTCATACAAAAAAAAATGTTGAACCCAAATTATATTCTGTCTTGCATTATGATTCTTACCAGTATTGTTAATTTTATTTTTTTTGTTATTATTATTTTATTATTGTTGTTACTATTCTATTATTATTGATATTATTATATTTATTATTAATATTTGTTGTTATTATTATTTTGTTAAAGCCCATTAGTTTTGATCTATAGCATATCTTTTAATTATTTAAATTGAAGCTAAACTTTATATTCATTTTGCATTATTTATTTATATCTATCTTGAGCCCATACTCTCCTTGATTCTGGAGTCTCAGTCTTGTCTTCCTGCTCAGTTCGTCGATTGATGTCATGTGGCCTACAGCGACATATATGTTGCTTGGAACATCACCATCGGGTTAGTGCAGCAGAAGTGTGGTGAGTCCATAACCCACAGGTCCCAGGATTCTCATGTTGTTCCTTCTTCTTTGCATTGTTCAGATCTTGTTCGTCTTTTTCACTCGCCATCTTTTGTCGATTTATTATTCGACATCGATCTTATTTATGCCTTTTTCTTATTCTGGTGCTTCCATCACTCGAGTTTCTTTTTTCTAATTTTCCTGTCTTGTTATTTCTTAAGTTTGCTTTTGTTTTGTCCTACTACCTGCCCGAATGAATTTCAAGGACAAAATTTTTCTTGTAAGGTGGGTAGGATTTGTAACCCATGTTTTCGATTGTACGGATTTTTCTTGTATTTTGTAGTGTTCTCTTTCTATTTTAATGTATTTTGAGTCTTGGACTTGTTGTGGGCCTTCTGTTGTAATTTATTATATAATTGTTATTATTATTACTATCCTTATTATCTTTTGCTAGCCCAATCCATTTCCAAGCCCATACTATTGTCTACCTAAACTCATTTCTTTATTGGATCCTGAACCCAAATCCTAGTCTACCCAAATCCACAAACCATATTCTCCGTAACAACCAACCCAGATCTCCTCCCCCCACAATCCTCCGTATCTCTTAACTACCCACTACTTTATTTATTATTTTATTAAACACCCCCACTCTCTTTCTCCCCTATTCCCGTTCCCTCTCTCTCCCACTCTCCCCCTCTTTCTCCTCTATTCCCTAATCCGAGAACCCAACCAATCCCACTCAACCTCCCTCGTCGACACACCCATTCCCGCCTTGCCCCACCGCTACTCTCGAGACGCCTCTTCGCCAGCACAGTCAACCACCCCCCATCGTCTTCAACCTCGCTCCCTCATCCACTATTTTGCCTCTGAAGAAACCCATCCCCGTCATCATCAACCTTCGCCCTATCGAAGTTCCCTCCGCCATCGCCATTCCTCTCTTCCTCCTCTCGCTCGAGCCACCTGAGCCCTTCGCCTTGCCGAGGCCTGCCTCCACCATTGACGAGCCGCTCACCCCGTCAACACCCCGCAGTCGTCTTCCTCCTCTTCCGCTCGAAACTATTAACCCACCACCTCGCCGTCCGCCATTGCCGCACATCCCTATCGCCCTCGTCTGCGACCTTCACCGTTCGTCCACTGAAGAATCCCTCCTCCTCCTCATCGCTGTCCAAGCCCTAGTAATAATAATTGTTATTATTATTACTATCCTTATTATTTCATTCATGATTACTTGTATTTTATCATGCATTGTATTATTTTGTTGCATTCTTATCGTCACCTTGATACTCGTATACACACTTGCATGACCATGAATGAAATAATAAAATATTAAACAAGCCGGAGTTAACAAGGGTTGACTTAGTAGTAGATAATCTCAGAAAATGTACTCGGTAGGGCCCTTCTAGTGTACTTGTACTATTGACATGGAAGGTGGAGAATTACTTGTGAACTTGTGAACTTGTGAACTTGTTATCTTGTTATCTTGTTACACCGAGTACATACTCTGTAGATCCCACCACTATGTCTAAAACGTGCACTGTTTTGCGTGTACTGAACCTGTGGTATGGGACGCAGTAGTACGTGCACTAGATAGGAAAATAAAATGCTAATAAACCTAAGTTGACATTTGTACACTTGACCATTGTTTATTGATATCGTTATTTCTTTTGGACTTTGATCTTGCTTCATACTCCTTGATGTACCATGTTTCCTTACTCTTTGCTTTTCACTACTTGCTGTCCGTTCTTGTTCTAATGACATTTTCTTTTCACTCTTGTTGATCCAGCTACAGGTGCACAAGGAGAATTGCCAGAAGGCATTGGTGAACAGTTCTTCTATGATTGGAGTAGGCGCTGCTTTAAAATAAATTATCTTCTTCTATGTTATTCTTTCATCGCATTGTTATTCTTTTGTTGAACTTTGTATCCCGAGCTTGTTGACCCGTAACTGTTGTTTATTTTTCCAGTTGTTGGTTATTATGTTGACTACTGCATGTTTTATCTCAGTTATTGTTTATGTGATTATATTTATCTACGTGATTGTGATTATTTCTTTCATGCTGTTGAGTTAAGACTGATACAGCTTATGGATGATGTTAATATCATTCGCTGGGCCTTCATCACGGGCTCGTATTCCCATATTTTGGGAAGCGAAGCATGACATTGATTAAAGAAGTTTTCTTGTTATAAACATTTTCATGATGGAATTAAGAGTTTTATTAAAGATGTTGTATTGATATTCGAATTATGAATCTTTAGGAGTTGAGTGGGATTCCTGTGAACTGGCAAATGAGATTTTGTGGATTTTTTCCAGTTGGGGGGTCTTAGGATACACTAACTCTAGAGAAGGGGAATTGTATTTTAATTAATTATAATCAACCTACGAACAGGCACTAGTGGAGATGTGATAGAACTTGAGAGACATAAGTATATGCTCTAGGGGTCTAGTCCAACGGAAGCGTTCCAGGACTGTGTGTTGTTCTGTCTCAAGAGGACTTTGGTATGTTCGCGTGTCGAGGGTCTGCAGGTCAATTCACGGAACATATAGGTGCATTCGCATGTCGAGGGTCGGCAGGCCTATTCACAGGATGTACTTGTGTATCTGCACGTCGAGGGTCGGCAGGCCTATTCGTGGAGTACACGGCAAGGAGGTGATTCTCCGGGGGGTCAGAGCTATTCTTACATGATGTTTGCACGTCGAGAGTTGTTAGGCCTATTCATGGAGTGTTCTAGATCTTGTTTTTATCACCATTGTAGGATTAGTTGCATGACGAGGAATCTAACCCTATAAAGTGGAGAATGATAAGGGCTTGCACCGGACCTATGTAGTATGGAATGCATAGAATCCGACAAGTATACATTAGAGAGTCATCATACTGCATTTGTATTTTCTTGACTTGATTTTATGCATGTTTGTTTTCTGTTTTCCTACACTTGACACTTAGTTTAGTTCACTCAATGTTTTCATACTTTATTTATTGTTATTTTATTTCCATTCGTTACTACGGTTGGTATGTGTTGATTATGACTTTATTCTTTATATTTTATTTATATTGTATTTCTTTGATGTCACTCACACCGTTATGGCTGACTCCTGTAGTTTTGGAGGTTAGGATTATCTCTAGCCTCATGTTTTACAGGTATGTACCTACAGCTTGGGATTTGGATGCATGTGGTAGAATGATAATGTGGCTTATGCAAATTGTAAAAGAATGTGTTGTAAAAGAAATTGTAATTCAATGTGTTTAATTTTCTACTGTGCTTTGTAAAGAAATGTTGTAATAAAAGTTGAAAATTTTTTTGTGTTTGGTTATGTTTACTATTACATTGAGATAGATGCTAGGAATTGTGCCACATATTTCGGAGATATCTTATTGGAAATTCGGGGCCCTACAACAGTTGACCTCCCACTCCCGGCGCCCTCCACAATCCAATACCCTAATCAACCCGGTGACCTTCCAAGCGCCGCTCTCATCCTCTGTCTAATCCCAAAATCAAACTCTAAAATTCAAAACCCTAATCTACTTTCCCTCAAATCTGTAAACTCTAACCCAAACCAAAAATCCAAACCTGACTCGCTTCCTATCCACAAAACCCTAATACATGAATCCAAACCCGACCCGTTTCTGCTACCAAAAAAAGATCTGAAATACAACTCCCAAATCCTAATCCAAGTCCAATACAAATCTCAAACACTTATCCTATCTTCACTGACAGAGGAGAACATTGTATGTCGGCTCAATAGATCCCAACGACATCCCAATTCTCAACGTCCATCCCGAACTTCCGCACTTCTACTACTTCCTGTCGAAGAGCACCACTAATTCTACTACTACCGCCAAAGAACACCACTACTTCTACTACTTCCTGCCGAAGAATACTAGTTCTACAGTTCCCAAATCCAAGAGTCGGATCTTCCTTGCGGCATCATGCATCGTTCATGCATCTCTGAACGCCGTCCCTGCACCACCATACATCGTCCCTTGTGCCACCGAGCATCGTCCAATACGCCGTCACTAAGAACCATCCCTACATCACCATACGCCGTCACCAAGCATCATCCCTGCGCCATCATGCACCATCCATGCCACATGAATTGTAACACCCCAAAATTTTCAAAGAGTAATAATATATATAATGTGTGTGTGTGTGTGTGTGTATATATATATGTTGAAAGGTGTTGGCTGTTAGTAGTAAAAATTATGCATGGATGGCATACTTGTAAATAATAGTAAATATGTGAGTAGAAGGTGGGGGGCACGTGAAACAAAGGACACAGCAGGTGTGTTGTGCTTCTCTTGACGTGCTGACGTCATCGGCATTCATGGGGGGCCCACCTTCCTATGCCCTGTTGGCTTCATCCGACAGTGGAGAAAGAAGGAATTTGAGTATGGGATTAGTCCCATATCGGAAATCAACTTGAATAAAATAATACATAAATATAATTGCCTATGATCAAGAGTCACCAATTCAATTAACTACCTTTTGAGAGGCAGCCTGTGGTGGGCAGTTGTACTACATAGTATCTAATTTTTCTTCTAAATTGTATAAATTGTCTGAGCTAGGGGTACAGGCATTACAAATTGTATCAGAGCCGACTTTCGACACCGAGTGTGGGTAAGAGTGGGTGAGATGTATGCCTGAGATGGAGCTAGCAGATGTACGGGTATGCCTGAGAGGAAGCGAGGTTGGGGCCTAAAATGGACAACCCGCAGAATCGGGGTATTGTACAGCTAGCAGAATCAGGGTACTCCACTCTACATCGGCTAGAAAGGAGATCCTGCACTAGGTTGTGCATGCCCCGTGCTCAGCGAGGACGCTAATTTTTGAAAGGGGGGTGTGTGTAACACCCCGTAATTTTCAAAGAGTAATAATATATATAATGTGTATATATATATAATATATATGTTGAAAGGTGTTGGCTGTTAGTAGTAAAAATTATGCATGGATGGCATACTTGTAAATAATAGTAAATATGTGAGTGGGAGGTGGGGGCCACGTGAAACAAAGGACACAGCAGGTGTGTTGTGTTTCTCATGACGTGCTGACGTCATCGGCATTCATAGGGGGCCCACCTCCTATGTCATGTTGGCTTCATCCGATAGTGGAGAAAGAAGGAATTTGAGTATGGGATTAGTCCCATATTGGAAATCAACTTGAATGAAATAATATATAAATATAATTGCCTATGATCAAGAGTCACCAATTCGGTTAACCACCTTTTGAGAGACAACCTGTGGTGGGCATTTGTACTACATAGTATCTAATTTTTCTTCTAAATTGTATAAATTGTCTCTAGGGACAGGGGCGTTACATGAATATCGTCGACATTCCAAACTCATGTTGCTTGAACCAACTTGAGTTTGAGATGGGTTGTTAGATATGAGATATTATATTAGTCACATATCGTGTCACGCCTCGCTTCCCAAAATATGGAAATACGAGGACGTAACGTAGACCCAGCGAATGATGTAAACACCATCCATAAGCTGTACCAGTCTAACTCAGCAATATGAACAACAAACACAGCCACACAAGGTGATATAATCACATGAATCAAAGAAAACCTTTAATAATACTAAAATAATCCAAAATAATATCCAACATAATATCCAATATCTGGGAAAATAAATAAACTCCGGGATAAAAGCCCAAAACAATGTATAATGTCAAAGAAATGTTCAAAAGAAATAAATCTAGCATAAATTAATTCAAGCAGCGCAATCTTCAGCTCCATCTTCTAGAATCGTTGCTCACCAATTCCTTCTGGTATTGTTCCTTCAGTACCTATAAATTTGTGATCTAAAAAGAGGGAAAAAAAAATGGCCTTAGAGCAAGTCATGGACAGCAAGTAATGAAAACAGGGAATAATAGGAACATGGTATATCAAAAGAAAAAGGGACGGGATCAAAGTCAATATCAAAGTCAAAGATTGGCAATAATGTCAAAGATCCATGTTTAATCATGCATTTAATTAATAGTTTCAATTCAAGT
Organism: Hemerocallis citrina; assembly: GCA_017893485.1. NCBI lineage: Eukaryota > Viridiplantae > Streptophyta > Magnoliopsida > Asparagales > Asphodelaceae > Hemerocallis > Hemerocallis citrina. The sequence goes on from CM030368.1 coordinate 54,530,714, forward strand.
CCAATATTGATGAAAGTATACGGGATCAAGCATGAAATGTCAGTGGAGGTTTGTTAATCATTTTATTAACCTATCTAGTGCACCTACTACTGCGTCACATTCCACAGAATTGGCATAAGCACACAGTGAATGCTTTAGACTGATGGTGAATTCACAGATCGTATACTCGGCCTAGTAATCAGTAATTAATGTTTAGTGGCAATAATTATCAAGCAGTATTTTATGGCCATCAGTCAATATCAGTACAAGTCAGGCAGTAGGGCCCGACCGAGTACAGTTTCGATTGTTCACTACCAAGTCAACCCATAATACCCCGGCTTGTTAACATTTTATTTCATCCTATGTGAGCATGCAAGAAGGTTTCAATGTTGTATCATGCTAGGTGTGATTAATTCTACTAGTTACAGACAAAGCAAGAAGCAACCATATTAAATTAACACAAATCACACAATCTGGAAAGCAGGACGTTACTGTACAAAAACAGAGATTCCCGCTGTCAAGAAAAAACAAAAATGTATCCGTCAGAAGTTCTAGAAACTAGACTCTCTACCGATTCCAGCGAATATATATACGATATATAAAGATTACAGAAACTAGGGTGAAAATCCTATTCTTTTTCAGATTTTATGTTCAGACAGCAGGTTATAAATTGTGTTCACATATATGTTTTAGGTCAGAAAACTCATCAATTAAATCGATAAAAATTCAGCGTGATTCCTACACATGTCTAGTTTCAGCCAAATTAATTTCATATTTTTATTTTACTGTTAACATGTTCTATTTATTATTAAATCTAGGTGATACACAGAAATTTGTGAATCTGGAAATCCAGACCCAGCTGTACTAAAAATAAGATATCTCACAGATTATACATCAGAATTCAATTCCGTCGAATGTTCTGGAAAATAGACTCATGGGGCTACAATTCATATTCAGAAAGTTATTTCAAATTACAACAATAACAGTGTCAAAATTTGATACAAAAAGAAACAAACAGCAGGCCAGAAAATAGTTTGATACGAATAGGCAATAATTTCATCATACAAACATATTATTCATGATAATCAATAAATAAAGTGCTATTAGATGATTAACATGCAGATTTCTAGATTTATGATGCAATTTACAATCATGGTAGTCAATTCATTAAATCAAATTCAATCTAACATATTCAATTTATCAAACAATTCTATAACATGAATCTAATTATTTTTCATATATAATGTGCATATGCAATGTGCTAGAGGGACTAGGTTTTAGATCAAAAATGTAGGCACGATGTTAAGAATATATTGGGTTATCTCGTGTAAACCCTCAATATACTTAACGGAATTCAATTTGCAATATGACAAAAAGATTGAAATCTACTTGCAGAGATCAAAGAATCTTGAACAAGAACAATAAAACTATTTCAAAAGAGACTTGTCTGTTAGATAATAATTTCGAATATAAAGAATAACGGGATGAGAATCCCTGGCGACGAACCACGAAGCACGGAAACACGGAAACACGTGCGAGCCCATGCAACTACACACACAAAACAACAACCAAACAATTCCAACCAGCAACACAGAAACCCCAATCCAAACACCAAACACCCAATGCACCAAAACTCAATGTTCCCTACTTCACCAAAGCAACCAGCGAAGAGAAGGAAGGGTGAGCAGGGGAACGGCGGCGACTGAGCGGCGGCGGCACTCAAGGGGTGCTCGGGGGGCTGACGGCAAGGCGCTAGCGGTCGAGGAGTGACGCAGCGACGAGGGACAGCCGAGGGGTCGATAATCTGTTTCTTCACCGAAATAGAGGAGGAGACGGAGATGGGGGGTTCAAGGGGATGCAGAGCTCAGGAGGTTGGCGACGAAGGTGAGGGGATGCGGCAAAGGTGGAGAGGACGATCAGAATAATGGGTTCGAGCGGTGGAGGCGATGGGTGTTTGGTTGGCGGTTGGATGATAGGCGAGGAGGATGCAGGGAGTCGAGGGGCTAGGGTGAAGACGAAGTTGAGGATGGGGGTGGCGACGAGGCGGAGATGACGATCGGGATGGACGGTCGGAGCGACGGGAGAGGGTGACGAGGATGGACGAGGAGCTCGAGCAGGATGGGTTTGAAACGAAACAGAGGAAGAGGATGGGTGAGGGAGAGTAGCGGGATTAGGAGAGAAAGAAAATAGGGTAATTAATTAATTAGTGTTTTAGGGGGTTTTATAGGGTAATTAAGATGTGGGGTTTTGGGTTGCAGGTTAATGGGTTTTGGGTATGGGTTTAGGCTCCAAAAAGAGAAGAATAAATAGAAATCAATGGGATAAACATATAGCGGATCAATTTAAACCCAAAACACAAAAGAGTAAATTTTGTAGTGAACCAAAAATGCAGGATTCAAGCCAAAAGAGTACAAAATGATCAAAAGAGAATAAATGAGCCCAAAGAAAATCAAGATTTATTATTAAAAAGGAATTCGAATACATTAATCAAGAAAAAGAAAATAAAATACAATAAAATCCAAAACATAAAAATAGGGGTTACATATCGGAAATTGTATTAGTTTAGTCTTTATTTCTCTCATATATATAGAAGACATTATAGTCAGTTATAATTCATCAATCCAAGAATCCATCAATCTAATAAAGTATTCTTTCCTATCTCTGAATCTAACATAATACATGCCGAAAAAATATAATAGTTTGAATACCATTAAAGGCTTGTTAAGTATAATTGTAGGGAATTTTTAAAAGTCTGCATCTTTATTCTTTAATTGACGCCTCTATGCTTTCTGAGGGTTTGCATCGAATCTGAAAAAATATTTCCCAAACAGGAAGAACGCCAACAGTCCAGAAGTAATATAGCCACTATGCATCTAAACAAAGAAACACATAGAAATTTGCAAATAAAATATAATGCAGGTTAATCAAGGAGAAAACTGATATAACCTCGTGCCAAACATTATAATAACAAATGCCAAAAAATATTCATAAAGCATGATCAAGTCATAAACCTTAGGTAAGTCAAAATTTATAAGTAGTCATTCCACTGGCTATGGCCCGCTCAGTGATAATAAATAACCTCACCCCGCACAGTATAAATAATATCAACCCACTGGCTATGGTTCGTACTGTGTAAATATAATCTCACCTACTATGGTCCTTACGATGTAATAATATAAATTCAGTGACTATGGAAGTTGAATATTACCTTAACCGAAGTTCTCCTTCAATTTTTCCTTCTTGTTCACTGCAAGCTGTTGGAAGGAAATTTTAGGTGGTTGGAGGAAGTGTTTAAAAATGGGAGAGATTAGAGATTTTAGAAAAGGAAGACTACTTGTATTATTGAGTGTTTCTAATTTTTGGCTTGATGCAAACACAAAGACACCACCCCTATTTATACTAGTGGCATTACCCAACCAATGGTTAGGATTTTGCCAACACAACTCTGATCTAATGGCCATAATTATCTCTCTAGAATTTTCTCCACAAGTCTAAGGTTATCCTTATCTTCTAGATAACTCCTAAGACTTATCTAGAAAAAACTTCTAGATAAGATTTCTCTAGAGTAAGTTTCTAGAAGTTGGGCCTATTACATTAAATACATAAGATAATATATCTATTTGGGCTAAGACCCAAATCAAGTCAATATTTCAACACCCCCCCCCCTTAAACTTGATTTGTTACTCCAATCAAACTTCTTAACCTTATGAAGTCTTCGCGCTTGAGAGGCTTGGTGAAGATATCAGCAACTTGATCATGAGATTTCACGTACTCCAGTTGTATGTCCTTTCTGGTGATGCACTCTCTAATATAGTGATAGCATGTATCAATGTGCTTACTTCGATCATGGAAGACTGGGTTCTTGGCCAAAGCTATTGCTGACTTGCTGTCCACAAAAATCTTGGTCGGCTCCTCTTGTGGCAAACTCAACTCCTTCAACAGGTTTTGTAACCAAACTGCATGACAAACACATAAAGTAGCAGCTATGTACTCCGCTTCGCATGTGGAAAGAGTGACAATTGGCTGCTTCTTTGACATCCATGTGAAGGTCGTGTCCCCCATGTAGAACACAAAGCCACTTGTGCTCTTGCGGTCATCCATATCTCCACTCCAATCGCTATCGCTATATCCAACAAGCTTGTAATTGTTAGAAATAGAATAGTACAAGCCAAAGTTTGTTGTACCTTTGACATAGCAAAGAATTCTCTTTGCCGCCTTCAAATGAGTTTTTGTTGGATTCTCCATGTATCGACTGACAACTCCAACTGCATATAGAATATCAGGTCTTGTGCAAGTTAAATATCACAGACTTCCGACCAAGCTCTTAAAGAGTGTTGGATCCACCCTTTCTCCTTCCTCGTGTTTTGACAACTTGATTCCACATTCCATTGGCGTGCCAACCGGGTTAGAGTCATCCATCTTGAACTTCTTGAGTATCTCTTTAGCATAGCCTTCTTGAGTGATTAGGATGCCTTTGTCTTCTTGCTTCACTTCTATGCCGAGGTAGTAAGACATGAACCCAATATCCGCCATCTCGAACTCCTTCGTCATCTCTTTCTTAAATTTGCCAAACATGTTTGGATTGCTACCTGTGAAGATCAAGTCATCTACATACAAGCATACAATCAATATATCATTGTTCTGGATTTTGATATAGAGTGCATGCTCGTATGGACACTTGGTGAAGTTTCTCCCTTGGAAGTATTTGTCAATTCGAGCATTCCAAGCTCTTGGAACTTGTTTCAACCCATAGAGTGCCTTTTTCAGCTTCAAGACCTTGCCTTCTTCTCCCTTCACTTCGTAGCCTTGTGGTTGCTCAATGTAGACTTCTTCTTCGAGGACTCCATTTAAGAATGCAGATTTGACATCCATTTGATGTATCCTCCAATTGTTTTGAGCTGCCAATGAAATTATTAGTCTAACAGTTTCTAGTCGAGCAATCGGAGCAAATACCTCGTCATAGCCGATGCCCGCTCTATGACTGTAGCCTTTTGCCACCAATCTCGCCTTGTATCTTTCAACTTCTCCTTTGGCGTTCTTCTTTGCTTTGTACACCCACTTCACACCGATTGCCTTGTGCCCTTTTGGAAGTGAAGCTAACTCCAATGTGTCATTCTTCTTGATTGCCGTTATCTCTTCCTCCATAGCATTTCTCCAACTCTTCTTTTCCATAGCTTCTTGGAAGTTCATGGGCTCACAATCCGCAAATAGGCAAAGGAGAGCAAGATTGTCTTGATTTTTAGTTACCTCGTAAAGTTCTTGTAGGCTTCTAAAGTGCGGAGTCCTTTCACTTGAGCTTTCGTCTCCTTGAGAACTCGCGACTAGTGAAGCTGGTGGAATAGCAGGCTCCTCTCTTGGTTGCTCTATTCTTGATTGATCCATGTCTTCTTCTTCAAAATGTGGAAAGAAGTAGTAGTCTTCATTATGTGTGCTCTAATCCCATTCTCCTTCTTCATCAAACACGACATCTCGACTGATGATTGTCTTCCCCGTATCAGGATTGTAGAGCTTGTAGCCTTTGGAGTTGGTGTTGTAGCCAATGAAAATGTACTTTTCACTTTTATCATCTAACTTGCTTCGCTTCTCGTCCGGTACGTGTATGTGTGCTATGCTTCCAAAGACTCTTAGGTGGGAAATGCCGGGCTTCTTTCCACTCAATGTTTCTTGTGGTGTTTTTTTCCATACGCTTCATGTCGGAGATCGGTTTGATAGGTAAACCGCACACGCAACCGTTTCCGCCCAAAATTCCTTTGGCAGCTTCTTGCTTTTGAGCATGCTCCTCGCCATCTCAAGGATTGTCCTATTCTTTCTTTCTGCTACTCCATTTTGTTGGGGGGACCTTGGCACCGTCAGTTGTCGTCGAATTCCATTATCTTCACAAAACTTTTGGAATTCTTTTGATGTGAACTCTCCTCCATGGTCAGATCTCATGGCTTTGATCACAAGGCCACTTTCCTTCTCAACATGAGCTTTGAACTTCTTGAAGTTCTCGAACACCTCTGATTTCTCCTTCAAAAAATATACCCATGTTTTTCTTGAAAAATCATCGATAAAGAGAAGGAAATAGTTACTCTTACCAAGTGATCTTGGCTTGTTCGGACCACACGCATCCGTGTGTATGAGTTCCAACGGCTTTCGAGCTCTGGAGTTAGACTCCTTTGGAAAGCTCATTTTGAATTGCTTTCCAAGTAGACATCCTTCGCACACTTGATCGGGGTGGTTGATGCAAGGTAATCCTCTTACCATTTTCTTCTTGGAGAGCAACTCTAATCCTCCGAAATTGAGATGCCCAAATCGAAGATGCCAAAGCCAAGACACATCTTTGTAACACATCTTGAGACATTGTGCGACATCATTTTGAATGTTGAGCACGAACATTCTATTTCTTGACATCGGCACATTAGCAATGAAGTTGCTTGCATTGTCTCTTATAGAAAGGTTACTATCTTTCAATCGAATATCATAACCTTTCTCTAATAGTTGTCCTAGGCTCAAGATGTTACTCTTCATGTTTGGCACGTAGTAAACATTTGAAATGAATTGGTGCTCTCCATTCTTCAATCGGATTAGAACAGTTCCTTTACCTTTCACTGCCACCTTTGATTCATCTCCGAAAGCTACATTGCCCTTGACCGATTCATCAAGTTCTACGAACATGCTTTTTCTTCCGCACATATGGTTGCTTGCACCGCTGTCTAGGTACCATTGATTCTCCTCGCCTCTTCCATTATCCTTGTAAGCCAACAGTAAGGTACCATCTTCTTGACTTCTTTTTTCAACGTAGTTGGCCTTCTCTTCGACTCTATTATTGCTAGGAGCTCTGCATTCTGAAGCATAATGTCCAAACTTCTCACAATTGTAGCATTTGACGCGTGACTTGTCATACCTTGATTTTGAATTTCCTCTCCCACGACCTCTTCTTGAGCTTTCTCCTCTTTGGTTGTTGTTGTTGTCGTTGTCGTCATTGGGCCTCCAACCTCGTCTGTGTCCATGTCCACGACCTCGTTCTCAACCGCAACCTTATCTTTGTTGGCTTCGACCGCTTTTTTCTTTTGTTGAATCAACCCGCGTCTTGAGTACTTGCTCCACGATCTCTTCCTTCTTCTTTTTCTTTTCTTCATAAGCTTGCAACGAGCTGAGAATTTGCTCCATTGTCATGGCCTCCAAGTCTTTTGTCTCTTCGATGATGGCAACAATGTGTTTGAACTTTGAATCTAAAGATCTAAGAATCTTCTCCATAATTCTCACATCATCTAACTTCTCTCCGTTTCTTTTTAGGTTATTAGTAACCGTTAAAATTCTTGAGAAGTAATCGGAGACAGGCTCACCTTCTTTCATATGCAAAGCTTCAAACTCTCCTCTTAAAGTTTGAAGACGTACTTTCTTGACTTGATCGGCTCCCTTGTATGAGGTTCGAAGCTTCTCCCATGCTTCCTTGGCCGACTTTGCTCCCGAAACCTTCTCAAACGTATCTTCATCTAATCCTTGATAGATTAGACAGAGAGCCTTCTTGTCTCTCTTCCTTGAGTCTTTCAAACTATCCCTTTCAGTTTGAGATAGACTACCTTCATTCTCCGGTTCGGTGAGACCTTTCTCAACCATCTCCCACACGTCGTGTGCTCCAAGGAGAGCAATCATCCTTAAGCTCCAATTGTCATAGTTGCACTTGGTGAGCATCGGGACTTGGAAGGGAATACCGCTATTCGCCATCTCTAGGAGGATCTTCAAGCTCTGATACCACTTTGTTGGAAGGAAATTTTAGGTGGTTGGAGGAAGTGTTTAAAAATGGGAGAGATTAGAGATTTTAGAAAAGGAAGACTACTTGTATTATTGAGTGTTTCTAATTTTTGGCTTGATGCAAACACAAAGATACCACCCCTATTTATACTAGTGGCATTACCCAACCAATGGTTAGGATTTTGCCAACACACTCTAATCTAATGGCTATAATTATCTCTCTAGAATTTTCTCCACAAGTCTAAGGTTATCCTTATCTTCTAGATAACTCCTAAGACTTATCTAGAAAAAACTTGTAGATAAGATTTCTCTAGAGTAAGTTTCTGGAAGTTGGGCCTATTACATTAAATACATAAGATAATATATCTATTTGGGCTAAGACCCAAATCAAGTTAAATTTCAACACAAGCTTCTCATTTCATCTTCCTTGCTATTATACCCTCTCTCTCTCTCTAACACTCTTAAATTGGAGAATGACTTAGAAGGCGTGACTATTATTAAGGAGTTTATATAGGCTTTCTGATTATTATTAAGGAGTTTATATAGGCTTTCTGAAATCTTTCGCGTATTTCTCACCATGGCTAGCTATGGGTCACATTAGAGTTGGAAAAGTCACCATCTAAGATGGGCTAAGGTGAGCTACAAGGCTCAAAACTCATTTAATTACCCCATACCAAATCTCTTTGGTTAAGGAATTTTGTAAGCCTTCATTTTTAACTCTTATTTACCCATGAGTTTCACTCTTCTCTCAATGTTTTGACCGAAATGAAAAATAAGGGATAGCACATTTGCTGTGAGAGCATCCACAGTCGCTTGCTTGTTTGCCATTTTTTCTATTTTTTGAGTACTGTAGCGCACACAGCCGTCAATTATTTGCCATTTATTTGCCATTTGGCTACAGTGGACAGGTAAAAATAGCAAAATGCATATTATAGACGTCAGGATTATTTAATTATATTTTTAATTAATCGGACGAAACATGATGTTTCGTCCGAAGTTTTTTTTAAAAAAAAAACAAAGAAGAAAAACCCATAAAATGCCTATAATGGCTGACCAGGCCATTGGGTCCATTTCCTTTAAAAAAATGAATTTGTAAATTACCATCATTGGTTACTGTTTGCAATTATTTAATTACTTTTTGCAAATTTATAAATTGTTTTTGCAATTTTATAAATGTTTTTGTGAATTTGTAAATGTTTTTGCAATTTTTTTTGCAAAAAAAACCTCCTTAAAATGTTTCGTCCGGTCAATAAGCAAATTTTTTTCGCTTTGGACGAAACATCCCGTATTTTTAATTAATATTTTCTACATTTCGGCCTGTATAAATTATTTTTAAATCACAGAAGAAACACGAATTTATGTATTTTTTTTGTCATTTGACAACTGCAGCGTTTCGTCAAAATGGATTCGCAAAATATGCATTTTGCCATTTTTTACATCGAACGACTCAGGATGCTCTTAGGCCCTTGACAATTTGCAAGTTTGCATAAATAAAAGTGAAGTCAACTTTTTCATGTAAGTCCATCTAAAGTATATATTTACCTAAAAGTGTCGGGTTATCACAAGACCTATGAGCCTCATAGTTCACAAATTCACAGCCCTGTGAGATTAATGGATCAATTATTCTTTTACGTACCACTAGTAAAGTCAGTACCCTTACCTGTAAAACGAAGGTGAATATACATACACCTTTCCATACGAACTTTGGGATGATCACATAGAGGTAGCTATTAGTCTCCATCACAAACTAAATAAGAAAAAAGAAGCCCAAATGCAGCATGTCATTGATTCCCACCATAACCAACCAGTAACCCAATGTAAGATGTGTTGACCGTCATGCCCTAAACTGAAAGTGACTTAAAGATCAACACACCATTTTACACCTTCCATCCTTCCATTATATAAGCTCACTTGGAAAAGAAAGCATTGGCAGTATCTTAAAAAGTATCATTAATTATTGTGGTGTAGTAGAGCAATGCAACCCCATTTACCTACTACCACCCCTCTTTAATACCCAGTTGATACTTATAACTGCATGAAACATGAAACTTTTGCAGTAGGACTATAACCACTACGACGACGATGACCTCATGACCAGTTCGCATATCAAAGCTGTCAATTCTGGATGGATAGGCCACCGATGGGCCGGGCAGCAATAGAAATTGCCTTTAAGTTGAAAAAATTGGTATAGGAGTCAAAAAGAGTCGCTCTCTGGTTAGTTCGTTCCAGGCTAAGGCATCTCGATCGATCTACTGGGTTGTGTGGTGGGTCTTCCACTCAAAAGCTTCACATTTAGAAGTGCAATACAACCCAATCTGAATCTGACATGAATTTTGAGGTTTTGATTCTTTATTTTGATTCACCGATTACTCAAAATTGTACACGAATTGACCAGGTTTGGATATTCACATAGATTCTAGCAAAATTTATTTTGACCTTCTAGGATCTGACCCGAACCTCACTTGTTGCCTCCCCCATCCAATAGCTCAGGCTCTTTACTTTTTTAAAGGAAACTAGGTAAATCAAAATTAGTATTTTTGTTTCTGTTTTTTTTAAATTTGACTTGAAAGGTGGAAAACTCCTACGTCACATTAACATATACTAGTATTATACACGTACTGTGCACGTGGGAAAAATTGGGGAAAATAAAAAGGGCAAAAAAAAAAAAAAAATCTACCAGCACGTGCGTTGCACGGGTTGGGATATGGACAAATTACACTAAGGCCTTCTCCCCCCATTATAGTAGTAGAGATTATATATAAACCAAAATTAGTAACTATTACAAACTACTAAAGGAGAGAAACCTAAACAGAGTAAGAGTGAGAATGAGCTATGGTTAGAGATAGCCTAGGCTTAAATCGAAAAGATGGCATTGTACTAATGTCGTGCACATTTACTTAACAAAAACTTAAACCTATAATCTCATAGCCATAAGACATTCTAGGGAGCTTGCCTCTTTCACAAAATTGCTCTTCTCCCAAATAAGAGTTATCTGAGTGCCTAAGTTTTTTTTTTTTTTTTTTTTTTTTTTTTTTTTTAAGGAGAAAGGTGGAATAAGGCCACCCTGTTTCATTAATAAGAAGTTAACAAAACAACCCCAGCATACTGGGATACATTACAACCTACAGACAGAAAAAAAAACATGAAGCGACATGACCAGTACATATAATCAGCTCTCACTCTAAACTACGAGGACCAACTAATTGTATGTCCGTCAAGCAAGCTTCGAGCACCCACCTCCACGGTACGCGCACACCCACCTGAAGCGAATCAAGCGGGATTTGAAAATTTGCCGCTCCCATCCTTCTACCTCACCAAAGCAACTTTACACATGGCCCAATCAGAGTCGTACCCAAAAGGAGAGCCGTGGAGAGGGTACACTCGGTCACCCTAACCACGAACACCGACGAGGAGAGAGCCGTGGAGATGATACCTTCACCTCTCACGTGCATCTACTCTCTCTAGCGATATCTCACAAACACTAACAGACACCAGCACAGAGTAGTGAGAAGCAACATCTTTACTCTCTCACTCTCTCACTCTCTCTCTCAAGCAAAACCCGAAACAATCACAACTAACAGAAGCATCACCTTCCCCTCTCGCCCCTATGGGCGGCGGACATTGTAAATTGCAGGTTTATTGATGAGGGCGTAGTGGTGGCGCTGTTGCGAAACCTGTGGCCGTTGATTAACGGGTGTCGAATTCAGGGTACGACTACCCCACTACCGATCAAAAACAGATACATCTCTACCCCAACAATTTCTATAGAACACCTCATGGGGGGACCCCATCTGCGGGCCCAAGCCCCACTTAGTGCTGTAAAGGTGCCCATCTATGGGGGGGACCCCATCTTCGGGCCCTAGTCCCATAACCGTACAACACCGATCCCAGGTACCTCCTCCACTTTCCCCACACAAACTCAACCCGCTGCCGTCTCTAACTCCAGTACTACCATCACACTTACTCTCTCTTCTTCGCATACACAAGTGAGCGCACATCATGGAGGGGCCCCATCTTTGGGCCCAAGCTCTACAATCATGTAAGACAACTTAATGCTCCGGCAGATCTGAGAGAGGGCACGAGGGCGGTGGGGTTAAATATCAATGTGGATCACTGGCACTACGGCGGCGTTGCTTTGGCTGAGGTTGGACAAGTGAATGCACATCATGGAGAGACCCCATCTTGGGCCCAAGCCCCACAGTCGTGCAATACAACACACTCCACACCTCTCACGCAAGACCAACACCGTGCCAGCTATTCCAGTCGCCGTGGGGGGGGGGGGGGATCACAACACTCCCGCCATCCAAAAAACCACCTCCTTCATCTTCCTCCCCACTCCCCACCCATCGAACTCATATGCTTAACAAAATTATTTTAAACAGATTGTTGGGAGACTGGGCTATAGCATTCAGGGGACATTACAGTCACAATCTAAGGCCTTCGTTGAATCACATCATTCCACCTTTCCCATATACAATTCAAAATACTTGCCATTAAAATTGTGTCAATAAGGTAGAAAGAAAATTCATGAGAGCTCCACATGTAGTAGGGTTGCGGCGAAAGTGAACACGGTGGTGGCGGCGATTTTGCGGCGGAAGTGGAATGGGGCGCCCGATCACGAAGTGACTGGAGAATGCGCGAGCTCCCCACCGTGGGATCTCGCCATCACCGAAGCGACTAGATCTCACCGTCCCTAAGTGGAACGAAGCGACTGGATCTGAAGCGACTGGATCTCGCGAAACGCAGCGACTGGATCTGAAGAATGCGCGAGCTCCCCACCGTGGGAACTCGCCACCTCCGACCATCAGCTTCGTCTCCAACACATCGTCATCGTCGTGCGGGGTCGCTGCGGAAGTGGAGCGGGGTCGCAGCGTAGGCATGGACGCGACGGAAAAAGGGGTCGAGTTTTGGGGAGCGTGACAGGAAGGAAGGGGAGAATGGCAAGGGGGGACGACGGGGGGTGGGGGTACTCACGTCGGGGCGACGGCGAAGAAAGTAGCCGCCGCCACCCCCAGGGGTTTTCAGATCTAGGGTTTTACTATTGGAGGGTTATTAGAAGATTCACTATCGGAGATCTGAGTGTCTAAGTTAAATAGTTACAAGCCACAAAAAATAGTACTGCATGCAAAATTTAAATATTTAGAGTCTGATAAAAAAAGCTTCAAAAATGTAATACCCTGCAAAATTGAGTTATAACAATTTTTTCCACCGGTGTTACGAACATATATTTTGTACTGTTACGAGAAATATCTGTAACGTATTTTAATATAAATGTCCTATGTTCTGCATTTCAATTATTTATACATTTTTCTTCTTCTCAAAATTTATTTTTATCTTATTCTGAACCAATTTAAACATTTATTTTAATCTTTGTTTTTTTACGTGCATTGCATGTACTTTCAATGCCCGTGTCGATTATGTATATTCTACCATTAGGTATACTATTATAAAATATTCTACGTGTTCAGTTATTTCTTTTATAACTTGTTCGAATTCGTTTAATAAATTGAAATTCATTTTTCTCCTATTTTGACTCAAATATATTTTTACACGTGTTGTGCACGTGTTTTTTATGCATGCGTTGATTATATTATTGTATACATATCTAGAATTAATGAAACGTATTTTACATATTTTGTATTTCGATTATTAAAGACATTTTTTAGTTTTCTCAAATTTATTTTATATTCTTCTATACACATGCAAATTGTGCAATTTTATTACAAAGTTGTGCATTAAAAATTTCACTAGGCTAATTGTACTAAATTTAATATGAGTATTTATTAAAAATAAAAATTTAAAATGGAATAAAATAATAAAAGTGAAAATAAAATGAGAAAATGTACAAAACACATGCACTGCACACAAAAGCTACAAACCTGCCGTTGTTGACATGGTATTCTTGAGTGAGGGTGAGTGGGTTTGTGAGTGGTGTAAGTGAGTGGGCGTGTGGGTGTGTGAGTGAATTAGTGGGTGGTTAGTTGCTAAAACTACTCCCTAATTTCCTATATAAATACCCCTTCACTTTAGCCATATAGAAACACAAAACAAAACAAAACAAAAAAGAGAGAGAGAATTAAGAGGTGCTTGGGTGTTGTTTGCTTTCAGGATTTGATAGGAAGGAACTTGCGGGTTCTAGTGGTGAATTTTTGGAGCTTTTTGTTAAGAGTTTCAATTACTATGAGGTCTCTTTTGAGGTGTGTTTTTCATAATCTTCTAGTATGTAGAAATTGTGTTGTCTAAACTAGAAATGCGTAAATAATGATGAATTGATTTGTGCATATGAAATAGTTGCTCTAGAACTTTTATTTTGTGCATGACTACATATGATTGTGTGGTAGATAGTGAAATTAATGTGTGAATGTGTAGGAGTTCTATAGAAATTGTATTCTAATGGGATTTTCACACAAAAAACTCATGCGGTTAAATTCTTGTATGCATTTAGGTAATATAAATACTCCTCAAACTCTAGTTGTGTGGGAAACAATTATTTGTCTAATTCAAGCTCTATGTCTATAAGAAACTCACACAATTTTAATGAAAATTCATAAGTTCTTCAAGATAAAATTGGCATATAAATTATTTCGTACAGATACACTAAGTTTTAGAGGAATTTATTTCTGAAATTTGTAAAGAAATACATAGCAATCAAGTTATCGAAATTTTCAAGTTATTACACATACTGTAGTTCGGGTTTATAAACTGTGGTGGGGCTTTTAATTCACAACAGTGAGTTTGACTTATTGGCTCTGGGTTGTGATTTAGGTTGCTGTTGGGTCTGGGTTCGATGCTGGACAAAGGCATTTATTTTTTTTTAAATCCTTATTTGTTATTCTATTAGCTAAATTTTCATAAATTCAATTAAAGATGTATTTAAACTATACTAGAATATTAATGGAATATTTTGAGAATAATTATGTACAAATTTAGAATTTATTTGAGGATAAAATCCCACTACAAATTGATTAATATGCCTAGATGGTTATTTTGGATCCTTTACAGAATAATTTTTTTTTAAATGAATTAACTTTGAAATAGTTGAGATAATTAAATATAAATGTGGAAAATTTATTTGGATGAGAATTATATTGTACACTATTTACTTTAAGAAGTAAATATGGTAATAATTTATTTTGTGATGAAAGATTAAAATGTGGCAATTTATCCTAGAATTTATGTATCCTAAGAAAATGAACTCCATCCTAGAATTTATGAAAGATGATTTATATGACAAATTAAGAGATAAACAAAGAATGTATTTGGAAAAATAAATGTATGACAATTGTAAGATTTGTATCAAAGTTGAAATGCTTTTGAGATGTGTGATAAGAGGATAAGATGATATACTTTGAAATTGACAATCTAAAGTGAATGTATGAAAGAATCAATTTAGTGATGAATGAGAAATTGGGTATTTGAGGTTAAGATAACCCATATGATCTCGATTTTAGATGTTGGAATCTAGAGGCTGAGCGAGACCCGTAGAGATCGGCAAGTTATGATAAATAAAGTTTGAGAAGTAGCCAGTGTGGGCTAACATTTCTCAGTGTGTTGATTTAAGTCTGGTGGGTAAGGTAGCTCTAGGTTGTGATAATCATAATTGAACCTAGGAACAGGCACTAGAGAGAGATGTGATGAAATACGGGCAAACATAAGTATGAGGGCCTCATTTGATTCGCGGTGGGAGATTATCTTCAGAATAATCAGGGTGTGAGGCAGGATGTCTAAAATCACTTCCGATGGGAGATACCTCTTCAGAATTATCGGGATCAAGATTTGCGGAGGGAGATTATCTGTAATACCCCGTAATTTCTAAAGAAATATATAATATATATGTATATGTATATAAAATAAATGATAAGAAAGAGAAGGTGATAGGGGAGGCAATGGGATTAAAAAGAAACAGCAAACGATGTTGTTTGAGCTTGTGGGGTGACGTCATGATGACATCACCCAGGGGGCCCACCGGATTAGAGGTGAATAAAAGACAGCACCTGTGTGCCTTGGATGTTGATGACGTGTGCATGGGCCCCACTTGTGTGGGCTTGTGTACACGGGATTCAAAGAGAAGAGACTGTTGAGATTTGTCCCATATCGGGAGTATACAATAATTAATTAAATATAAATATAATTGCATATGACCAAGAGTCGCCTAATTGGTTAACCACCTTTTGAGAGGCAACCTGTAGTGGGCAGTTATACTATAAGTATTAATTTGTCTTCTAAAAATAATAAAAATTGTCTGAGTATTGGGGCGGGGCATTACAAATGGTATTAGAGCCGACTTTCGACACCGGGTGTGGAAGAGGGCCTCAGTATGATCTGCGGTGTTGAGAGTCACTGATCTCCAGGATCGAGTGCGATCTGCGGTGTTGAGAGTCACTGATCTCCGGGATCGAGGACGACACCACATCGGCTAGAAAGAAGGATCCTGCACTAGATGGCATGCCCCGTACTCAGCGAGGACGCTGATTTCTAAAGGGGAGTGAATGTAATACCCCTTAATTTCTAAAGAAATATATAATATATATGTATATAAAATAAATTATAAGAGAGAGAAGGTGAGAGGGGGGCCCACGGTATTAAAAAGAAACAACAAAAGATGTTGTTGTTTGAGCTTGTAGGTGACATCATGATAACGTCACCCAGAGGGGCCCGCCGGATTAAAGGTGAATAAAAGACAGCACCTGTGTGTGTCTTGGATGTTGATGACGTGACCATGGGCCCCACTTGTGTGGGCTTGTGTACACGAGATTCAAAGAGAAGAGATTGTTGAGATTTGTCCCATATTGGGACTATACAATAATTAATTAAATATAAATATAATTGCCTATGATCAAGAGTCACCTAATTGGTTAACCACCTTTTGAGAGGTAGCCTGTGGTGGGCAGTTGTACTATAAGTATTAATTTGTCTTCTAAAAATAATAAAAATTGTTTGAGTATTGAGGCGAGGCGTTACATTATCATCAGAATTATCAGGGCATGAAGCTTGATTTCCAAAATTGCTTGCGGTGGGAGATATTTCTTCAGAATTATCGGGATCGAGGCGACGCTCATTGGATATTTGTGTGATGAGGTACCAGATGGTTTGCGGTGTGGATCTCATCTCCAGAATTATCGGAGTATGTGGCAGGATGTCCAAAATCACTTGCGGTAGGAGAATGATTCTCAAGAATTATCGGGGCAGTACTAGATACTCACAGGATATGTAAACCTTACATTAGTCACCGTGGTAGGAATTCATAACGAGTGATTGATCCCTATAGTGAGGAGTATGATAAGGGCTTGCCCTCGAACCTATGTAGTATGGAATGCATAGACTCCGAACAAGTGTGCATTAGTGTTGCATTGTAAGTATAAGTGTCTGGATTAGGCATCAGGATCATATCATACACTGACATAATTAGGATAATCACTTATGTTTTCTGCATTCAAGTTTGTGATTGTTAAGATGGTGAAATTGTTGCATTATTGCATTGCGTCAGTTGTGTTCAACTGACGTGTCCATTGTTTCCTAGTTGTAGGATTGGTTTTGGCATGGATTTGAACTCACTATGAGAGATGTCACAAGATTGAAGAGCTTCCATTATCATATGTTGTGTTGTACTTATTTATTTCCGCTGTGCTACTGTAAAGAATGATATTGGAAATAAAAAAATTTTAATTCCTTGTAAATTTGTACGAAGTTGAAGTAAAAGATCATTTTTTTGCTATGAATTACCTGTGTTTGGAATTCGGGGTGTTACAGAGTTGTATCAGAGCCAGGCTCAACAAGTAGTACAAAACTAAACACAATTAAGGTGGGCATTAGATGTGTGTGTCAGTTTTGAGTCATGAATGATGTAGTTATTGAACTTGCATTCATGATACTCTCCTCGTATATATTGATGTGATATTGTATACGAGCATGTTTTCCTTTGTATCCCGAGAGCTATGGTTGGTTTGAATCTACATTTATGATACCTTATACATAGACTAACTTTTCTCTTTAATTTTTCTTCGTGAATTTTTCTCGTAGTACTTTTTATCTTTAACGTTTAATATTTTTTTCAAAGAATTATTTTCTTATACAATTAATTCACTTGGATATTTATTATTCTGTCTATCTTCCTTAGTCTTAATCTTTTAAGTTTGACTTACTCATTTTTCTTCTATGATGTTTTTATCCTTCTTACTTTCATGTGCTTTTACGTTACTTGTTTATTTTGCTATTACTTTTATGTATTACATTAAGTTTTAAATTACTACGTATTAAGTTATTATTGCTACTACTATTTTCTTTCATTATTATTTCTATAATATTATAAAATTTGATTTTTGCTTACTTACTTTCATTTTATATATGCTTTGATTTTACGATGCTATAATTTTTCCATTATTTTACATTGTCTTAATCATTTCAGTATATTTGTAACAAGATTGTAATATTTTACTTATATAAATATGACATACTTCTACACATTATAAATCTTCTTTTCCAACTATTTTGGTTTTATAGCCTATATTCGATACAATTGTTATTACATATTATTTGCTAGTTTGTTTTGTTATATTTCTTTTCTCTATTAATAGGTACTTATTAATTTTGTCGCTTTATATTTCTCTAACGTACTGTGTACACTCACTATTTATATTTTTACATTTTTGGTTACTACATATACTTTCCACTGATTTCTATATATATATCATTTATTTCAACATACTTACTATACATATCATTTTACACTTATCCAATTACTGCATTACTATATTTTATATATATATATATATAATTATTTATGTTTATTATTCTAATTTACTGCACTACATAATTATTGTTCACATTCGCATTTATATTTAAGCTCATGCATTTATTTTATTCTATTTTGTCTTAATGTTATAAATATTTTTCATAACTACTAATTTTATATATTTGATATTTTAAATCTATACGTCCATTTAATATTTAATCATTGTAATTTTCTACTTCAATTCCTCCTCTTACTATCCCAACTTTTACATCTATTTTTATATCACAAATTTCAAAACGTGAAATCATACTTTATTAAGCATTCAATATCCAAGTATATATGGAAGATTACATCATTCCATTCACCATTTTCTTTTGCAACCGGATGTCGAAAGAGCAATTCTGCAACTAGACGTCAATGGAGGTAAATTTACAACTGGATGTCGGTGAGGCAAAATATGCACCGAATGTCTAGACGGCAACCTACAACCTGATATCGTAGAAGCAAATCTGCAACTTGATGTCAATGAGACAAGCCTGCAGCTAAACATCAATGAGGTGAACCCACAACAAAAGAGATTTTTCTACTTTAATAACCCCCACTTTTAGTTTTATATATATTACTTACCACTATTCCATTCTTTTGTACTAATTTATACTATTTTGTAATGTTTTAAAACTTAGCCTATACTACTTCAACTTTATTATCTATAATACAATTATACTTATATACACATTTAATTAATTATCATATTACTTATACTTGTTTCTATATCTATCCTATATGCGTTATTTTATTTTTTATCAAAAATTATTACTGCATACTATTAACTGTTTGCTATCTTCTTATTATTTGTATCTATATTTTATCTTTACATATGTTAGCATTCTTATATTTTTATACCACTTCACCTTATTTTTATTTTATTGCTTCACCGTATTTTTAACTCATCTTATATTCGGTGGCTACTCATGTAATATGGCTTTTATTATTTATACTTTTATTTACTATTTACATTTTATTTCTATGAAATTAACATTATATATTATTTCAATAATGTCTTGTTACTTTTACTTTTCGTTTCCCCGTTTGCTTATGATTTATAGTATTCTTGTTTCGTCCTACAGTTTTCATGCTTATTTGCATATAAAATCTTATATATGGATTTCTTGTTACATTTGACAATTTATAAATAATTTGATATATACTAATCATTATTCTATAAAATTATTATGTAACTTTTACAATTAAAAGTTTTACGATGTACACATCATTATAATTTTTATTATTATATTTATATTATATTGTTTATTATTTCAACTAAAATTTAATGCTCATATATTTTCATATTTTTATCCAGCGTCATTCTCTTAAACTGCTAATTCCATTTTTATCTCGTAATATATAGTACTAGTTCAGTTTGCGATTTCAATCATTCTACTGCTTATTACTTTAATACATTTTGCTTGTTAAGCCCATTAATAATTAATTAAAGTATCTATTTGACTATGCTTCTCTTTATTCTTTCTAATTTCTTTCATAATTGATAACTTAAATTGTATTTTCCTTATACTATATTGTTTAATGTTTCATCTAATACTATTTTGTATGAAAATTTCTTACAGTCTATATTACCTTTCATGGTCACGTTTCTTTCCTACTATTTTTCTAGTTTTTCTTGTTTCGCTTTTATTCACTTTGATACTCATAATTTTCTTATATAAGTTTACTTTGTTTTCCACATTACATACTACATTTATTTTCTTGGTATTGGCAGTTTTCTATATATAATAATGATTTTTTTTCTTGGTTTGTACAAGATACAACTTTTACCCTACTAAGTTCTGAGGATAGAACTGTTCTAAGGGGGGAGACTGTAACACCCCGCAAAATTGACTTATGATAATTTTGCCCATGGGTGTTACGTACATGTATTTTGTATTGTTACGAGTAATATTCGTAACGTATGTTAATATAAATATCCTACGTATTTTTGCATTTCAATTGTTTATACATTTTTCGTCTTCTCAAAATTTTTATTTTATCCTATTCTGAGCCAACTTAAATATTTGTTTTAATCTTTGTGTTTTTACGTGCATTACACGTGTTTTCAATACCCGTGTCGATTACGTATATTCTACCATTACATGTAATATTATAAAACTTTCTATATGTTCAATTATTTATTTTGTAACTTGTTCGAATTCGTTTAATAAATTGAAATTTATTTTTCTCCTGTTTTGACTCAAATATATTTTTTACACGTGCGGTGCGCGTGTTTTCTATGCACGTGTTGATTATATTGTTGTATACATGTATAGAATTAATGAAACGTATTTTACTTATTTTGTATTTCAATTGTTATAGATATTTTTCATTTTCTCAAATTTATTTTATATATAAATATTTATTAGCACGTGCTTTTTCTCCTATACACGTGCAAATTGTGCAATTTTATTACAAAGTTGTGCACTAAAAATTTTACTAAGCTAATTATACTAAATTTAATATGAGTATTTATTAAAAATAAGAATTTAAAATGGAATAAAATAATATAAGTGAAAATAAAATGAAAAAATGTACAAAACACGTGCACTACACATAAAAGCTACAAAGCTGCCGTTGTTGACCTGGAATTCTTGAGTGGGGGTGAGTGGGTTTGTGAGTGGTGTGAGTGAGTGGGTGTGTGGGTGTGTGGGTGAATTAGTGGGTGGTTAGTTGCTAAAACTACTCCCTAATTTCCTATATAAATACCACTTCACTTTAGCCATATAGGAACACAAAACAAAACAAAATAAAAAGAGAATTAAGAGGTGCTTGGGTGTTGTTTGCTTTCGGGATTTTCTAGGAGGGAGCTTGCGGGTTCTAGTGGTGACTTTTTGGAGCTTTTTGTTAAGAGTTTCAACTACTATGCGGTCTCTTTTTTGTGGGTGTTTTTCATAATCTTCTAGTATGTAGAAATTGTGTTGTTTAAACTAGAAATGCGTAGATAATGATGAATTGATTTGTGCATGTGAAATAGTTGCTCTAGAACTTTTATTTTGTGCATGACTACATATGATTGTGTGGTAGATAGTAAAATTAATGTGTGTATATGTAGTTCTATAGAAATTGTTATCTAATGGGATTTTCACACAAAAAACTCATGAGGTTAAATTCTTGTATGCATTTAGGTAATATAAATACTCCTCAAACTCTAGTTGTGTGGGGAACAATTATTCATCTAATTCAAGCTCTATGTCTACGAAAAATTCACACAATTTTAATGAAAATTCCTATGTTCTTCAAGATAAAATTGGCATATAAATTATTTCGTACTGATACACTAAGTTTTAGAGGAATTTATTTCTGAAATTTGTATTTCTGAAATTTATTTCTGAAATACATAGGAATCAAGTTATCGAAATTTTCAAGTCATTACACATACTGTAGTTCGGGTTTATAAACTGTGGTGGGGCTTTTAATTCACAACAGTGAGTTTGGCTTACTGGCTCTAGGTTGTGATTTGGGTTGTTGTTGGGTCTGGGTTTGATGCTGGACAGAGGCATTTATTTTTTTTTTAAATCCTTGTTTTTTATTCTATTAGCTAAATTTTCATAAATTCAATCAAAGATGTATTTAAACTATACTAGAATATTAATGGAATATTTTGAGAATAATTATGTACATATTTAGAATTTATTTGAGGATAAAATCCCACTACAAATTGATTAATATGCCTAGATGGTTATTTTGGATCCTTTAAAGAATAATTGTTTTTTTTTAAATGAATAAACTTTGAAATGGTTGAGATAATTAAATATAGATGTGGGAAATTCATTTGGATGAGAATTATATTGTACACTATTTACTTTAAGAAGTAAATATGGTAATAATTTATTTTGTGATGAAAGATATGTGGCAATTTATCCTAGAATTTATATATCCTAAGAAAAGGAATTCCATCCTAGAATTTATGAAAGATGATTTATATGACAAATTACGAGATAAACAAAGAATGTATTTGGAAAAATAAATGTATGACAATTGTAAGATTTGTATCAAAGTTGAACTGCTTTTGAGATGTGTGATTCGAGAATAAGAGGATATACTTTGAAATTGACAATCTAAAGTGAATGTATGAAAGAATCTACTAAATGATGAATGATAAATTGTGTATTTAAGGCTAAGATAACCCATATGTTCTCAGTTTGAAATGTTGGAATCTAGAGGCTGAGGGAGACCCGTAGAGACCGGCAAGTTATGATAAATAAAATTTGAGAAGTAGCCAGTGTGGGCTAAAATTTCTCCGTAGGTTGATTTATGTCCGGTAGGGTAAGCTAGCTCTAGGTTGTGATAATCATAATTGAACCTAGGAACAGGCACTGGAGGGAGATGTGATGAAGTACGGGCAAACATGAGTATGAGGGCCTCATTTGATTCGCAGTGGAAGATTATCTTCAGAATTATCAGGGGTGTGAGGCAGGGTGTCCAAAATCACTTCCGGTGAGAGATACTTCTTCAGAATTATGAGGATCAAGATTCGTGGTAGGAGATTTTCTTCAGAATTATCGGGGCGTGAGGTATGATGTCCAAAATCGCTTGCGGTGGGAGATATTTCTTCAGAATTATCGGGATCGAGGCGACGCTAATGAGGTATTTCTGTGAAGAGGTACCAGATGGATCGCGGTGAGGATCTCGTCTCCAGAATTATTGGGGTGTGAGGCAAGATGTCCAAAATCACTTGCGGTGGGAGAACGATTCTCAAGAATTATCGGGGCAATACTAGATACTCACAGGATATATCTAAACCTTACATTAGTCACCGTAGTAGAAATTCATAACGAGGGATTGAACCCTATAATGAGGAGTACGATAAGGGTTTTCCCTCAAACCTTTGTAGTATGGGAGGCATAGACTCCGAACAAGTGTGCATTAGTGTTGCATTGTAAGTATAAGTATCTGCATTAGGCATCAGGATCATATCATATACTGACATAATTAGGATAATCACTTTTACGTTTTCAGTGAAGTTTGTGATTTTTAAGATGGTGAAATCGCTGTATTATAGCATTACGTCAGTTGTATGCAACTGACGTGCCCACAGTTTTCTAGTTGCAGGATTGGTTTTGGCATGGATTTGAAGTCATTGTATGAGATATCACAAGCTTGAAGAGCTTCCATTATCATATGTTGTGTTATACTTATTTATTTCCGCTGTGCTACTGTAAAGAACGATATTGTAAATAAAAAAGTTTTAAATTTCTTGTAAATTGTACGAAGTTGAAGTAAAGGATCTTGTTTTTGCTACGAATTACCTGTGTTTGAAATTCGGGGCGTTACAAAAAAATCTGTAGTTGATATGTATGTTCTTTACTTCCACCATCTGATCTTCACACAGGATTGTTGTCCTCTGTACCACTGATGGAGAAAGCTAAGGGGGTAGTAAATCCCTTAAGAAGGTCTCAGCTTGAGCAACTTCCACACCCTGCATCATTTTTAGCTTCTTCTTGGAGCTTTCACATCCATCTAGCCAATGAGAGAACCAAAATTTGAAATTAACCACAAGATAATCCTTTGTATGTTGTGTGTTATTAAAAGTTCAATAATTCCTAGCAAGCCGGAGACTCCAACAAACTACAACAGTGACCATATGCCAAGTGTGTGAATAATTGTGTCTTTGTGGGGCATAACACTATACAGTGAAGCATTCTTGAAAAGAACTTGGCAATTGTGGGATGTGAAACAGGCTGGTAAAGTAATTCCAAGTGTTGAGGGCAAGGGGGATTCACAAAAGATGTAACAGGAGGTTTCTAGCTGACATGCACAAGTTGTGCATGTTAGGCTACCATCTGATCCTTTAGCATGGAGCATTTCTTTGGAATCGAGTATCTACCAGCTCAATTGCCAAATGAAAATTTCACATTTGAGAGAGGCTAGGTTTTTCCAACATGCTTTGTTTGATGTTGAAGAATGAGTATGTAGCCTTGACTGAGAATGATCCAGAAGATGAAGGCTTCCAAGCAGGGATGTCTACTTCATTGGAGGGTTGTTGGTTGGCAATGAACTGCAACAGTTGGCATTTCTCTTCATTGATGGAAGAACTTGAGCAACTATGGAGTTTGGGTATCCAAGTACAGCTCTGATCAATCCATTCTCCCTGGAATAGAATGTTAGCTTCTTTGTTCCAAGCAGCAAAAATTAGAGAGGGAAAAAGAATGGAGATGCTCTGTCCCTCCACCCAATGTAAAGTCCAGAAGTTGAGTAGTTGACATCTCCTAGTTGCCTTTTGAGATTTTTCATGAACTGATCCTTCAGCTGAAACACCCCCCTTCTAAAAATTAGATGCTTGAATTGGGTTGATGAAACTATATGTGGCCTCACTGAAACACCCCAAGACCTCCCTGCTGCTTAGGTTGACATATCCTCTCCCATTTCATGCATGTTGACCCTGGCATTTGGTTCAGATCCTACCCAAAAGATTCTGCTTCTAATCTGATCAATTCTCCTAATTACCCATCCAAGCAACTTGAAGAAAGAACCAAAATACACTGGTAATGCACTAAGAACAGAGTTTATAAGCACCAATCTTCCTCCCCTAAATAGCATCCTTCCATTCCAAGTTGATAATCTCTTCTCAATTTTTATGATCAATGGCTGCCATTCCCACTTTCTAAGATTTTCTCTGGACAGTGGCATCCCCAGATAGTTGAGAGCCAGAGTCTCTTTCTTGCATCCCATTATATCAGAGAAAGTTTGTAGCTTGTCAGTTGATGTGCCAAAGTAGACAATTGCTGACATAGAGAACTCTAGATATTAGCAAAAAGATGAAGGAGTTTGAGGTTGATCACTTCTTGCTTTTACAGAATATTAAAGTATCATTAGCAAACTGAAGAACATATAAAAAAGACAGGGTCCCTCTGAATTGAAGAGGGGAAAAGGAACTATTGTTTCTCCCACAATATAGCATTTTTCCTAGGACATCCACTGCCAGAATGAAGAGCATAGGCGATAAGTGATCTCCTTACTGTAATCCCCTCTTTGAATTAATACACCTTCCTGTTGCACCATTAATTAGAACTGAAGATTTGGCATTTCTTAAAATCATATTAACCTATATGCACCACCATGCCTCAAACCCTCTTGCTACCAGCATCTTCTCAATAAAATTTCAACTCACAGTATCAAAAGCTTTTCTGAAGTCTATCTTAAGCATGGGAGTGTCTGACTTCCTCTTGCTACACATGTTAATGGCCGCATATACAACAAGAAAACAATTTATAGTGGACTTACCTCTGAGGAAATCACTCTAGAATCAAGAGACCCTTGTTGGCTAGAATTTTAGTGAAGATTTTAAATGAACAGTTGAGTAAACTAATTGGCTTATACCCAGTAACTGAATTTACCCCCTCGCACTTAGGAATTAGCATTATGTTGGAGTTGTTTAGCATGTCCATTGCTGCATCCTCTCTCTGAAGTGCTAGTAGCATCTGAAATAGATCATTCTGAATCACATTCCAAAATTTCTGGAAACTCACTAAAAAGCCATATGGACCTGGGGCTTTGTCTCTACTCATGTCAAAGATTGCATTTTTTACTTCCTGTAGGCTGAAGGAGGTTTCCATAGCCAATAGATTCACAGTTGTGTTAGGGTAGAGAATCCTAATTTACATTAAAATTTGACTCAGTATGTGACCCACAAATCTCTTCAAAATGGGCTTCAAAGCAATTTCTAATATCAGCTTGGGATGTAAGGAGTCTCATTATCCACTAATGAGAAGATGTAGTTTCTCCTTCTTCCGTCATTAGCAATGGATATGGTGTTTGCATCACCTTGTTTGATCCATGTTACCAAGGATCTCCATCGCCAATAAGCCACCTATGTTTTAACCATCTCTTGATACTCCTTTTGTATGGCTAGAAGGTCATCAGATTGGGAAGCAGATAGAGTGCGGTTGTCACCCTCAATTCCAGATGATGTATTTTCTCCAGCGGACCTTTCTTCTTCACTCTGATGTAGCCAAAAACATCATTTCTCCATCTCACAATTCTCCATTTAAGCAGTATCATTTTTTAGCAAAGAAATCTACAGCAAACCCTCTACATACCAAGCCTCTCCACCAGTGAGTTACAACAGGAACAAAGCTTTCATTTGAGAACCACACTTTTTTGAACTTGAAATAGTGAATCTTAGGCATATTGGTCATAGTATCTAGGATAATGGGACAGTGATCAAATGCAATTCTGGGAAATGACTATTGAATGCCTTGGGGGTGAAGCCCTTTCCATTGCTGAGAGATTAGAAATCAATCTAACCTAGCTAGTGCAGGATATGCTCGAAGATTTGACTAGGTGAACTTGTGCACAGCCAAAGAAAGATCACCAGTTGTTGAATAAAGTCTAAAAGGCTCTCATGTCTCAGTTGGATCCCAAACCTGAGCTTCTCTTTTGATTGGTTATAGTTACATTGAAGTTCCAACACAACACCCAAGCATCACATAGACTTCCCCTTCTTTGACAAATTTCATGGAAGTAGACATTTCTATCATCCAGTTCAAAGGGAGCATACACTGGTGTTAAAGACCATTCCATTCCTGAGTATCTACTTCTAAAGGAGGCTGAGATAAAGAAGATATCGATAGCAGTGTAAAAGCAGTCCAATAGATTATCATTTTATCCTATAAGAATTCCTCCACAACTTTCCAGAGCATCCAATTACAATCATCTAGTGATCACAGTTCCCCTTATGGACGAAAGCTTCCTACTAGGAGAGTGCATGATCTTGGTTACTTGTAAGCAGACCACTGAGACTTGCGAGATTCTAATACCATCCTTAATGAGAGCACACATGTTGGGGTTCCCCAACCCTTTTACATTCCAACTAGAAATCTTCATTTAAACAATGTAAGCACAAAACAAACAACAAACTGCAGCTAAATCATGCTTAAGCACTCATTTAGAATGTATCTGTGATCAGGGATATCAACATGCACATTCTCAGAGTTCTTAATCCTTTCTCATGAGTGTTGCCATTTAGCCTCCACTTCTACTAATTCAGCTACTTCTAGGATATCCTCTTTAGAAAGCAATGAGAAATGATTTCTAAAAGCATGAAACTAAAACTTTAGAAGAAGAGTTACCTCTGTGTTTGCAAACAGAAGTTGCCTTCAATGAGGTGGCTAGATGCTTCATGAAAGGTCTGGTGGTAGGAGTCTTTCAAGCTGATTTGCGTCTCTTCGTGCGCTTGGTTGCCCCTTCTTCATAGTCAGAGGGAATGGAGACTGAGCCAGTTGAAGTTTTGGCCTATGGTTTGCGAGGAATTAGGGATTTAGTCTGGAAGCTCACTAAGGGACCTGTTGATGAACCTGAACTAAATTGGACCCCTGGACCACCATTTAATTTGACAGCATACTTTTGGACACTCTGCATCAGGGCATGCTCCACCGCTGGTTGGATCTTTGTGAAGAAGGAGACAAGTAGGGTAACCACTTTTCCTTTCCATGACATCTGTGTAACTTCCTCTTCTGACCTTTCTTCTGAATCTTTCTCTGAGCTGGCTGATATCTTACTATAATAAATATAATCTTCCCCTAATTTGCTATTTGAGAAATTTGTTATCTCCAGCTGGGATGTTGCTTTAAAAACAAATTCACTTACCTTATTCTCTCCCTGATTTGCAACAACTTTCCTAGGAGATATCAAATTGTACCTACCAGATCAGGGATATTCAAAAATCGCTCTGCAATCTTCTCCTTGGAATCTCATGCCATAACTGCCCTCTTACCTAATCTGATATTGCACTACTTCTAAGCACCTTTGACGAACGTCGGAGATGGATTTGGGACCGCTATTGCCTTTGCCTTTCCGCTTTCTGATTCCTTCTTTGAACTGGGCTCACCTTTGTCACCAAGCTTCTAACTATCATCACTCTCCTTTTTACGCCATAAGGAACTCTAACCTCCTATGACATTTGAGTTATGGGTGGTAAAAAGTCGAACTTTTTCAGTCTTGACATCTTCAACTGGGATGGGTTGCCGCAGTATGAGAACAGGGACTTCATGAATTTGCTTCTCGCGGGTCAGGGTGTTGTGTATCGAATGGTATGGATTTTGGAGATGAGAGTGATGTCCTCCAGGCTCCACCTCCATCAAGGCCAGAGCTTGGTCTCTCTTATCAGCTTCTTTTATCTTTGCTCATGGTGATGAACTTCCCAAATGGATTCAGAAGACATTGTAGTGAGGCTTGATTCCACATATGGTAGGGGAGCAGGGCATGTTGATGCATATGTAACTTGGCTTGGGCTTCAATTTCGCTCCATAATCCATCGACCACGGAGGGAAAGTTGCGTTGAAGCCAAAGAATTGAAAGAGACCATCAGCAATCGCTCTGTTAGCATTGTCCATTGTTGGAAATTGGACATGGTAGACACCCTCTCCGACCTTCTTTAGAGTCCTCCACCACATTTGTCCCACCCATTCAAACTTAAGAGCACCTTCGACGTCCTTCGTCTAACGCAAGGAGCGAGGATTGATGAGGTGCAAGAAAGCGCTTGCATGCAACGCCGGTAGAGCCACCACATTCTCCGAGTTATAGGGCACTTCGACCTCTAAGGTTTCTCTCCAATTGAAAGGGGTGCAGTCTTTCACTTTGTACCCGAACTTCTTACAGATGAAGCAGTGGATCCAACCTCCTACATTTTGGTGCCAGCCTCATCACACTTCATGCATTTTTTTTCCCGTTCTCTTCATCTATGTTTTTTTTCCTATTCACATTCAAGCCAAAAATAAATATATTTGTACCTCTATTTCTGTCATTTCATCTATGATGATTGTACATTATAAGCCAAAAATAGAGGTACAACTGTACCATTTCTATTCTATTTTAAAATCAACTTGTATCGACTTGAATGAGAATTTTTCTTTTTCAACGAGTGTTGTGGCCACTTTGACAAAGTACTAGATTGTAGGTATCATGGGAATGCGTCGTCTAAAGGAAGAGTAAAATAAAGAGATTTTTTTGGTCATTTATTTATTTACTAGATTTGCCCGTGATCACGTGCCTACGGCACGTCTTCAGAACGATACAGTATATGAAAAGTCTTGTAAACAGTAAATTAACAATTATGTAGCTGAAGTTTGTATAGTATGACTATAATTAGTTGTAAATAAAAGTCCATGTTTTCATTAGTATATGACTATAATTAGTTGTAAATAAAAGTCCATGTTTTCATTAGTATATGGTGAAAAATAATTATAAATTGGGGTATAAAAGTCTATGTTTCCATAGATAGATAGATGGATAGATAGATAGATAGATAGATAGAGAGAAATGAGTTGTTTTGGAAGGGGGGGATAAATAAATGAGTTGTTTTGGAAGGGGGGATAAATAAATGAGTTGTTTTGGAAGGGGGGATTTGAATTTGAGTTTTGGGGAAAAACTTTTAGAGGAAAAATGTGTTTTGTGAGGTTAGATCCGGACCGGGGATTGAAGGAGAGCCACTTGATAGCTTTCTTTGTGTTTTATTATATAGATTTATTGTTTTTGGATGATTTGGAGAGAGAACTGTAGGTGAGGAAAATGCATGCAATGCCATCATTCTACGGTGTTATTTACTTCCGCAGTTACGGTCTTTACCTAATATGGATAAGTTTGGTGGAACGTCCTTTCCTTGATTTTTTTTCCAAACCGACCTATTTTTTGAAAGTTTTTCCCAAACCGACCTACTTTTTTTTTAATTCCCAAACCGCCCCACTGGTCTTTGAAAAACCGAGTTTAGTGAAAACTAACTAGGTTTTTCAAAGACCGAGTGTTAGTATTGAATTTTTCGAATTCTAACACTCGGTCTTTAAAAAACCGAGTTATTTTTCACTAAACTCAGGTCTTTCGAAGACCACGCAGCCATTTTGGTAAATACTTTCGAAAGTGGGCTAGTTTGGTAAATACTTTCAAAAAGTGGATTATTTTGGTAAAAACTTTCAGAGTTAACTATAATTATTATAGTGAATATTATTGACCCAGGTGAGTTCTTGTCCTTCATTTAGGTGCATATTTCTCTCCACTAGTCACTGAGAAATAATTGCATCTTGTTCTTTGATTAACCGACTGAAATATTTGTTGCTGCAGATCCTATCTCTCAATTCTTATCTACTGGTGTGATGGGTGTTGTCCTAAATCTAGAAAGAAAAGCATTATTGGGTCTAAAATCATAACATGCACGTGTTTAAAATTTTCAAGATCGTCTGAGCTAATTTCCTTAGTAAAACTCTATACTTTGTATGGTCTTTTTATTTTTTCATCTTTTGTTGTTATCTATTTGCCTTTTTATTACCAGGTTAATAGCTGAAAAATAAGGATACAATGATGCAGGTTATTTATTTTTCTAGTTGTAATCTATACAATATATTATTCTAACTCACTTTTGGTTCAAGTATTTTTCTAATTTTTTCTTTTTAAAACAAACAAAAAAAAAGGATAGCAAATATAGGAGGCAACTTCCCACTCCTTCTCCATCCAAATTTTGAAGTGCAATTATATTTCTTAATCAAACCTTAAAAAACATGCAATATTGTATATATGTTATCGGGAGAATTTTTTTTCAAAAATAGTTCTCATAATTGTTCACTTTTCAAAAATTATGTGCAATGTATTATTACATAGTGTTATATTTAAAAATTATGTGTAATACAGTGGTAATTATGGAATTTGAATCCTCTTGGTGAATAATTCACTAGAGACGTTCATTGGCCCATTTAACCATACATCTTGCATCAAAATGTGTGCCCTCTGTTATGATCAACAAATGATCAACAAGATGTGTGATTAGATGGGCGACTCTAGTGAATTAGTATTTCACTAGATAGGATTCAAATCCGTAATTGTGGTACATTAGTGTCATTGTTTCACATGTTCTACAACATAATTTTCAATTTATATTATTTTGCTTGGTTAGTTAAAACTTAAAAGTTGTCATTTTGAATATCAGTATTGTTGCTTTATTTTCTTTATTATTAAGCCACTATTACCTACACTTTCCTATATTTTTATTTTGCAAGTGTTATTTTCAGTGTCATAATATTGTGTTCTCTTGAATAGAAAATTTTGCCGTACTGACCCACTTTTTGAATTATTCACCAAGAGTGTATGGTTAAAGAGGATGACTACACATACATGAGTTTTTATTCCAAACATACATTATAAATGCATTCGGCCCACTTCTCACTAAAAGACAAGGTTTTAACATTGTCCTTTGGTGAGAAGTGTCCCCCATTACATTTAGGGCAAAAGCCAAAGTACCCCCCCAACGTTTGGCCCGAGTACAAAATGCCCATACAACATTTGAAAAAGTACAATAAACCCATTCTTCCGTTAACTTAACCATTTCCGTTAAGTTATAATTATTAAATTACTTTTGTACCCTTACCCTTTCATATTAAATCTCTTTCTTCCCCTTTCATGTATCCCTCGTCTTCTTTAAAAATCTCATTCTCATCCTACCATCATTTGCCCTTCTTGACTAAATGTTAACCCTAAATATTAAATCTTTATGCATTTGTCTGGGAAGTTCATCCAAACTTGCTGTTCATTGAAATGAAATTTATTTTGTCAATCTGATTTATTTTAAGAAAAACTAACTTGAACTCTTTGGAAAGGTGTTTATAGATGTGTATTTTATCATAGGGACGATTGGCTCCGAAACTTAAAAGCTACAGTTGTTCAAATTTACTATCTAATCACATTGTTTAATTGTAAAAGATTTTCTTCTCTTCCATTCCTTATCCTGCACAAATGGGTGTACGATAAAGAGTCGAGAACAACAAATGAGAGGGTGTGAAAATGAAACTTTCTGTTGAGCCATAAATATTTTTTCATTTCCTCTGTGTGCTTTGGCACAGTGATCGAGTAATTAAATATGTTACTGGGTTTTGTGAAGTTTTTTGTAGATTTTGAATTGAGCAGCATGCATTTGTTGTTACCGAAGATAAACGATGTGAAAAGATTATCAAGAAAATAGAGTGAAAGTTGGAATATTCTTTCATTTCCTCTACACTTGCCCTTGCAATTGGGGTTAAATTCTTTGTATCTGTTGTGTACTAGCATAATGCTAATGATTCTTATGTTTTTTATTAGTAAACTGTTCTGAATGTAAATAATTGTGGACTTCAAACCCTAATATTTTTTTTTGATATAAGGGATGAGGTCCGAAAACCTCAGCCAACAAAAACAAAACAGAGTTCATATAGACTCTCAAAAGAGAGGTGGTCACAAAATACAAAACATCCTCCTTCTGAGGAATCACCACCTCACCCCAACCGAAAGTAGTTTAAAGAGGGATACAACCAAAAGAAAGACATAGAAACAACTGCAGAAAGTAAGACAACGACCAACAGCAAAACACTAAACAAAGTTCTCCGAATCTGAACTTGAAGTAGACTGGTCCAGATGAGCAGATTGAATATTGTGCACCAACAAAATTCCAGTGACCAATTCTTGGTTAAAAGCAGACATGTTAGTAATCGTGGCCAGAGTGTTGGATACCAGAGCTTCCTCATCTTCCTGATAATCTTGCACTGGAGCATTAAAAGGAACTTCAAACCCTAATATTGTATTACTGGGTAAAAAATCATGTGTACTATGTGTACTATACGAGTTTGGAAATATTTCAATTTGATTCTCTGTCATATTTGCTTTTAACTGAATTAATTTAACATTTAGTCAAATTTCTTATGAACATATAAAATAAATGCCTGAGAATTTATGTCTAAAATTATCTTCAGCAGTTATAATCTCCCTACTCTTTTCTCTATGGGATATTTTCTTACTTTTCTCTTGCACCTCTCCCTGAGAAATTACCATATATTTAGTAGCATGGAATTATCTGTTCTTTTTATTAATTTCTTACATGTTATGCTTAAGCATACACTACTAACTTCTTAATACATGAAGTTGGACGTGTTAGTACTGTTTGCTTCAGATTTTAATCACCATCAATATCATGCAGGTGACTGAGATAGGAGTCGAGGTTTTAACAGCAAGATTGCCCTCATCCCCCGATGTTTTTCCTTGGTTGAACTCCAAACTTCATTCCGGCTTTAGCGGATAGCACTGGGTAGATACGTGCCAGTTCAGCTACAAATATACTTGAAAATTGTACTCAATTTGTTGTAGAATCCGGGATGTAGTCTTCTTATTTAATGTTGTGGAGAGATTTGTTTCTATTCTTTAGAATTTTGGTCATGTTCATTTTTGTTCAGAGGGAGTGCTTTTGTTTCTAACGGTGATCGTACTGATATTGATTTGGTGATAAGAAATAAAGCTACTGATTACTTGGTATTTTATCTTGCTCGATGAGATGCATCGACAAGTGGAGTAATGCTTGTTGTATTACTTTTGTTCCACTACTTTGTACTACACAAAACAACGATATAAGACCATATGGAGTTCACACTGGATACTTGCTGTATGGTTTCTCTGTCTTTGTTACTTGTAGTACCGAAGTAGTAAAGCTAGAGTTGAACAACTAGCATTACCAAAATCTCAATCCTTTTGTAGACTGCAATTTGGAAGAAAGAATGAAGAAAGAATGAAGAAAGGAAAGAAAGAGATTTAATATGAAAGGGTAAGGGTACAAAAGTAATTTAATAATTATAACTTAACGGAAATGGTTAAGTTAACGGAAGTATGGGTTTATTGTACTTTTTCAAACGTTGTATGGGCATTTTATACTCGGGCCAAACGTTGGGGGGGATACTTTGGCTTTTGCCCTTACATTTATAATGTATGTTTGGGGTAAAAGCTCATGTATGTCTAGCATTTTGCATGGTTAAATGGGCCAGTGAACGTCTCTAGTGAATTATTCACCAAGAGGATTCAAATTCCATAATTACCACTGTATTACACATAATTTTTAAATATAACACTATGCAATAATACATTGCACATAATTTTTGAAAAGTGAACAATTATGAGGACTATTTTTGAAAAAAAAAACTCTCCCTATAACATATATACAATATTGCATGTTTTTTAAGGTTTGATTAAGAAATATAATTGCACTTTCAAAATTTGGATGGAGAAGGAGTGGGAAATTGCCTCCTATATTTGCTATCCTTCTTTTTTTTTAAAGAAAAAATTAGAAAAAAACTTGAACCAAAAGTGAGTTAGAATAATATATTGTATAGATTACAACTAGAAAAATAAATAACCTGCATCATTGTATCCTTATTTTTCAGCTATTAACCTGGTAATAAAAAGGCAAATAGATAACAACAAAAGATGAAAAAATAAAAAAACCATACAAAGTATAGAGTTTTACTAAGAAAATTAGCTCAGACGATCTTGAAAATTTTAAACACGTGCATGTTATGATTTTAGACCCAATAATGCTTTTCTTTCTAGATTTAGAACAACACCCATCACACCAGTAGATAAGAATTGAGAGATAGGATCTGCAGCAGCAAATATTTCAGTCGGTTAATCAAAGAACAAGATGCAATTATTTCTCAGTGACTAGTGGAGAGAAATATGCACCTAAATGAAGGACAAAAACTCACCTTGGTCAATAATATTCACTATAATAAATATAGTTAATTCTGAAAGTTTTTACCAAAATAACCCACTTTTTGAAAGTATTTACCAAACTGGCCCACTTTCGAAAGTATTTACCAAAATGACTACGCGGTCTTTGAAAGACCGAGTTTAATGAAAAATAACTCGGTTTTTCAAAGACCGAGTGTTAGAATTCGAAAAATTCAATACTAACCTCGGTCTTTGAAAAACCGAGTTAATTTTCACTAAACTCGGTCTTTCAAAGACCGAATGAGTCGCTTTGGGAATTTAAAAAAAAAGTAGGTCGGTTTGAAAAAAACTTTCAATAAATAGGTCGGTTTGGGAAATTTTTCCCTTTCCTTCGGTAATCTTCAAATGCTACCTACTTTCACTTTTTTTTCTCTTTTTTTTTCTCTTTTTTTTTCTTCCTTCCATCAACAAATAGTCTATATGCTACTTTTGTACTGTAAAACACAAAAAGAAGCGTACACTGACTATATGGTGAATTTTTTACCAAACTATCCCAATTTTTCGAAGTATGTACAAAACTGTCCTTGTTCGAAAATTTAATACCAAAATATCTCTATCGCTAACGGAGTTAACGAGTCTAGTAGTTTCCCTAGCGTTAACCCCGTTAGCGTGCTGATGGGGAAACAACCATTCCCCTTGAGTGAGAATTTGCAGAAAAACTCATCCAATATAGACTCGTTTACCCCGTTAGCGGTAGTATTTAAACCACTCGCGTTAATGGGATTAACGTTCGTATTTGGGACAGTGGGGGGACTTTTTCAAAGAGAGGTGTTGGTAAAAAAATCTTTAAATATAGACTCGTTAACCCCGTTAACGCGCCTCATTATACCAGGCGCGCTAACGGGATTAACGAGTGTTGATTGGGTTCATCTTTAACTAACTCACGCTATCTCACTCTCTTCTCACATCTCCTCTATCTGAAACCCTACTTAGGCAATTTTTAACCCAAAACCCCCAAACCCTAGTCTTCGATTTCGCCATCTACCCATCTCAATCTATTGTGATTTTAGGTGGAATCTCTTCATCACTCCATTTTAACCGATCTCAATCTCCTAAAACACGCCATTTGAACCCATTTACCAGTTTCCCCAAATTATCGAAAGGAGCGGATCGTGGTGCTTGACGTCGACTTGTTACTTCCACCCTACAATAGTTTGTAAGTGTTCCTTATTTATGCTATAAATTTTTTTTTTGTGATTTTGGGTCTAGGGCTGTAGTTTTAGTTAGAGTATTAAGTTGAAAAGATTTCAAATTGGAGATGATTTTTGGTCTTCTATTATCATACTACTGGCATGAATTGAAAAGGTTAGAAGTAATGTAACAACATCTAAATGCATTAGAAACAACCAAGAGATTGGGCAGTTGATGCTTCTGTTTGTGGCTTCTTTTACAATCGTTGATAGTGCAAGACTATACAACTTAGTATTTTTAAACAGTAGCCCCGGGCTATTCCTATTGAGGCTACATTTAGGGGGCATTTGAAGGGAAGTATGATACTAGTATATGTACCTTTATAGAGATTGAAAGTTAATTTTGTTGACATATATTATCTAACCGTACAATGAATTTACGATTAGTATATTTAGGATATAGTTTGCATCAGTAGATGAAGGAGTAGTTTGCATTGGTAGATTTTGGATTAGTTCGCATAATGAGATTTTGGATTTTCATTAAGGGTTCTGGTTGCATGAGCTCTTGTTGTGAGGTTATATATGATTATATTTGATATCAAACTTGTAGGATTTTATTTGTTATAACATATGGCACGGACAATGGGTAATCCCGAAGAAGGAAGTGGTAGTGGACCACCAACAACCTGGAAAGGTCCACGTACTTGTCAAGGACAACCTCTCAAGAAAACGAAGCATGGTGGACGTACCAATGTAAGATGATTTGACTTTAATTTCATACATTTAATTTTGACATCAATAAAAACATAAATATTTATGTTGAATTTCCATTTTTTTTGTGTAGGATGAGGCTGGTATGTCTTCTCCTCCGGCCAATCAAACGGCCCCGCCTCCTCCTCGAAATGAACAGCAACCTACTTCTCCATCTACTGATCCGGGCCCATCTACTTCCTCATATGTTCCTCCGGTGGTTCCCGGTCCGATCGACCCTAAGTTGTTGACTTTACAAAGTCAACATCGATCTAAAGACGTTTGGGAAGGAAATTCTTCGGAGTGCGTATTTAGGGGGCACGGCACGTTAGAAATGCATCCCCATATACATGGGTTGTTAGAAACATGTGGATTATATGGCATAGGGTTGATGAGCTCCATTAAGGCGGATCGATCGTTATTAACTGCTCTTCTCGAGAGATGGCATCCCGAGACGCATAGTTTTCACCTGCCAGTCGGCGAGACTACAGTAACACTACAAGATGTTTCTGTGGTAACGGGTCTGCCAGTTGATGGACAAGCCGTAACTGGCTCAATGGACTTCGAACCGGAGTTCATTATTCAAGAGTATCTCGGTGTCGAGGTGGATCGGTCGGCCCTTGTAGGTAAATCTTTGAGATTGAAATGGTTGAAGGAAAAGCTCTCCAGTACGTTGACAAATAACTCCACGGAGAACCAAGTACACCGTTATTGCCGGGCGTACATATGACACTGTTCGAAGGTGTCATCTTCCCAAATTCGTCCAGAGATTCTTTTCCATTGATGTACCTATCACTAATAGCCGATCTTGGGGGAGTTGGGGGGAGTTGGGGGAGTGCTGCATTGGCCACCTTGTATCGCACCTCGTGCAATTGCTCTTTTGGTGCCAAGCAAATGAATGGACCAATGTTGATGCTCCAGGTTTGGAGTTGGGAACGACTGCACATCGACCGTCCCGTTGTGGCAAAGCAGACACCGAAGTGGTCGAACCTTCCCGAGGACGTGAACATAAGGCCACCTCAAGGTGTCTATTGGACGAGTTCGTTGACGTGGATGGCGAGCCCAAATAGGTGCTTATCATATTACCAGGACGAGCTTGACCACTGCAAGATGATTATGTTAAGTGGCAACCGTATACCGAGGAACGTTTAGCTCGATTGCCTCCAGTATGTACCTCTGCTCGTCGGTTGTGGTTAACTAAAGCGCCGCTGATCCACTTCGGTACAGTTGAGGCATATTTCCCAGACAGGGTTCTTCGTCAATTTCAGTTGCGTCAGAACATTCCAGTTCACCAACCATACAATGCTGATCTTCACAGTGTCACTAGTATGGGTAGACAAGCAGCACATGATTGGGCAGCTTCACTCAGTGTTCACGTGGAAATTTGGAACCATCGTCTCGATCACTTAATTCAGAATATTCCACCAATTGATGCAGCTCATCATGTCCCTTATATGACTTGATTTAGGAGAATGACTCGCCTATACATTTCTCCAACAAACCAACGACCAGCCGGGGTGCAAGTACTGACATGTAGACATGCCACCGATCCAGCTAACACCTACTTCGTTAACCTATCAATGTTTCAACCGAAGACATCATTGCTTCGGAGTGTCGTAAGTGTTATTTCATTATTTACATTGAATTTATTATGACGTCTACTTATTTAATTTATTATTTACTGAATTTATTATTACGTTTCTTTTGTTTTTGGCAAGATGAACCAAACTTGGATTCAAGTTAAAGAATGCGCGAAGATTTTGAAAAGCACTGTAGCTGAGCCATTGAAGGTTTTCGCGCGAAAAATTGTTGAATCGTGTCGAGTACAAGCTGATCTTGTCGGCGAAGGTAACAGAATTGATGCGATCTTGTCCGTGCCTGTACACCAAACTGGTCGTCGGAAGACGATAGCTAGAAAATCTCGTCCACGTCCAATAATACATGAAGAAAGACAAAGGAGAAGAAGGGAGCCGTCTCTTCCAATTGATGAAATCCAAGAAGAGGAAGAAGAACTTGACGAAGATAATATTCCTCTATCCGGTTTAACTCAAGCCACCCAAAAGCATCTCAAACGATCAAGGAAACCTCCAACTCTATTCACCTCGTCGTAAGTAAAACTTCTATTATGTTGTGGATGTAATGTATGATGAATTGAGAGGGGTGTATGTTTTTGAGTAACTTGAATGATTTAGATATGTTTATGTTATGTAATGGGTAGAAAATGTGTGTAAGGTAAGGAAATGTTGATATGAGATGATGGATATGTTTATGTTATATAATGGATTTGAAATGTGGATAGGATATGTTTATGTTATGTAATGGGTAGTAACTTGAATTTCCAGAAAGTTTCAACTTTCTGGAAAGTGAAGAATCTCCACAGTCGTTAACTCAATTAACAGCCTTGGTTTTACCAAGGCCATTAACTGAGTTAACAAGTTTTAGTATCTTGAATTTTCGAAAAGTTTCAACTTTCTGGAAAGTGAAGAATCTCCACAGTCGTTAACTCAGTTAATGGCCTTGGTTTTATCAAGGCCATTAACTGAGTTAACGAGTGTTAGTATCTTGAATTTCCGGAAAGTTTCAACTTTCTGAAAGTGAAGAATCTCCAGAGTCGTTAACTCATTTAACGGCCTTAGTAAAACCAAGGCCGTTAACTGAGTTAACGAGTTTTGGTAACTTGAATTTCCAGAAAGTTTCTACTTTCTGAAAAGTGAAGAATCTCCACAGTCGTTAACTCAGTTAACGACCTTGGTAAAAACCAAGGCCGTTAACTGAGTTAACGAGTTTTAGTAACTTCAATTTCAAGAAAGTTGAAGCTTTCTGAAAAGTGAAGGATGTACACAGTCGTTAACTCAGTTAACGGCCTTGGTAAAAACCAAGGCCGTTAACTGAGTTAACGAGTTTTAGTAACTTGAATCTCCACAGTCGTTAACTCAGTTAACGGCCTTGGTAAGGTAAAACCAAGGCCATTAACTGAGTTAACGAGTGTTAGTATCTTGAATTTCTGGAAAGTTTCAACTTTCTGGAAAGTGAAGAATCTCCATAGTCGTTAACTCAATTAACGGCCTTAGTAAAACCAAGGCCGTTAACTGAGTTAACGAGTTTTGGTAACTTGAATGTCCAAAAAGTTTCTACTTTCTGGAAAGTGAAGAATCTCCACAGTCGTTAACTCAGTTAACGGCCTTGGTAAAAACCAAGGCCGTTAACTGAGTTAACGAGTTTTAGTAACTTCAATTTCAAGAAAATTGAAACTTTCTGGAAAGTGAAGGATGTACAGTCATTAACTCAGTTAACGGCCTTAGTAAAACCAAGGCTGTTAACTGAGTTAACGAGTTTTAGTAACTTGAATCTCCACAGTCGTTAACTCAGTTAACGGCCTTGGTTTTACCAAGGCCCTTAACTGAGTTAACAAGTTTTAGTATCTTGAATTTCCGAAAAGTTTCAACTTTCTTGAAAGTGAAGAATCTCCACAGTCGTTAACTCAGTTAATGGCCTTGGTATTTTTAATGGCCTTGGTAAAACCAAGGCCATTAACTGAGTTAACGAGTGTTAATATCTTGAATTTCCGGAAAGTTTCAACTTTCTGGAAAGTGAAGAATCTCCATAGTCGTTAACTCAATTAACGGTCTTAGTAAAACCAAGGTCGTTAACTGAGTTAACGAGTTTTGGTAACTTGAATTTCCAGAAAGTTTCTACTTTCTAGAAAGTGAAGAATCTCCACAGTCGTTAACTCAGTTAACGGCCCTGGTAAAACCAAGGCCGTTAACTGTGAGTTAACGAGTTTTAGTAACTTCAATTTCAAGAAAGTTGAAACTTTCTGGAAAGTGAAGGATGTACACAGTCGTTAACTCAGTTAATGGCCTTGGTTTGTGTTATCGCAGTTAACGACCTTGGTAAAACCAAAGGCCGTTAACTGAGTTAACGATTGTTAGTAACCTCAATTTCCAGAAAGTTTCAACTTTCTGGAAAGTGAAGAATCTCCACAGTCGTTAACTCAGTTAAAGGCCTTGGTTTCCATTAACTGAGTTAACGATTGTTAGTAACTTGAATTTCCACAAAGTATCAACATTCTTGAATTTTCTCATTTGCGTAGTCGTTAACTTTCAAAATAACATATATCATACAAATATGACAACAACTTCAAATTCATGATTCCATACAAACTTTCAACTTAAATATTACATAATCAAGAAAATTCAACTAACAACTCTAAAACAGCTCAATGTTGGCTTTGAGTAGATTGACTTGAGTTTTTGTAGAGTAATTTTGGACTAACAGAATATCTCTTTAAGATTTTGTAGAGTAATTTGTAGAGTAATTTTGAGGCTTTGAGAAGAATATCCCTTTAAGATTTTGTATAGTAATTTTGGACTAAGATCTACAATTGGGATGCTAGGATTTTGGAGTTGGGTTCCGAAATTGGGGGAGAAAGAGGAGAGAGAGACACTAAAAGTATAATGATGTTACCTATCAGAGTGTCTTATTTAAAACTCACTCAAACGACACACGCTAACCCGGTTAGCGCGCCTGGTATAAATAGGCGCGTTACTAGGTTATTTTCAAGTGGAACCACTCTTTGAAAAAGTCCCCCCTCCCCACACTGTCCCAACTACAAACGTTAACCCCGTTAAAGCGAGTAGTTTAAATACTACCGCCAACGGGATTAACGAGTCAATATTGGATAAGTTTTTCTGCAAATCCCCACTCAAAGGAAAAAGTTGTATCCCCATCAGCACGCTAACGGGGTTAACACTAGGAAAACTACTAGACTCGTTAACCCCGTTAGCGATAGGGATATTTTGGTATTAAAATTTCAAAGAGGGACAGTTCCGTACATACTTAGAAAAAGTGGGATAGTTTGGTAAAAATTCCTATATGGTCCATATGCTACTCTCATACTCTGCTATAGGACACAAGAATGCAGACGACACGAGAACTAAGATATCCT
Source organism: Hemerocallis citrina (assembly GCA_017893485.1). Lineage (NCBI taxonomy): Eukaryota > Viridiplantae > Streptophyta > Magnoliopsida > Asparagales > Asphodelaceae > Hemerocallis > Hemerocallis citrina. The sequence continues at coordinate 54,572,544 of CM030368.1, forward strand.
ATTAAATTGAGTGAATTAAAGAATATTAATGCAGAAATTCTTAATAAAGTAAACCAGTCAATTAAAAAGATGAATAAATGAACCAAACCTCGGTAAATCAAGCAGAAGCATGTGTATGTCGTGCAACAGTTAGCCAAAAGAATAGTCACTCAAGTGTCCAGGAAAAACTTACATCACAACACAAAGGATGAAGACAAGCCAAGACGTATAAATATCATCAAAGGTGTAGGAAACAAAGGGCCACGTTTCAGAACATCCCAGACTACTTCTACTGCAATTAAAGAAACCATCTAAATTCTAAAAGAACGTGTCGGTAGCAGTATTAGTATGACCATATTTATGAGCAGATAGTTTCTCTCTGTTCAATTTGTAATAATAATACAGTTCGAGACACAATAGGATCGGAGACAGATCAGATATTGGCCAATACTATATATGTATCTGCATTAAAAAGACGAAGCGGATATGGATGCAAATGTCGGTCGGGAAAAAAAATCATATCCGTATGGATAAAGTTTCTCAGCTTAATTTGTAATAATACAGTACACGTACTTAAAATCTCGTAACCGACTGTAATAGTACCACTAACAAATCCTTAACAACCAGAGAAGATACAATTGAGTCTAACAAATGCTACAAGAAGAATGGCTTGTGTCGATAAATCTAAGGTATCAATGGCTACTTGATTCCCGTAAAAAGAGCAAGTTTCATACATTTATAACTGGTTCTTGGAACTATGACTACCGTGGTAAATGCTCTTAAAGTTGCAATTCTCGACTTGACACTTCCTCTCCAATTGGTGCAAGTCAAATTGGAACTCCTTCAAGACCTCCCGACATCCTCCAGTCGCACCTCCATTACTACCTCCATTACTGCTTGTTGGATGCAAAAGCAGATGCAACCAACCAAATGTTTGGAGGTGGACGAGGAAAACTGAATTTCTACTTCTACGGTTTTCAGTGCATAAGAGTATGCAGTTTGCTAGCTCCTAATGTGATTCCAGTCATGTCAATAGTCTAACAAGAATCAAACAAGAAATCCGGAAAGAAACCCAAATCAAGCAAGAAATAAAGAATATAATGAATCATACTTTGCAAAACAGATGAAATGGTTATTTATAGAACATAGTACGGGTTTAAGGATGAATGAGTGCAACATAGCATAAGAGAAGCTGGAAAATTAACAAAAACTTGGGATGGCATATAAGCTATTAATCTGTATCAATTTAAGGAGGGTGACATGGGGCAACCTCCCCCAAAATAAACTAAAACCAAGTAGAGCTTAATGTGCATTTTTCTACAAGATTTTGAATATATAGCAACCGTTCCTAACACTAAACATAGATATCTGTAGCTTGGAAAAATGGAAAGTTTCCAAAGTCAAGTAAATTAGATGTCAAACAAAATCAACTAAAAAAAGGTTTAAAAAAGAGCAATCTGTAACCCGATTTCTACATGAATGATCAGATTATATGCAACCAACCTTCAGCCCACCCCACATGTAGAATATATTATGTTCTTGGGCTAAAATTCCTCCCTTCATCTCCTCACCTGGCCGCTTGTTTTTAATCACATTTGATGTTCCTATAAATCCTTCTCACAAATAATGTAGAGCCGAGATAACCAACCGCACCTGGAGAAATTTGGAAATATAAATTTGGTCAAGACAATAATAAGATTGTATTATTACTAACTATTATATCTGTATTTAAATTGCACCAATTGAGAGAATAGAGAGAATACTGACCACAAAGTATTCCTAAACCCAGACAAAACATCAATGTGTAGCCAAAATAGAAGCTGGTCTGAAAGAAACCAGACATCTTGGTCTTCATGTGGTAGTAATAGACGGAATAAAGGTACACGTAGACAGCGGTGGAGGCAGAACAGAAGAATGAGGTCCATTGCCAGTGATAGTTCTCAGCATTAAGCAAGAAATATATGCCGACAATTGTCACACAGATGGTGACAATTAAGAGGATCAGAAAAACAAGCAGCATGAAACCGTAGACATAATATACCTGCCAAGAATGGCCACCAATAAACCATGTTATCTCACATCAGAATGTAATTGAAACTTACATTATACTTTCTAATATAAGCCATTAATTATAAGTTTTTCTATTTAGGTGCCTTGAAGAATGCTAATATCTAAAATGACATTCAACTCACGATATTAGTCAAGAAAAGCCCTTCAGAGTAACAGTAATTTCTTTAGAAATTGACCAAATTATAGTTAACAGCAGCAAGAGAAAAAGGATAATTTTCCTAAAGAGTCAGTATTGGCAATTTAATTTATTTGCACAGAACTAAGGCCAAATAATGTTTTAAGGAACTGAAAAGACATATTTGAGATAATTTTACAAAATGAAGGACCTAATCAACACTTGCAAGACCTAATAAAAAATATTTTTTATAATGCCACCAGAGTAATATGCTAATGGTCGGATGCACCTTCGAAATATAAAAAATTTAGGTGCTATTACTTTAGTATGACCTAATGGAATGGAGAAACACTAAGGATGCAATATAAGACACACCAATACCATACCGGCCACCTTTAGATCTAGAGTTCAAAATTTACACGCAAAAACAATCATGCAAAATGTATAATACCTTGTAATTCCAAAATGATGTGAAGACAAAATACATCTCAATGAATATGCTACCAAAGGGAAGGAGACCACCCATTAGAGATATGATGGAAGGAGTGAGAAACCATTTCTTTTCTGGGATAGGACGAGGAATGGTTTTTACACGGCATGGATTGTTTGGAGCACCGCTCCAGTTCCTCCCCACAACAGTGCCCAGAAGCGCCAGAGGCAAGGAAATGAAAGCCCATAGTACAAGCACAACTACAATTGTTCCAAAGGGTATAGCTGCAAGTGACCCATAGAAGATAGCAATTGTGTTGAGTATGAATCCAATGCCAAAGCACATTAATGGGAATAGGGAAGCTGTGAGAATCATCGACTTTATCCAGCTTTTACCTGTCAACAGAAAAATTGTGCAATTAAGATATTTTAAGTAAAAAAAGAATCTCTTCAATCAAGTTAAGATGCATACCCCCATTTCTGGAGTAAAGGCCACCACTCACATAGCCGGAAATGAATGAAGTGAGAGCATAGCAAACTATAAAAGTAGTGACAATAGCTCCTCGCCTGGCCACATTGAAATAAGGAGTGAATATAGAAACAATCATAACGGGGCTGCATAAATGAATCTCATGAAGAAATGTCTTCCAAATATCTAGTAAATATGATCCACAAATGAAGATTTTGAAGCAAATCCACAGAATGAAAAAAGATACATTGAGCAAATCAACATAACGAATTAGCTGACATGTGATGGCACAGGATAAGCAGGGAAATTGTGAAAATGATCGCATAGCTAGAAGTATGAACAAAGTGTCAAAGCTTAAACTGTGAACAACTAGCTCCAGTTTGATTTATACAGAAAGATGGTTTGCATATCAACAATGAAGGAATTCACTCCACCAACCAGTCAAGATACTTGATTACATACTGGTAAGGAAATCAATAATAAATTTATAAAAAATAAAAAATAAAAATAAAAAAATAAAAAAACCAAGGACTTGGTTGTTTTCAATATGTACCACCTAGGGAGAGGGGGGCGGAGGGGGAGGGAGAAAGATAATAAGGCCATAGGAGAGGAGGAACAAGATTAGGATTTCAGAGATCCGACAAATCGAAAGTCTGATTAGAAATGGTCCTTGGGTACCTTCATTTTACTAGTTACTATTGAATTTAGATACAATTCCAAGTATTGAATGAATTTCGATTGAACCTGACTGTTGTTTTAGACTTTTGTTATAGATTCTACCCATAAATAAAATTTAATTAACTCCTTCATTCTAAATTCTATAATTAAGAATCCTAAATGACACAGAACTAACATCCCCTTGCCAATTTAACCCATTAACCCGTTGCAACAGGGCCTCATAGATAGTAACCTTATTTTGACCATTATATTTGTGTAGAAAAGGATGAATATGCAAATCTCGTAGAATACATGATACTCTTGAGGGAAGAAGAAATAAAACAGTGGAATTAATATTTAACACATATTATAGCCTGTATGGTGCTAATAATATTAACACAAAAAGAGCAATCAAGCAGAAAGCTTACCCAATGTACAACATCCCGATAATTGCCAAAAGAATAACAAGTAGAATGAGTAATGCCAACTGAGCACCGGTACCAACAAGCGACGAAAGAAGAACTAAGTTACGAGGAGACCGGAAGACGTCGCCATGGATAAGTTTCCATCCAGATTCTTCATTAACATCTCTTTCCTGGTCAAAACGCAAGCAAATTAATATAACATTTAACACCCAAATGAGAAGACAACTAGCCTCTCTGCAAGTTGCCATCACTCTCTAAAGTCAGGATCATACCATCCAAAATTTTAGTAATAGCTATAGCATCCTTTTTTACATAAAAGAAATAAAAAGGGAGTACAGGATAACTACCAGTGATTCCAAATCATCATCTTCACGAGCATATTTTGCATAATCCTTTCTAAGAGTTCGCATCAAAATCATTGATACCAATCCAGTGAGGAAGATAACCATCATAAAAGAATTAAAAATAGAAAACCAGTGAATCTGCAAAATATAAAAGAACGAAGGAATTAAAATGCAGTGAATGATATGCTACTAAAAATGCAACTTTGAGAGCTCAAAAAAGAAAGAAATTGTGATAGGAAAGAGGAGACTGTAAGGAAAGTGGGTATATAGTAAAAGTAGTACCTGGTGCTCAAAAAATGGATAATCTAAGTAAACGTCAAAACGATGAGCAAATGTTACATTGGTGGGCATCCATTTTACTGAATATGTCATGTCTACTTTCTTCCCAACTTCCAAGAGTTTTGGAGAACCTTGAGTAAGATTGACATGAATAATCTGCAGTAAAATATATTTCAGAAAAAATAAAAAATAAAAAAATAAACAAATGGGTAAAATTTGTTCAGATGCTTTCAGTTACAGAACACTAATTACCTGGTTCCCGTTATACTGCACAAGGATATTCTTGTGTGTGAAGAGGTAATTTTTGTTTTCATTGTTTTTATCAGTCTCCCCAACAAAACCTGGTAAGCAATATGCATCAGTAGATGATTACATATGTTGACTCAATACTCCATATGGAAAACAGAAAAGTCAACAAGGAATACATACCCCAGAGCGGCAAATCATCTGTGTAATCATGTCAGCAGCATGGAACAGGAGACCAGAAATAAGCATTAGATCATATTGAAATTTTTTTAGGAAAAAAAAAATCTAAGCCTTTAAAAAGGCTTATGATCTTAACGGAGAGGGACAAGGTAGAGTTCTCAACAACTTCACAGATGACCATGCATAAGAGAAAGTACTGGGTAAAACTATATACTTACCAATGAAGAGTTCAAACCAATATGAGCCTTCTATTGCATCTGTAAATTGCTTGATCTTTGCAGCATCAAGTTCAAGTGTACAAACGACGCCCTTGTCAACATTTTCTGATTCAAATTGTTAATACCCATGTTAACTATGATGAAAAATACTATTAACAATGCTTAAACAAACAAGAAGACAGGGGAAAGAACAGCATACTTTGAAATTTTATCTCCATCTGACTGGCAATGAGTTCATTGCCCCCAAGAACCTCGCCGAGTCCTCCCCACTTATGTGTGGGGTTCTCTGGATGGCAAAATGGAAGACTATAGTAATTGTATGTTTCCTGAGGATTGTTATAAGGACCAACTTTGTTTACCCATAGAGTTATAGGCTCATCGACTTCATACTGCAGAAACAATTCATTATTGTGATCAGATGGTCAAATTCAGAGAGATACTAATAACAGCATAACTGAAAGATAAGATTCAATAGATGGAACTGTGGATAACTCAAACTTCCACACCTCTAATCGGAAAAGATTAGCCAGATATTGGTAACATAGAAGACAATACGATATAAGAACAACAAACTGGGACCCAGTACTGAAGACCCAAACAGGCTATAATAACAATCAATTTGACAATAAAGACATTATAGATAAAAGACACAGAAATAGTGTTTTCTAAGAACAAACAAAGACACTATACTACACTACATGTAGGCATAGAGAATTTTCTAGAACAGTGCATATATCATTATAAGGTACCTAAGAAGACGACTACTTGGCTTGCTAATTCAAGTCAATGAAATTGAGAACCCTTAATAAGGACGATAAATAGAAAGATCATGTTATTGTCTCGATCGAGATGATTTAGGAATAATTCGGTTACTGCCTTGGTCATTCATAAAAAGGAATCCCATACTGCTCCCACAACTGGTGATAAAATGAAACAGTGTGACAACTAGGATGGGCTAACCAGGCAGCTTCATAGTATAGCATATTTTCATTAAGTGCTTCAATCCTTTAAAGATGAAACAATCAGCATTTTATATATATATATATATAGATAGAGCTGAAAAGAGCTCCAGGCATAAATACAAAATAGAATCCAGATCACATAGAGGTAGTACACCACAAAGGAAAAACAGAACAGAAATGAAACATTCAGCGTATAAGAAGATCCTCTCCAAAAGATGATTGCCTCTGTTTGACCTAGTGAAATATTTCTCCTACACACACACCCCCCGCAGTGAAGCCGTTGTTCGAAACAATGGCCTAGGGTATAATGAAGTCGTTGTTTCAAACAATAGCTTCGGGTAAAATAGGGCGTTTGCACACGTTTACATGCTACAGCCATTTGCAATGGAAGATCCCTATATATATATATATATATATATATAGGGCCCTTCCGTTGTGCACTACCCTCTATGTGCACTCCGTGTGAACTTTTTACATGGAGTGCACATGGATGATCCGAACCATTCACATTAATCTACACATCTAAATTAGTCTAAATATGTAAAATCGAGTCATTTGGAATTCATTTGTCCATCCATTGAAGTGTTACAAAATTGTATGGCTGAATATCGTTTGTTTTTATACTAACTTGATGGATGGGCAGATGAATTCCAAATGACTTGATTTTACATATTTAGGTTAATTTCGACGTGTAGTTCAAAGTGAACGGTTTGGATCATCCATGTGCACTCCGTGTAAGAAGTTCACACGGAGCGCACACAGAGGGTAGTGCACAACGAAAGGGCTCTCTCTCTCTCTCTCTCTCTATATATATATATAGAGAGAGAGAGAGAGCTCTCTCTCTCTCTCTATATATATATATATAGAGAGAGAGAGAGAGAGTCCCCTTCCATTGTGCACTAGCAATGGTGTGCACTCCGTGTGCACTGGTATAGAGAGAGAGTCCCCTTCCGATGTGCACTAGCAATGGTGTGCACTCCGTGTGCATTGGGCCTTCGAGCTTTCGTATCGACGATCCAAACCATTCACATTGATCTACACATCTAAATTAGTCTAAATATATAAAATCAAGTCATTTGAAATTCATTTGCCCATGTATTGAAGTGTTACAAAATTGTATGGCTGAATATCGTTTTTTTATAATGATATAATAGATGGGCAAATGAATTTCAAATAACTTAATTTTACATATTTAGACTAATTTTGATGTGTAAATCAATGTGAACGGTTCAGATCGTCGATACGAAGGTCCAAAGGCCGAGTGCACACCATAGCTAGTGCACAACAGAATGTTTGTCTATATATATATAGGGAAAGCTTCAGTTGTGCACTCCTCTAGTGCACACGGCATGTGCACTAGGCCTTCAGCTTTCATATCGACGATCTGAACCGTTCACATTGATCTACACATCTAAATTAGTCTAAATATGTAAAATCAAATCATTTAAAATTCATTTGTCCATCCATCATGTGACTAAAAAACAATGATTTTCAGCCATACAATTTTGTAACACTTCAATGGATGGGTAAATGAATTTCAAATGATTTGATTTTACATATTTAGACTAATTTAGATGTGTAGATCAATGTGAACGATTCGGATTGTCGATATGAACGCCCGAAGGCCTAGTGCACACGGCGTGTGCACTAGAGGTAGTGCACAGCCGAAGCTTTCCATATATATATAGGGAGACAATCCGGTGAGAACTGTTCTTACGGTAAGCTTCGTGAGAACTTCTTGCATAGTCATCCATGGATGATCTGAACCGTTCATATTGATTAGAATGACTAAATTAATCTTAGAAATGTAAAATCAAGTCATTTGAAAATCAAGTGTGCATATATCATGTCATTGTAAAAAAATAATGATATTCAGACTTACAATTTGTAACACTTTAATGCATGGGCAAACAAATCTCAAATGACTTGATCTTCAATCCTTGGGCTAATTTAGACATGTAGAAAAAAAAAACAATGGTTAAGATTTTTCAATTAATGTCCCAAAAGAAAATCCTCACATGGTTCTCACCAAAGGAGTTCTCGGTGGATCATACCCTATATATATATACTAGTGTTACTTGTGCAAATTGCACAGCCTAAAATAGTTTTAAGGGGCTCATAAAATTATACAGAACTCCAATAAAGTATGAGAGAATTGGAAGAAACTTATGAATATCATCTCTACCGGAATTACTGAAATCTTCATTATCATCCTCATATAAGCAGATGGTTTAGATAATCACTATCAAACCTTAATATTATTCAATTGAATATTACTAAAGCTAAAAAATGCATGCAATGAAAAGATGTTGCAAATTCAACTAATTTATGTTAACATGTATATTATAACATCATTAACATTAATTTATGTTGCAAATTCAACTAATTTATGTTAACATGTATATTATAACATCATTAACATTCAGAAAATAGATTATACATTATAAACCATGTTTTATAGCACAGATTAGGATAAATATGATAGACTAAGAAAATCATATAAAAATAATTTTATGAATTGTGTTTGCTTAAAAATCTAATTCTAAGTTAGGGGATAGGAGTGGATTTGGGAAGAGACGTGAGTTTTTTTTAGACTGAGAAAGTGAGAGGGGAAGAAACTGTATTTGAGGAGTTGGGGATTTTATTTTGGTTTGGTTTTTTAATAAAATTGTGCTTAGTGCACATGTTAGTTAAATAGAAATCTCTACTTTTCCTCTTCTTTCTCTATTTCAAAATAGAGAGGGAGGAGAGAGGGGGTAGACTCTCTCTCATATTAGTATAAGGTATAGATATAATATATATATATATATATATATATATATATATATATTCTCTAAAGCTCATTACACCTCCACAAAAAAATTATTATCCTTGTAGTGATGCAATAGTAGTACATGACTTTTTCGACAGAAAACAGCATTTCCACATGTTTACATTTAGTATCATAAATTGATTCATGAGTGAACATAATCAATGATAATAGGGAAAAAGTTTCAGTGTTTATAAGTCACTTTACCATCTTCAAATTTCCAAATAAGAGGCTCCGGAAAAAGTAACAGATGATCTTTGAATATTATGATGCAAACACAATGGCCATGAGGTATTGAACAAATGAGCAGCTTCTAAAGAAAATAAGATGTTCAAATCTGGCAAGAGCATATAGTAATGCCACTTCTCAACCTATAGCTAGTTGGTGTAGATCTCAGCATTGAGCATTGTAACAGCAAAAAAAAAAAAAGAGTTCTGAAAATAGGAGGAATAAGTTGGATTTTTCAGCAGCCATAAAATTCTCTCTTATAGTAAAAGGAGTATCGGACATGGGTAAATTGCTCAAATGAGAACATGGATAATTAACGTCATTGGCAGACTACTGGCAGTTGAAAAAATGTAATAGTTTTGCTTATAGATATACTATATGCCATGGTAAGATTTAAATCCAACCATATCCATCTGAGGAAGGTAAAATTATATGCTAGCCCTAACTTTAAAACAGTAAATTTTCAACAATGATGGACTTGCTTGTCGTTCCTTTTAGTTTCTTAATTTCATGTTAATAATTAACCGGTTGCTATATTATCGACAGAACAATTATAGCTACGTTGATTTCTTACGTAATAGTGTCTACTTTTTTCTTGATTGCCTTGTCTAATTTCTCAACTGATCGAGGCTGAATAAGAATTAAGGAAAGCTGGAACGAGTTGCCAGTGTAGTGGCACCAGGAACAAATTTCACAATACTGACATCGCCCTTTCCATCATATTTAGGGAGTTCTCACATGGAGCTAGAGACATTTTAAACATAGGGGGCACCTACATCAGGTTATTATAAGCGTTGCCCAAAAAGTCAAAACACAGAAAGATGCATACTTCCCATAAGAATATACAGCTAAACAACTGTGGTTGGCCAGTTCACTCCCCCTACTCAAACACTTCTTTATAAGATGTCACTCCCCTTCATTTAAGGAAGCCAAATGAAGTCTGCCAAATCAATCAAATCTGAACATCTAATTAGTGGCTCATATTAGCTAAATGAGTTCCATCATAAATGGTTACAGGAGTCTGACCCATCATTAAACAGGTTGAAATCAGATCTGACTTCCTCAACAACTGAAATCAATATAACCCTTTAATAATTACACAAGTAAGTGGATGCGTGTATGCGACAAAGGGAAAGGCTTTAAATTTTGGTTACCTTAATAACTACAGTTGAAGGCATAACTAGCTTACTTATCCCAATTCCCAACCCGCAAAAGGTATATTATAATCAATCTGTTTGAACAATCCACGCCATTCACTCCGACTCAGATAGTCAGATGCCAAAAGATCCTTTTTTTCCCTACTTCGGTAAGTATGTTTTACCAGTGCATTAATTGGGTACAAAATAAAGATGATTATTCAACAATAAAACTAAAGAAATGTCTTGACTCTTGACCCATGAGCCAGACCAATGTTACCAGGTTCCCAATACATTTCGCTTTGTGGTATGGGTATCAGATCGCAGTTTGTTACCTTGAGCAATACGTGATACGGCGGGGCAGGATGAGTTGGGACTTACATTTGAGTAATATATAACATAAGGGAATGTGTGCGCATTTAAAAATATAGACTGGAAGAAAACTAATATATAAAAAAATTTATAACTTGTGTTGCTAAATATAAGAGTAATAATCTAATCAAACTTCACAACTAATTGAGCAGAGTTTGAAGAAACGTTCATGGTTTAATGAATAAAGTGTTTGAAGATAAAAAGAAAACCATATATGGATCGCTAGTTATAAAGATCCGGATTGAGAACCAACCATAAATACGTTCGCGAGATCCAGAAGAACCCGGTAACATTGAGCCAGACTATCTCAACAAAGAATACGTTTCATTCAAATATATGGATACCTTCAAACATCTAGAAATTAAGGTAGAGGCTCAAGAATTTGGAATATATCTAACCAACAGTCGTGAGTTTTCTTCATTTATACTGTTGGAAAGCCCTTCATGTTGTAAGTGGTAACCACTTAATGAATAGGCAAAATATCATTCAATTATAATGAGTAAATCTTTTGTCATGAAGATCAAAGCTCGATGAGTATATATTCAAATTTTCTTGATTATCATGTACTTTTATAGGTGATCGTAACATATTATGCTTGTGGGCGTGTGTGGGTATGTTTGCGCTCAAACTCCTGTGCATAGTTTACGTCAAAACTCTTGAGCGTAGTTTCATCTTCTCACCTAATAAAAATTTGTACGCATGTGTGACATATAACAATCTACGTGGTATAGGCACAGATTCAGCCTCATTAACTAGAAAAAGCGGTTATTAGGTATTAGTATTACTAAGATCATTCAATCTTGCACAGGGTGGTCATCAGTTCAAAACCTTGCTTACTACAAATATGTAGGCCAAAATTTGGAAGAAAAGAAAGAAAAAAATAGTCTTAAACCAGTAGCAACCAACCCCCCAAAACGATATATCAACCAATATATCGTATGATATGTAAATCACTAACCACCAAAAGAAAAGAGAACCAAAGAAAGCATTAACATAGCTAACAATGAATTTCTCTACCAATCATTCCTATACAGCTAAATACTGAATATCACATAGTGAGCTGTCGAAGAACACTTAAAACACATCTGAAATCTCTCTTCAATATCTCCTAAACAAATATTTCACAACTGCAACTGTACAAAGAATCGTTAATCCTACAATTCCCCGTATAATTCGAGTTTGTGATCATACTTGCACAGAGCAATGCAATTCAGAGCTCAATTCCTATAAAGAAACAATATTTTTCATTCGTTTCAAATTAATCAAGGAATTACATACAAGAAGTCGAATAATCTCAAACCACAGCAGAATCCTCAGTCATGAATACTATTAGATTCAAAGTCACGTGCTAAATTCAGGTCAATCTAATCAAAAAAAGGGGTAAGATCTCCAAAGATCTAACCGATATTCTCCAATACCTTACAAGATCCGAAGCTTACAACGCGATTTTTCCAAGAACCGAAACACTCCGGATCGTATATCTAGGGTTAGATAGATCGGAATGGTACCTTGTGATCGGCTTCGGATGCGACGAAGACGCAGCAGAAGAAGACGACGAGAAACCGGAATCTCAACGACGGCATCGCGTTTTTCCGTTCCGTTTCGTAAATGGTAAATGAAACTCGAGCTTTCTGAGAGAGGGTGAGAAATCGGGGGTGAGGGAGGGAGTTGGGTGTTGATAAGAGTAGGTTCATTTAAACGCGTGTAAACGTAATTTGCTAAGGTCTAAAGATCTCTCATCAAATTTCAAATTGGGATCAGCCGTTGGATCACGCTTTGAGATGCATTATATCGTAGTGCCGCACCGAAGAGGGTTTACGCATATGATATTTTCTACAAACTTCGTTAGTATTGTTCAAGGATGGAAATGGGCTGGCCTTGGGACGGTCCATGTAAATTTTCATATTCTATAGTGAATTCAAGTCTTAAGAGCAGCTCCACCCATCATCTTTTCATTTGGGTTGCCATTTTTTTTTCAACCCAAATAATAACTATGCCAAAAAATGATAATAGGTTCTATATACATAGTTGCAATTTTTATCATATGTTTCTCTCTCATCTCATCTATTTCACTCCCCTCTTAGTAGGCTTCTTGTAATACCTGTAATTTCTGATTAGTATAATAAATATATATATAATATCTCTAATCTCTACTCTCTAATATTATAATGGGAGAAGATCTTAGTATCATTTGTCATTTTGTCATTCTACCAACATATGCAATACACGTAAAAGGAATAGTGAACGAAGGATGGGCCCACGGTGAAAGTAAAACATAGCATAGTGCTGCTTTGGTTTCATTGGTGATGACCTCATTCACCATGGGAGGGGCCCACCCGGGATTAACCTTGAGAAGGGAATGCTTTGTTTTTGGATATGGTCACGTGTACATCAACTTGCTATGTACACAGGATTTGATAAGAGATGATTTGTTAAAGATTTGTCCTATATCGGAGGTTGCAAACAATAATCTCTAATCTCTACTATTATAATGGGAGAAGGGGTTAGTGTCATCTGTCATTGCTGTCATTTTGAAGCCAACACGTGCAGCGCACGTGTTGACAAAATGACCCACTTTGGTAATTATTTTCGAAAGTGGACCAGTTTGGTAAATATTTTCGGAAGTGGATCAGTTTGGAAATTATTTTTCTTTTTTGTCTTTTTCCTTCCTCCGCGTGCACGTGCGAAAGTGGACCAGTTTGGTAAATATTTTCGACAGTGGATCAGTTTAGAAATTATTTTCCCTTTTTTTTTTGTCTTTTTCCTTCTTCCCCCACGTGCATCGCACGTGCATGATACTAGTATTATAATAGAAGAAGGGCTTATTGTCATTTGTCATTGTGTCATTTTGTCAACACGTGCAGCGCACGTGTTGGTAGATTTTTTTTTGTCCTTTTCATTCCCTCCGCATTTTCTCCACGTGCAACGCACGTGTATAATACTAGATTTTTTTTTGTCATTTTCATTCCCCCTCCCCATTTTCCCTACGTGCAACGCACGTGTATAATACTAGTTTAATATAAATAAAATTGTCTATGATCAAAAATCACATAATTGGTTAACCACCTTTTGAGAGGCAGTCTGTGGTGGGCAGTTGTACTACATAGTATCTAATTTGTCTTCCTAAAAATAATAGAAAATGTCTGAGTATTGGGGCGAGGCGTTACTATTGTTTTAAATTTTCTCCGATACGGCCGAAATTTTGGCCGAGATTTCGTTTCGGCTAGCTTGCCGATACGAAATCACATCTTTTATACTATACATCGTTTTGGACCGGAATATGTAGATTTCATCCAAAATTACCGAAATATCGGCCGAAATATTGCCGAAAGTGGAAAAATATCAGCCGAAATAGACACAAATGTTATTGTGAATATATTTTTAAATAATTATTTTACTTTTTGCATTTCTTTCAATATTGGACCTCAAGCTAAAATAATGTGAGGATTTCGTATCGCTATTGTTTGTGATATGGCTAAAAATGGGGTTTAATCGGAACCGTCCAAATCGGACACGAATTGTAACACCCCGAATTTCAAATAAGGATAAATTCGAGATTTACAGGATCTTTACTTCACTTCGTACAATTTTACAAGGAAAATTTAAAACTTTTTCAATAGTACATCAGAGTTCCATTACATCTTAACTTTACACAGCATAATAATGAAATTTACAATAAATCATTTACAACATCTTTAAAATAAAAGCAGCATCAGCATATCCACTTCATAGCTTCATGTATGGTCCTTTACCTGCATGTTAATCTGTGGGCTCGTCAGTTACTTACAACTGACGAAATGTTATACACGGCTATCCTCTCTATGCCGGGAATAGTATAACGATCTCATACTTTAACAAATCACACAAATGATTGAATGAACAAGTAAAGTGTCAAAAATGATTATTCTAAGCATAAGTGTATGTCATGTCTTAATGCCTAATGCACACAACTCTATACTAGGATGATACTAATGCACACTTGTTCAGATTCTATGCATCCCATACTACATAGGTCTGAGGGCAAGTGCCTACGTACTCCATATTGAAGGGTTCGATCCCTCGCCATGAGACTACCCGGTAATAAAACAAGTTTTAGAGTTATTTCACAGATACGGATCTCAGCCTCCCTGGCTATAATAACAGATCCCAGCCTCCATGGCTATTATATCGTGAGAATAATCCCGTAAATGCCCCTCTAGCCCCGGTATATACATATTCTTTGGAGTATGGTAAACATCCGTCGACTACCCTAAGTTCCGGATAAAATACAGTCCATCTCCTATGGGGCAACCACAGTCCACCAACTGGGTCTATAGCCACGGAGGTCCACCGCCGACTATATAGAAGCACCCATTTACGTTTGCACAAGTCCATTACATCTTCACTTAAGTGCCTAATTATTTTTCTAAGTTCAAGACATGAATAATTTCCTTTCAAAGAATTAGTCTTTCCTCCTACCGGGCTTTTTCGACAAACACGAGATAGCTCCATGGCCATATCTCCAAATCGTATCTCAAATCTTTTCTTTCAATAATGCCGGTATCGAGGTCTTACTAATCCTAAATCATAAATCTTTCATGTATCGGGAACATGGGTACACATACCCCTTTCATAATCATGTCTTCACTTAGATATTTCCATGTCTCTAGCCATCCACAATTTGATCTATATCTTATTTGGCATCAATCATAATTCTCTTATAGTTCATTCATGAATCAACAACAATAGCAATTTCATTTGTAAATTTTAAACTCATGAAGTCTCTCCAATTAATCAAATACAAATAATTCACAACTTAATCAATGTTCTATTCATGATTCACTTATTCTCAATTCTTTCCAACAAGAATTCTATTCATGCATTCATCTAATTTAAACTCATTAACAATTTGTGTACACATAGAAATCTAGAATTTCACATTCAACATAATTGCATAATCTCAACAAGAGAAACTAATTCTCACATCAAAGTCTTTTAAAAAAAAATATCATATTCTTAAAAATAATTAACTTAAGAACAAAATTTTATTCTATCTTCAAATATCTCTTTTACTTCTCAAATATACTTGAAAAATTCTACAACTATTTTTTACTATATTCTATTTCATTTTATAAGAGTATTAGAATTTTTCCCCAAATTTAATTTGCATTTAAACTCATTAAGAAGTCTCAAAAAAATCAAAAAAAAAAAAATAAAGTAGTGCCATCCGGTTTTGAACCCGGCACCTCGAGCACCCATGATCCAACCGCCAACCACCATGTCCGTGTGGACTTATGTTATAGAGGTGAACTGAAAACTATATAGACATTACTCCACTGTTTGAATTTATTAAAACGAAAACACACCCAATAAAAAAGGATGGCCAAGATTCGAACCCGCGATCCTAAGTGCCCAAGCCCAACCCGCTAGCCAATAAGTCCATATGGGATTACTGAATAGGGATCACCCTAAAGTAGTTTTGATCCTACTATTCAGTGATTAGTTATCTATCACCAAACTCGATTATACAATTGATCTAATCTTTTAGTGGACTGTAATTTATTTATTCCAAACTGAGATTTAGTGAGAAATAGTAACTAACTATTTTTTAAACCCATTTGCACAAATAAGAAATTACTACATATTTATTTTGATAACAAGAGAAGTCTCAACAATCTTCCTACAAATTATACATTTCGACATTTACAATCATGCATACTAGTATGGTTTATGACAGTAATTCATTTTATTATTTTTAACTATCGTGATGGAAAATTGTTCTCTTAGTCATAACAATATTTCTACCATTCATAAACACAATATATTTATCCCATCACATTTTACTTTATTTACCAAAATTAGCATGTTTGTACTACAATTTGAAAGTATGAAAATCAACCACTAACACAATGTTAATCTTTCTTTCTTATTCATTAATCAACATGACCCTAGAACATAAACTAAAACAACATTTTTTTTCAACAAATTTCCCATACAAAAAAATACACTTCTAACATGCATAACATTTTACACGCATTCTAACATGATCTATAGTATTAGCTCTTTAGTCAAAATTTCCTATTATTTGTTTAATCATAACAATATTGTTTTCATTCATAGCATGTAACACTAACATGAAATCTTAACTACATATCAAAACAAAATGCTCATATCTTGTCACTAGCATGCATAGTTCTAAATTAGAAAGCATGAGAATCCACCTTTTGTTTGAAGGTTGAAAACTACAAATGAATGGCTCCTTCTTGCTCCTAGCAACTCCTAGTCCTCTTCTCCTCCTAGCAAATGCTCCAAGCAAGAGATCCTCCAAGCACAATAACTTTCTTACTCTCTTTCTTTTTCTTACACTCTTTTCTTTCTCTTGTTTTAATTCTAATTTTTTGTGTGTGAAATGAAAAGGGGCAGGGTGCTATTTATAGGATTTCGGGAAGGTGTATCTTGCAAAATTTCACCCCTAATAAATTACTCTATTTAATTCTTACAACCCTTCCAATTCTAAACTCCTAAAACCTACAACTCTCCACCTCCCCACTTTTCCAAAGCACTAACTCCTCTCATTCATTCTCCCTCTTTCTCTCTTCATGCAAACCGGCCCCCTCTCCCCTCCATGATCAAACCGGTCACAACTTGTACAAATGTACAAGTACACATATATATTTAATACACTTGTTATAATTCTAAATGTGTACCAAAAAAAAATGTGACTTGTCTTGTATTAGTTTGGGTTCAACCTAATTTAGGTTATAATTAGTGGGCTTGAATTATGGGCTTTCATTTAACTAATTTAATTATTTTAGTGGGCTTTCTTTTTAATTAGTCTATTGGGCTAGAATTTAACTTTAAGTCTATGGATCAAAAGAAATGCTAAATAAAACCAATGCATGCTAAAAATAGAAAATGAGAGTAGCAAAATGAGAATAAAAATTTGCACGTGCACCATACGTGCAAGAAATTGGAAAATGCATTTTAATAAAAAAATATAGTTGGGGTGTTACACGAATCTTGAAGCCTAGGGGTAAAACGGTAATTTCACCTACCCATGGATCTTAAGCGGGTACTGGTTCTCCTTCTGAGAAACCCACTAACTCGCGAACGGATCCACCTCAACTGGGTGCGGATTTCAACCCGCAACAAACCCGGTCCAGAAAGGATAGAATTAGGGTTTCTGATTAATCCTAATCAACGGCCCTGATTCGTATCTATCCTTTCACTGAGGATTAGGGATTACATTCCTTATCTAACCACAGGGATTACATTCCTAATCTGATCCAAGCGGTCGCCTATAAATACCTCCCATCCATCTCCATTAAGAGGTAATCAATCTTTTGCCAGTTTTTGCGCTCTTTCATAATCATCTCTGATTACTGACTTGAGCGTCGGAGGGTGCATCGCCGGGAACAACCCCGGTGTCTCACACTTTTTGCAGGTGTACGGCAGGAGTCAGCGTCAAACTCCGACGGAACAGGTAACAGGTTTGCTATTCAGTTTTCTGAAGAATCCACAAATACTATCTGTTTGCCCCCACACCAGATTTAGCGATAACAGATTGGCACCGTCTGTGGGAAACTAACGAATAACAACCTCTTCCCGTTGGTCAGATCTTCTCCAGCCATGCCTCCTAGGAAAGCCAGATCAAGAGGGTCCAACCCAGGACCCAACCCCGATCAGCAACAAGAAATTCCCATCCAACCTGCTCCGCAGCAGGGGCAACTTCCTCCTCAAACGGAAGACCCACTCCAACAGGACCTGCCTCCTCCTCAGAACCAACAACCTCCTAAGGGTCCCAATCCATAGAAACAGCATCTCCATCCGGACCACGTCTCCATCCACAATGCCTCTTCGGACTCTATGGCCTCCCATAATCCCCGAGCTTCTGACCTCTGCAACACCGTCCTCAATCGGCAGAAGGATGAGGATCTTCGCCGCCGTCTGGATGAAAAGTGGGCCCGAGAGGGAGCCTCCCGCCAACACCGTCCGGATGAGCGATCTCCTCACCGCCGAGACAACAGAAGGTCCCCTATCCGAAGGGGGTGGAGAGAGTCCCCCGAGCGTCACAGGAGAAGACTCCTTTCCCCTACCGGTCCGCACCATCATAGGAACGATGAGGCACCCATCACCCGTGCCGAGTTCCAGCAGTTTCAAGCAACCGTCCTACAAGCTCTCAATCTCCGTCCCAACACCAATGCTCCCAAGATCCCCTCTCCTCCTCCCGTCCGAAGTCCTCACCGACGGTCCCCAACTCCTCCTCCAGCTCCTAGCAACTCCCGGCATATGCAAAGTCCTCGCCGCTCCAGGAGCTACCGTCGTCGTAGCCCCCGCTCTCCCTCGTACGAAGACGAATCTAGAGGCTCGGCTGATTACCGTCGAAGGGATGACGCTGTATACCGCCGTCTCCATGAAATGGAGAGGCGCTTGGGTCAGTTAGACCGAGAAGAAGAGCTTAGAGGAAGGACTCTTTGTCCTAGCAGACCTCCTTTTTCCCGAACCATAATGGATGCACCTATACCAATCGACTTCAAGCCTCCTCAATTCGAGACTTATTCCGGGGAAACTGACCCAGTCAATCACATCGAAAGCTTCAAGACCCTCATGCTCATCCATCAAGCTTCCAATGCTCTGCTCTGTAAAACCTTCCCTGCAACTCTCAAGGGCCCAGCTCGAGAATGGTACTCTCGCCTTGCCCCATCCTCAATATTCTCCTTCGAGCAATTCGAGACCCTCTTCGTCACCCATTTCGTAAGTAGCCGTAGAACTGAAAAGACCAGTATCTCGCTACTGTACCTCCACCAGAAGAAGGGTGAAAAGCTAAGAGACTATGTGAAAAGGTTCACAGCTGAAGCCAGGTCCATAGCATCCCTCGACCAGTCGGTCGCTGCAGCGGCATTTCAATCCAATGTCCTCAATTCCAACCTCCGCTCCTCCCTCACCAAGAAACCCCCACAGAACTTCTTTGACCTCCTCCTCCGGAGCGAAAAATATATTTGGGCCGAAGAAGCTGAGCACCGCCCCAACTTGGAGGGGTCTTCCGCTGGGTTTAAGAGAAAAGGAATAGAAGAGGAAGGGGCCAAGAAGCTTCAGAAGAATAATGCCGGTCAGTGCCGGCCTCCCCCCAGATTTGAAAAATTTACTCCCCTGAACGCCAATATCTCCACAATTCTCATGGAAGTTGAGAAGGAGAGGGTGATACCTCCTGCACCAAAAATGAACACCCCTGGCAAGAAGAGGGATAAAGAGAAGTGGTGCCGTTATCATCGGGACCACGACCACGACACCAACGATTGTCGGGCCTTGAAGAATGAGATAGAAGCCCTCATCCAGAGGGGGCAGCTGACCAGATTCGTGAGAAAGGACCGAGCCGATCTTCCTCCCCCGCCTCGGGGGGCTAATAAGCGTCCGGAACGCGATGAAATGCCCGACTTCGAAAAGGAGCAAGTCCTACACCTCATTCATGGGGGGCTAATGGGGGGCTCCTCAAACTCCTCTCGAAAGGCATTTATAAGAGAAGTCAATTCGGTCCGCGCCACCCCTCCTCCTAAAGGCCTCGGAGTGCCCGTCACATTCTCGGACGAAGATCCTGAAGGCGTCCGAACTCCTCACTGTGACGCACTCGTCATCAACCTCCACATGGCGAACTTCAAAGTGGAGAGGATCCTAGTGGACAATGGCAGCTCTGTTAACATCCTCTTCCTCGCCGCTTTTAAAGGCCTCAAACTCTCCCGAGATAGACTCAAGTCCGCCGGCTACACGCTCCATGG
Organism: Hemerocallis citrina; assembly: GCA_017893485.1. Classification (NCBI taxonomy): domain Eukaryota; kingdom Viridiplantae; phylum Streptophyta; class Magnoliopsida; order Asparagales; family Asphodelaceae; genus Hemerocallis; species Hemerocallis citrina. The sequence goes on from CM030368.1 coordinate 54,593,214, forward strand.
GTTCACGGGAGTGCCAGTGACTATCGAAGGGGTGATCACCCTCGACGTAACCGCTGGCAAAACTCCTACTACTCGAACGGAGCCCATGGATTTTATGGTCGTGGATGTCCCTGTAGCTTACAACGTCATTTTGGGTCGGTCCGGCCTTGCTACCCTTGAAGCAGTCCCATCCGCCTATCACCTCAAGATGAAGTTTCCCACTCGGGCCGGAGTAGGGGAAGTGTTGCCGCTAAATTTGGTGTGGGGGCCAACAAATAGAATTTGTGGGTTCGTCGGAAAAATCTGAATAGCAAATCCAAGCCTGTTCGTCGGAATTGGGCTGCTGACTCCCGCCGTTCACCTGCAAGGAAGTGCGATACACCGAGGTTGATCCCGGCGATGCACCCTCCGACGCTCTTGTCAGTAACCAGTGATATGATTAAGAAGGAGCTTTAATTGGAGAAAGAGTCATTACCTTGTAACAGTGGTAGGTCGGAGGTATTTATAGTCGCCATGGGAATTTGATTAGGGACCTGATTTCCTGTGATACCGTTAGGAGTAAAATCCTCATAATTAGTTTAGGAAACTGATCCCTGATTCCCGGTGAGAGGATAACCGCGAATTAGGCTCGTTGATTTAGTCAAATCAGAGACCCTGATTTCCTCTTGCTGGTCTGGGTTTGTCTTGGGTCGGGATCCGTACCCAGCTGGAGTGGATCCGTTCGCGGGTTATTGGATCTGTGAAAGGGAGATCCAGTGCCCGCTTCAGGATCATCTATATGCGAAATTACCGTTTTACCCCTGAGCTCCAAGGTTCGTGCCCAATCTGGACGGTTCCGATTTAATCCCATTTTTAGCCATATCACGAGCCCCCCACTCCTAAAGACTGAGTGTGATCAGCCTTTGAGGAGTAGTTTAACTGTTTCAGAGGCTAGTGGAGTTGTATCGGAGTCCGAATGGAGGGTTTTGAATCTCGAAGGGGGTAGTGAGGTGATTTTTGAAGCTGTAAGCTGTTCTTAGGCCTTGTTGAATATCCGACGGTTTTTATCTATTTTTCGGATTATTTATTTAATTTTGCGATGTGTTAACCAGCCGTTCGGGGGCCTTAACAATACATTCTAGGCAATAATTGTTCGTTCAGGGGCTCAAAAATATTCCTCCAAATTTATAATTATTTTCTAGAATTTCTAGTTAATTTTCCCGAATTTTTAGTAATTTTTTCGTAATTTTTAAATAAATAAAACGATTAAAATAAATAAAAACTGATTTTTAATACCTATTTATGGCGTGGCTTGATCTGGACCGTTCATCACCAGAAGCGCGAATTTCTGGAAGATCCAACGGTTGTGATCGTTCGGCAGTCATTTTCTCGCTTTTGGAGCTCGGATGGGCACTTGCTCGGTTAGCCGACCGGGGGTAGAAGGGTTCGGCTGTCCGAGCGACGTGGCGCAATCTGAGCCGTTGGATGGTGACGCGAATCTCGAGATGAGCTCAGTTCCCAAGAAAATGCTATCTTGTCGTTTAGCGCACGTGGCACAATCTGGACCGTTCATCATCAGAAGCGCGAATTTCTGGATGATCCAACGGTCGTGGTCGCTCGGCGGCTTTTTTCTCTGTTTTGGAGCTCGAATGGGCACTTGCTCGGTTAGCCGACCGGGGGTATAAGGGTTCGGCTGTCCGAGCGACGTGGCGCGATCTGAGCCGTTGGATGGTGGCGCGAATCTCGAGACGGGCTCAGTTCCCAAGAAAACGTTATCTTGTCATTTAGCGCACGTGGCACGATCTGGACCGTTCATCATCAGAAACGCAAATTTCTGGATGATCCAACGGTCGTGGTCGCTCGGTGGCTTTTTTCTCTGTTTTGGAGCTCGAATGGGCACTTGCTCGGTTAGCCGACCGGGGGTCTGAGGGTTCGGCTGTCCGAGCGACGTGGCGCGGTCTGAGCCGTTGGATGATGGCACGAATCTCGAGACGGGCCCAGTTCCCAAGAGAACGCTATCTTGTCGTTTAGCGACGCTAGCAAGATCTGGGCCGTCTGATCGAGATCTTACACGAATGTTAAAGAGAAAGTGAATTTTCTCCGTTTTGGGGCTCGGATGGGCACTTGCTCGGTTAGCCGAACGGGAGTCTGAGGGTTCGGCTGTCCGAGCGACGTGGCGCGGTCTGAGCCGTTGGATGATGGCACGAATCTCGAGACGGGCCCAGTTCCCAAGAGAATGCTATCTTGTCGTTTAGCGACGCTGGCAAGATCTGGGCCGTCTGATCGAGATCTTACACGAATGTTGAGGAGATAGTGAATTTTCTCCGTTTTGGGGCTCGGATGGGCACTTGCTCGGTTAGCCGACCGGGAGTCTGAGGGTTCGGCTGTCCGAGCGACGTGGCACGGTCTGAGCCGTTGGATGATGGCACGAATCTCGAGACGGGCCCAGTTCCCAAGAGAATGCTATCTTGTCGTTTAGCGACACTGACAAGATCTGGGCCGTTGGATGCTGGCACGAATCTCGAGACGGGCTCAGTTCCCAAGAAAACACTATCTTGTCGTTTATCGACATTGGCAAGATCTGGACCGTCTGATCAAGATCTTACACGAACGTTGAGGAGAAAGTGAATTTTCTCCGTTTTGGGGCTCGGATGGGCACTTGCTCGGTCCGCCGACCGGGCCCTTTGATGTTGGGGTCGGATTTTGATCCCGTGTGTGCCGAGCTATTCAACTTGTATTGAAACGTTTTGCCTTCGTGAGAAGACTACCCTGGTGCCAGACCTTACCTCGGGCTGGCGAGGGTTTATGGGTCGGCAAGGGCGATGGCGAGTCGTTGGGCCTTCGTGAGAAGGCCGAGCTGAGCTACTGGCTGCCCTCAGGGAGCATTAATGGCGCCCCAGGATTTGTGCGGCGTTCCAACTTCCCGGGGTGATTAAAATGGCATCCTCTAATTAATGTGTGGCGCTTCAGCTCCCTAGGCGTGACTGCTGGGTTTCCGTCGCTTGGCCTCCCGAGGGCCATAATGGCTGGTCCTTGGGAGAAGGTTATAAATACCCTGCTCCCCTTGTAGCTTCAATCACAGCAATGGTGGTTCATCGACCATCGGAGGTGTCTGCCTTGGGCGGATGCCTGTTTTTTGAAAAATTCTAACCCTGAGAGTGTCGGATGGGTGGTCACTCTTCTGCCGTGATCTTCTCCTGACTCTGACGGCCCCGATGCGGATGTCAGGGCCAGGGGAGATCAGGGCAGAAGGGATGACGACCGGAGTCCGGACCCGGGGGACAAGGTGCCTCGGACGGATGGGTCTTCTCCGATCTCTGTCTTTCTTCCAGGGTTGACGGCTTCTGATGGTTGTCAGCCCGAAGGAGCTAGAGATGGGAGGTGGGCCGATCTGCCTTCTGACTGGGCCTCACGTGAGGGAGGTTTTTCTCCCACCCTCGAACGATTCGTGGTTTCGGCTTCCGAGGCCGTAAGCCTCGAGTTGCTCACGGGTGAGAGGGGAACCGACCGAGTCCTGGGGCCCGGGGCGCTCGCCGAGGGCGGGTGCCTTAAAACTTTTAATCCAAATTTTCTCTTGCTTCCTGGGACAGATGCGGGGTGTCCGGGTCCGAAGTGCTTCATCCGGGCGATGTGGCGTGATCTGAGCTGGTGGATGGTGGCACGAATCTCGAGACGGCTCAGTTCCCAAGAAAACGCTATCTTGTCGTTTAGCGACATTGGCAAGATCTGGGCCGTTGGATGATGGTACGAATCTCGAGACGGCTTAGTTCCCAAGAAAACGCTATCTTGTCGTTTAGCGACGCTGGCAAGATCTGGGCCGTTGGATCGAGATCTTACACGAATGTTGAGGGAAAAGTGAATTTTCTCCATTTTGGGGCTCAGATGGGCACTTGTTCGGTCCGCCGACCGGGCCCCTTGATGTTGGGGTCGGATCGAACGTCGCTCGGATTTTGATCCCGTGTGTGCCGAGCTATTCGATTTGTATTGAAACGTTTTGCATTTTTGCCAACCGCTGCTGCTCGGTCACAAAGTCGTTTGGGCTTTCGTAACGCTTCAAGAGCCGGTCAAGAGTCGCGCCCTTACATTATGAAGTCCTAGAGACTTTTTCTTTTACTATAAATCTTCACTCCCCCACCCCAAATCTCATTATTCACTTTTACTTTCTTACTCAAGTTTTTACTTCTCACCATCGAAGTTTTTAGCTCCCGGGTGGCGCTGCTAGCTGTCGCGGCAAGGCGTTTCTTTGCTCCGGCGAACTTTTCCGACCGTAACAGTCACTTCAAGGTCAGTCTCTCTCCTATCTCTTTAGAAAAATGGTTAAGATTACTTCTTCGGATGAGACCCCCGCCTCGGACCGAGTCGTCAGCCGAGCGGGTAAAGAGAAGGAGGTGGTAGAGCCGACCGAGCAGACCGTGGTCCGGCCGAGCAAGAGTGGGGAGGTCGCCGAGCTACCCCAGGATGTTGTAGCGAGCTCCCGAAGGGTAAGGGAGTCGATACGGTCATAGAGCAGCCGAAGACGGCAGGGGAGTTCGGTCGGCAGCCGATCGTTCTGTCGAGCGTGGGGGGAGTTCGGAGCTACTCCGAAGAGATGCTGGAGAAGGTGACCCAGGGCACCGCCAAGTCGGTAGAGGAGAACGAGCCGAGGGAGTTGTCCGAGGTGGACCAGATCACTTCGGTTCTTACGGAGGATGATCTGCATCGGATCCGCACCGGATTCCAGATCCCTACCGAGTACGGGCTACTTCTCCCTGGACCTAGGTTTCCGAGCCTGCACGTCGTCTTCGGTCGACACGTGCATTTTTCCCCTCGACTCCTTGGCCGCCGAGCTTCATTTGCCTCTGCATACGTTCATTGTCGAGGTTCTCAATTGGTACAGCCTGTGCCCCGCCCAACTGATGTCGAACACTTGGAGGCACATCTTAGCGTTTGTTCTTCAATGTCAAGAGATCGGCGCCGAGCCAAGTCTGTTTCTCCTTCGGAGCCGCTACCGTCCTTGCCTGCCGAACAGGAACGAGCAGAGGTTCTACCTTTCGCTGCGGACTGGCGTGAAGTTGATCGAGAACCCGGACTCGATCAAGCATTGGAAGGAGAAGTACTTCATTGTCCGAGCTCCCGAACCCTGGGCAATTTCGATAGCTTGGTCGAGGGAGGGCCTGCCCAAGCAAGCGAAGAAGGAGCCAGTGCTTAGTGACGAGGAGACGGAAGTCCTCAAGAAACTCCTCGGCCTGCCGACGCTTAGTTGGAAGGACATCACCGAGGAGGCTCTGTTCCGAGGGGGTCTCAGTCCGATCGACCCCAGTACACCTCTGGTATTTTTACTTTTTGCTTGAAGTTCTTGAAAATTTCTCTAAGTTTTTTCATTCGGTTTGTGCAGAGTCTTCCAAGATGGACTATAGGGCGCTGATGGCGAAGGCCAAGACGGCTAGGGAGCAGGAGACGAGGAAGAAGAAGAGACCCTCGACAGGGCCTCAGGGCGGCCGAGCGCCGAAGATACCTTCGGTCCCGAAGACTGCCGACCTGCAGGGGGTCGTGGTCCCAGATGCCGATCCCGAGCAAGACCAGGTCACGGCCTCCAACCCTCCTACCTCGGATGCGCCGACTCCAGTGGCGAAGACAGATGCCCCCGGCTCGTCGAGCGGCGCGTTCAACGTGAGCGCGGCGTTATCCCTTCAAGTTCCGCCCCTTACTGCCGAAGCGGAGAAGATTCTGACCGAGGAGCATAAGTGGATCTTCGTCCCCGACTGGCAAGTAATAAAGGTCGACGGCTTCTTGGGGGACGGCAACATTTGTATGCAGGCGGTGAAGCACCTGCCGATCCCGAAAGACCTAGCGGCGCTTAAGTCCAGAGAGGTCGGGGATGCTACAATGCAGATCGCTCGGAACACGATGTCGGTAAGTAGACCGAACACTTTCTTCTTGAAGCATTTCTTTCGAAATTTTCTAAGTTTTTAGGTCCGGATTCTAACTGTTTGTTCTCTTTCCAGAGCCTCTGCCACTTCAACTTTTTGCTCGAAGAGTTCGCGAGCAAAGAACAGGAGCTGTCGGCGCTGTGCGACTGGGAAAGGTCGGAGCGCGCGAAAGCTGTGAAGCTGTTCGAAGCCGAGCAACTTCTCTCGGCAAAGCGCGGTGCCGAAGTGGCGGGGTTGGAGGCAAAGCTGGCCGAAGCTATGCAGCGGTCGGCGGACGAGGCGGCCAAGCTCGAGGTCACGGAGAAGGAGAATGCCAAGCTCAAGGAGGAGCTGGCCAAAGTCTGGTCGGAGGCGGAGAAAGCTCGGAAGGAGACCGAGAGGATCAGGGCCAAGCACCAATCGAAGGTTGCGAAGGCGAAGAGGGTTGTCCAGTAAGAGGCCGAGCAGCACATGTTTGGGAACATGGAGGACGCGTACTGCCGAGCCCTGCTTCATATCGCTGCTCGGAACCCAGGGTTCGACACATCCTCCTACCACTTCTACGACCCCGTGGAGGGGAAGGAGGAGCTTCCCTCGGCAATGCTCAGCCCCGAGGGACAGGCCGGCGGTGTCGAAGGCACAGGCGAGACAGAGGCCGAGGGTGAGGAGGAGGACGACTCCGAGGACGAGGACGTGGATGAGGACATGGGAATCGTCGGGGGGTCGGAAGACCCGAGCGACAAAAAGGTCGACCCCTGACTTGGTTGCGTCTTTAGTCTTCTTTTTGTTTTTTTTTGTAACGCCTGACCGTGGACTAGCCACCGCTCTTGTAATGCTTTTTTGAGTTTTGAATGAAAACACTTTTTGTTTGGCCAAAAATTCTCCAAGTGTTAGACCTCGAATTTTGTGTTTGACTAGCCGCAAAATTTTCTCCAAGTGTTGGGCATCGGATTTATCTTTGCTTTTCAGGTGAAGTATGGTCCGATCACGGAGGTTTCGTACCTTCGTAAGGAGCTGAAAGAAACGAAGCGAGCGCTTTCCCATAGCCGAGAGAGGCGATTCTTTATGCTCTTGAAGTTGGAGGAGATAAAAGCGACAGCGAGGGGGTATTGTCGTGAGTTGAAGCAACTATGGAAGCAACCTCAAGCTTCTGGTCTCGAAGGTGAGATGGAGTGGCTTCGTAGGGAGCTTTTCGTTGCTGAGCAAAAGAATAACGAGCTCTTGGCCGAGATCTGTCACTTGGAGGTAACGGAGAAAGAACATTCGGCGGAATGAGAGAAGTTAGCTTCCGAGTTGGTGAAGTTGTCATCCGAGCGCCAAAAGTTGTTGGCCAAGGTCGACAAGCTTAGGAAAATTACGATAGACAGGGGGATCGAGGTCACCTATTATCGACGTCTTGCGACCGATAGTGCCAATGTTGCAGGGTTCGTCGAGACCTCCTCGTTTGAAGATGTCGTCGAAGGATGATGTTCTGAGAGATAGGATTATCGAGTTGGAGGAAGAGATTGCGTCGCTCAAGCCTCTGCCTGAGAGGGCCAACGTTCGTAGTACGTCATGTACTCGCAAAGAGAGCGAGAGAGGGATTACTTTCTACGAACTTGCGACTCGTTTGCCTGCAGCGAGGCGGAGTCCTGCTGACGCTCAGAGTAGTGTAGCTATCTCGTCTAGCGGCGCCTCAGTTGGCGCTACAGTTAGAGTTAGCGGCGAAGGGGGATCTCGTTTCGCTGGTTTGGAATCGAGCTTGTAGGTCAGGCATCGCCGACCCCGAGTTTCCTTGAACCGGAGCGTTCCCCTTCCGAAGAAGCACTAAACATGTTGTACTATGTCTCTCTAAGTTATTGTAAAACCCTATTGTAGCGTCGGTCTAGTTGTATGTAGGGCGACTTTATTTGAATAAAAACCTTTGCTTTGCTTCTGTGTAACTTCCGATCTCTGACAACTTACTCAAAGTCTGAAAGTTTGATTGAAAATTTTTGAAGTGTTGGGCTTCGGCAGTGTTTGAAATTTTGTTGTTTGACCCTTCTTCTTTTCAGCTTGTGGTGGTGGCTGAAGACATCGAGCCTGCTCGCTCGGATGACAACGCTCGAGCCAAGGCTATCTCAGGGGTGACGAGGCCGTGCTTGGGGAGGTGCCGAGAGCGGCTCTATGAGGTTGAGCTGGGATTGCGCCGAGCCGAAAGCGAGCGGAACCATCTTCAGCTCATCCTAGGCCAACGGGACATCGAGATCCGGCGTCTGGAGAACAGGATCTCCGAGATGACCCCCGTAGGAGAGGACGAAGGTTCGGCGACCTCCTTTAGTAACACTCTTCGGATCCAATGCGTTCGGCACAATTTGTCAAAAATAACAGCGGAGAGGGACGATCTGCTTTCCGAGATCCGTCACTTGCAGACCGTAGAGGCGGAGCTTCGGACGGAGGGAGAGGGACTGGTGGCCGAGGTGGCCAAACTAACGACCGAGCAGAACGAGCTGACGGCCGAGGTAGATGCACCGAAGTGTAGTGGGTTGGCATTGTAATTTTTGTACTTTAAGGCCTTGTGACCTTGTTGTACGGAAGAGTCGCTTTGTACTGTATCCCAATTATTAATAACATTTCTTTCTCGAACTTGCATGTCCTTTGTAACTTTGTGTAGTCGTTTTGTTTGTGACTGTAGTCATCGCGCCGAGGTCCCTGAGCCGGCCTCTTGCTCGTTCGCAGTTCAGCGACAAGAACGCTCGGCCAGTGGTGCCGAGCAGCGCTTCGGTCTCCTATTCTTGCGAAGTTGCGAGATGAGTCGAGCCTTACCCAATAGTGGGCTCGCTGGCCATCGTAAGAGTAGTTCGACAGCTGTGGGAGCAATTCCGAATGGCGACCCACTCCTAGCCCGCTTAGAAGCGAGCTTGCGGAGTAGAATCGAGCCAAGTGTTGGACTCCAGAACCATCGTTAGAGTTCAACGGTCGTGGGAGCAATTCCGAATGGCGACCCACTCCTAGCCCGCTTAGAAGCGAGCTGGCGGAGTAGAATCGAGCCAAGTGTTGGACTCCGGAACCATCGTTAGAGTTCAACGGTCGTGGGAGCAATTCCGAATGGCGACCCACTCCTAGCCCGCTTAGAAGCGAGCTTACGGAGTAGAATCGAGCCAAGTGTTGGACTCCGGAACCATCGTTAGAGTTCAACGGTCGTGGGAGCAATTCCGAATGGCGACCCACTCCTAGCCCGCTTAGAAGCGAGCTTTCGGAGTAGAATCGAGCCAAGTGTTGGACTCCGGAACCATCGTTAGAGTTCAACGGTCGTGGGAGCAATTCCGAATGGTGACCCACTCCTAGCCCACTTCGAAGCGAGCTTGCGGAGTAGAATCGAGCCAAGTGTTGGACTCCGGAACCATCTTTAGGATTGTTCAACGGTTGTGGGAGCAATTCCGAGCGGCGATTTACTTCTAGCTCGCTCAAGAGCGAGCTTGCGAAGTAGAGTCGAGCTGGGTATTGGACTCCGAACCACTGATTGAATAAAGAATAAAGGCGGAGAGATGCAATCAATTTTATATGTATGAAAAAGCATTCTTTATTGATAACTGACGGCGAGCCGTTTTTACATATGACAACTTAAGAGAGGAATTACAAGTTAGAGGAGAGGAACGGTTCGACACCCTGGGATACTCAGAGAGGCGTCGGGGCGTTTTCTTGGTATTTTAAAAGATGGTCGGCATTCCAGGTCCTCAGAATCTCCCTGCCTTCCAGGTCTTCTAGACGATAAACTCCGGGCCGAACTACTTTTGCGATCTTGTAAGGTCCTTCCCAATTCGGAGCTAGTTTGCACTTCTGATTGGGGAAGGAGATAGCTAGTTTTCTGAGGACCAAGTCCCCCTCCTTGAGATCGGTGGGTCAGACTCTCTTATTGTATGCCAACTCGATCCTCCTCCGGTAGTTCTGTTGGTGGATTAACGCTCTTTCCCTCAGTTCGTCCACCAGGTCTAAGTTCTCCCGGAGTTCTTTGGCGTTCTATTCCTAGTTGTAGGGTGCGAGGCGAGGAGAAGGTATGCCGACTTCGAGGGGTATCACTGCCTCGGACCCGTAGGTGAGGTTGAACGGGGACTCTCCTGTGGGGGTCCGTTTGTTGGTGCGGTAGTTTCACAGCACGTTGGGGAGTTGGTCGACCCATAAGCCTTTAGAACACTTGTCCAGTCTCTTCTTGATACCAGAGAGGATCTGCCGGTTAGCGTTCTCTGCCTGGCCATTCGACTGTGGGTGGGAGACGGAGGAGAAGCGTTGTTGGATGGCAAGGTCTTCACATAGAACTCGGAACGCGACCCCAGTAAACTGAGTTCCGTTGTCTGTTACGAGGACACGGGGGATGCCGAATCGGCAGATGACGTTCTTCCAAAAGAATTGAAGTACCTTGTTCTCGGTGATAGTGGCTAGGGGCTCGGCCTCAATCCACTTTGAAAAGTAGTCGATGGCTACGACCAAGAACTTGAACTGGCCCGGAGCTGGAGGGAATGGCCCTAGTAAATCCATCCCCCACATTGCGAAGGGGATAGGACTTGATAGGGATGCGAGGTTAGCTTGGGGGAGGCGATGAATGTTGGAATGTCTCTGACAAGAGCCACATTGCCGAATGTGTCGCTCGGCGTCTTGGAGGAGAGTCGGCCAGAAGTATCCATAATTCAGAGCTTTTCGAGCTAAGGACCTAGACCCTGAATGTGCCCCGCCGATGCCTTCATGGAGCTCCTGTAAGGCATAGTCAGCTTGTTCCGGGGAAAGGCATCTCAAGTATGGTCGGCCGTCTATCTGCGAGAAGGAGCGCTTGTACAAGATCCCCTCGATCAGGATGTACCGCTCGGCCCTGGTTCTTACTCGGCATGCTTCCTTGGGGTCCTCGGGGAGGAGTCCGTCCCTTAGGAATTCCACTAACAGTTTCATCCAATTATCTTGCAGTAGGACCAGCAATGACTCCGCTAAGTCGAGGGTCTCGTCTTCTATACTCGGTTTCAAAAGGACCTCGATCAAGACGGTCTGCTCGAGACCTTGGAGGGAGGATGAGGCCAACTTGGAGAGGGCGTCGGCCTGTGAATTCTCTTCTCAAGGGACTCGTTGGATTAGTGCCTCTTTAAACCGGGCCATGAGGGTTCGGACTTTGGCGAGGTACTTCGCCATCCATTCGTCTCGTGTCTCGTAATTGCCCAAGACTTGATTCACAACCAGCTGAGAGTCACTATAGATTCGAAGGTGTTGCTCCCCGGCACTTCGGGCAAGTCCGAGGCCGGCGATTAGTGCCTCATACTCTGCTTCGTTGTTTGAGGCCATGAAATTCATGCGGAGGGCATACTGGAGGACGAAGTCATCTGGACCTGTCAGGATGATACCGGCGCCGCTCCCCTCGTTGCAAGAGGAACCGTCCACAAAAACCGTCCAGATGGGTGGTCCATTCTCTGCTTGGCTGACCTCGGGGATGGTGCTCTCGACGATGAATTCCTCTAAGGCTTGAGCCTTTATTGCAGTTCGAGGCTGGTAGGAGATGTCATGTTGGCTCAGCTCGATGGACCATTTCATAAGCCGGCATGAGGTTTCCGGCTTGTGGAGTACTTGTTTCAGCGGTTGGTCGGTGAGGACCACAACCGAGTGGGACTGAAAGTATGGGCGGAGCTTCCTTGCCGCCATAATCAGGGTGTAGGCCATCTTTTCTATCTTCGGGTAGCGAAGCTCGGCATCTCGAAGCACCTTGCTCACATAGTAGATGGGCCTCTGAGCCCGGTCTTCTTCCCTCACCAAAACAGCACTTAGGGTCTGCTCAGAAGCAGCTAAGTAGATGAAGAGGGTTTCCCCTGGAATAGGCTTGCTGAGCAGGGGAGGGTTGACCAAGTAGGCCTTCAGTTGGTTGAACGACTCCTGTTGCAGTTTGCCCCATTCGAAACCCTTGGCCCCCCTGAGAGCCTTGAAGAAGGGGAGGCACTTTTTCCCCAAATTTCGAAAGGAATCGCCCAATAGCAGCGAGGCGACCCGTAAGCCTCTGCACTTCCTTGACGTTCCGGGGTGGGGCCATGTCCAGTATGGCCTTAATTTTTTCAGGATTTGCTTCGATCCCTCGCTGGCTGACCATGAAGCCGAGGAACTTTCCTGACGAGACCCCGAACGCACACTTGTTCGGATTAAGCCTCATGTTGTGCCTTCTCAGTACGCCGAATGCCTCCTGTAGGTCGGCCACGTGGTCTGTACCTCGGATGCTCTTCACAAGCATGTCGTCGACGTATACTTCCATGTTGCGGCCTATCTGGCTTTGGAAGACTTTATTGACGAGGCGATGGTAGGTGGCTCCAGCGTTCTTCAATCCGAACAACATAACTCTATAACAGTAGAGGCCCTGGTCGGTAATGAAGGAAGTTTTCGGGATGTCTGGGGGGAACATTCTTATCTGGTTGTAGCCGGAAAAGGCGTCCATGAAACTGAGGAGCTCATGGCCCGAGATGGCATCGATGAGGGTGTCGATATTCGGGAGAGGGAACGGATCCTTCGGACATGCCTTATTCAAGTCTGTGAAGTCAATGCATATCCTCCAAGAACCATTGGACTTCTTAACCATGACGACATTGGAGAGCCACTCGGGGTAGTTCACCTCCCGTATGAACCGAGCTTTTAGGAGCTTGTCCACCTCCTCCTTGATGGCTTGTTGCCACTGGGGAGCGAACTTGCGCCTCTTTTGTTGGACCGGTCTGGACCCCGGCTCAACGCTAAGGCGGTGGACCAACAGATATTCGGAAATCCCGGGCATATCCGCGGCAGACCAAGCAAATAGGTCGCGGTTCTTCCGGATGCACTGCACCAAGTCGGAACATAGGACATTCGGTAGGGACTTGCTGATGAGGAACTTTCGGCTCGGGTCCTCGTCCGAGAAGAGCACTTCTTCCAATTTGTCCGCCGGCTCGGACGTTGGTCGGACGTTCGGCTCGGAAATCTCTAAAGTCTCGAGGGAGAGCACCGGACCCCCAGTGGAAGTCATGTAGCATTTTCGAGCCGTCTCTTGGCTGCCCTTGACTTCTCCCACTCCCGCCCGGGTGGGGAACTTCATCTTGAGGTGGTACGCCAAAGGAACGGCTTCTAGGGCAACTAGGCCAGGTCGGCCCAAGATGACATTGTATGCAGCCGGGACATCGACGACCATACAGTCCATCGGCTCTGTCCGGGTGGTAGGGGTCTTCCCAGCAGTTACGTCCAGGGTGATAACCCCTTCGACAGTTACTGGCACCCCCGTGAACCCGTGGAGCGTGTAGCCGGCCGGTTTGAGGCGATCCCGGGATAGTTGCGACCCTCGGAAGGCCGAGAGGAAGAGGATGTTCACGGAGCTCCCGTTGTCTACCAGGATCCTCTGCACTTTGAAGTTCGCCATGCGGAGGTCGATAACAAGTGCGTCGTAGTGGGGAGTTCGGACCCCCTCGAGGTCTTCATCAGAGAAAGTTATTGGGACGCCGAGGCCTTTGGGGGGAGGGGCGCTGTGAACTGAATTGACCTCTCGGACGAAGGCCTTCCGAGAGGAGTTGGAAGAGCCCCCCATGGGACCTCCGTGGATAAGGTGTAGAATACATTCCTCCTCGAACACGGGGGTTTCATCGCGTCGCTCGGAGCGCTTGTTAGCCCCCCGAGGCAGAGGAGTGGTGCGATCCCCCCGATCATTTGTTCTCACAAACTTAGCCAACTGCCCCCTCTGGATGAGGGCCTCTATCTCATTCTTCAGCGCCCGGCAGTCGTTGGTGTCGTGGCCGTGATCCCGGTGGTAACGACACCACTTCTCCTTGTTCCACTTCTTGGCCGGGGTGTTCATCCTCGGAGCGGGAGGTATAACCCCCTCCTTCTCGAATTCCATCATGATGGTGGAGACATTGGTAGTGAGAGGAGTAAATTTCTCGAACCTGGGGGGAGGATGGCGCTGACCGCTGTTATCCTTTTGTAGCTTCTTGACCCCTTCCTCTTCCGTCGTCTTTCTCTTCGACCCGGAAGCGGATCCTCCGAAACCTGGGAAGCACTCGGCTTCCTCCGCCCGAATATATTTCTCGCATCTAAGGAGAAGGTCGGCGAAGTTGTGCGGGAGCTTTTTGGCGAGGGACGACCGAAGGTTAGAGTTGAGGACGTTGGATTGGAATGCGACGGTCGCCACTGACTGGTCGAGGGAGGCGATGGACCTGACCTCCGCAGTAAACCTCCTCACATAGTCCCTCAACTTTTCTCCCCTCTCCTGTCGGAGGTGGAGTAGAAAGAGGCTGGTCTTCTCCGTTCGTCTGCTGCTCACAAAGTGGGTTATGAAGAGCGTTTCGAACTGCTCAAAAGAGAAGATGGAAGAGGGAGCGAGCCGGGAGTACCATTCCCGAGCCGAGACCTTAAGGGTGGCGGGGAAGGTTTTGCAGAGCATGGTGTCGGAAGCTTGGTGGATTAGCATCAAGGTCTTGAAGCTCTCGACATGATCAACAGGGTCTGACTCCCCCGAATACGTTTCAAATTGCGGAGGCCTGAAACCCCTCGGGATGGGAGCCTCCATGATAGTCCAGGAGAATGGAGGTCTGCCGGGGCGGACGGTCCTACCTCTAGACTCTTCCTCCTTGTCCATTCGACCGATGCGTCTCTCCATCTCGTGGAGACGGCGGTAGAGAGCATCGTCCCTTCGGTGGTAGTCGATCGAGCCCCTGGACTCGTCTTCATAGGAGGGGGAGCGGGGACTACGACGGCAGTAGTCTTGGGAGCGGCGAGGACTATGGTTGTGCTGTTGGTGATTAGGAGCCGGAGGAAGTGTTATGGACCGAGGACGGGGACTTGGGACCCGTAGGGGGGTCGGAACCCTTTGGGCATTGTTGTTGGTGGGGCGAAGGTTGAGGGCTTACAACACCGTGGCTTGGAATTGTAGGAACTCAGCACGAGTGATGGGCGCCTCATCATTCCTCGGATGACACCGACCAGCGGAGGAATGCGGTCCCCTCCTATGACGCTCGGGGGATTCCCTCCGACCCCTTCGGTCTGGGGACCTCCTGGCATCTCGGTGGTGAGGAGATTGCTCACCTGGATGTTGTTGGCGGGAGGCTCCCTCTTGGGCCCGCTTATCATCCAGGCGGTGGCGAAGATCCTCATCCTTTTGCCGGTTTAGAACGGTATTACGGAGGTCGGAAGCTCGAGGATGGTGGGAAGCCATGGAATCCGAGGAGGCATTATGGATGGACACGTGGTCCAGGTGGAGGGGTTGTTTCTGCGGGTCGGGACGTGAGAACCCCGCGGCGGCATTTGAAGGACCCGTGGGACCATTAAGAGGTTGCTGATTTGGGAGAGGAGGTAGATCCTCGGTTTGAAGCGGAAGTTGTCCCTGTTGATGAGCGGGTTGGAAGGGGACTTCTTGTTGCTGATCTGGATTTGGCCCACGGTTGGATCCCCTTGATCTTACTTTTCTGGGCGGCATGGCAGGAGCAGGTCTTACCAATGGGAAGAGGAGGATCTACTATTCGTCTGATTTTCCCACAGACGGTGCCAATCTGTTGTCGCTAAATTTGGTGTGGGGGCCAATAGATAGAATTTGTGGGTTCGTGGAAAAATCTGAATAGCAAATCCAAGCCTGTTCGTCGAAATTGGGCTGCTGACTCCCGCCGTTCACCTGCAAGGAAGTGCGATACACCGGGGTTGATCCCGGCGACGCACCCTCCGACGCTCTTGTCAGTAACCAGTGATATGATTAAGAAAGAGCTTTAATTGGAGAAAGAGTCATTACCTTGTAACAGTGGTAGGTCGGAGGTATTTATAGTCGCCATGGGAATTTGATTAGGGACCTGATTTCTTGTGATACCATTAGGAGTAAAATCCTCATAATTAGTTTAGGAAACTGATCCCTGATTCCCGGTGAGAGGATAACCGCGAATCAGGCCCGTTGATTTAGTCAAATCAGAGACCCTGATTTCCTCTTGCTGGTCTGGGTTTGTCTTGGGTCGGGATCCGTACCCAGCTGGAGTGGATCCGTTCGCGGGTTATTGGATCTGTGAAAGGGAGATCCAGTGCCCGCTTCGGGCTCATCTATATGCGAAATTACCGTTTTAGCCCTGAGCTTCAAGATTCGTGCCCAATCTGGACGGTTCCGATTAAACCCCATTTTTAGCCATATCAGGAAGTAAAAGGCAATTAGGAAACGGCCCGTAAGTGCTATATGACCTCTACCCTCGGTCCAGTCCTCTTTCTAGAAACTCTGGAAATCCCTCAAGATGCTGCCCGGCCAACGTCCGAGCCGGTGGATGAATTGGAAGAAGTGCTCTTCTCTGAGCAAGACCTAAGCCGAAAGTTCTTTGTTAGCAAGACCCTCCCATCCGCCCTATGCTTAGACATAGTCCAGTGCATCCGAAAGAACCGAGACCTCTTTGCTTGGTCAGCTGCAGATATGCCTGGAATTTTCGAAGAGCTCTTGGTCTACCACCTCAGCGTTGTTCCGGGGTCCAAACCGGTTCAACAGAAGAGGCGCAAGTTCACTCCCGAGCGCCAGTTAGCTATAAAAGAGGAGGTGGACAAGCTCTTGAAGGCCCAGTTCATACAAGAGGTGAACTATCCCGAGTGGTTGTCGAATGTAGTAATGGTGAAGAAGTCCAATGGGACTTGGGGGATCTGCATCGATTTTACCGACCTCAACAAGGCCTGCCCCAAGGATCCCTTCCCTCTTTCGAGTATTGACACTCTGATTGATGCCACCTCGGGACACGAACTCCTTAGCTTCAGGGACGCCTTCTCAGGCTACAACCAGATCCGGATGTTCCCTCCGGATATCCCGAAGACATCATTTGTGACCGATCAGGGCCTCTATTGCTATAGGGTTATGCCCTTCGGTTTGAAAAATGCAGGCGCCACATACCTACGCCTCGTCAACAAGATTTTCCAAGCTCAAATCGGCCATAATATGGAGGTGTATGTTGACGACATGCTCGTAAAAAGCATCTGAGGAGCCGATCATGTAACTGACCTACAAGAGGCATTTGATGTTCTGAGAAAGCACAACATGAGACTCAATCCGAACAAGTGTGCGTTCGTTGTCTCATCAGGAAAGTTCCTCGGCTTCATGGTCAGCCAACGAGGAATTGAAGCAAACCCTGAGAAAATTAAGGCCATATTATACATGGCCCCTCTCAAGAATGTTAAGGAAGTTCAGAGGTTAATAGGCCGCCTAGCCGCCATAGGACGTTTTCTCTCGAAGTCCGGGGAGAAATGCCTCCCCTTCTTCAAGGCCCTCAGGGGGGCTAAAGGTTTTGAATGGGGGTAGCAACAACATGAGTCGTTCAACCAGCTCAAAGCTTACCTCGTCAACCCACCTCTCCTCAGCAAACCCATTCCTGGTGAACCCCTCTACCTCTACCTGGCAGCCTCCGAGCAGACCCTCAGTGCCGTTTTGGTAAGGGAAGAAGACCGGGCTCAAAAGCCCATCTACTATGTGAGCAAGGTACTCCGGGATGCCGAGCTCCGCTATCCGAGAATAGAAAAGATGGCTTATGCCCTGGTGATGGCCGCAAGAAAGCTTCGCCCGTATTTTCAGTCCCATTCGGTGGTCGTCCTTACCGACCAACCCCTGAAGCAAGTCCTCCACAAGCCAGAGACCTCGGGTCGCCTTATGAAGTGGTCTATCGAGCTGAGCTAGCATGATATAACCTATCAGCCTCGGACCGCGATCAAGGCTCAGGCCTTAGCAGAATTTATAGTTGAAAGTACCATCCCCGAGTTTAGTCAAGAAATGAAGGGGCCACCTGTCTGGTCGGTCTATGTGGATGGATCCTCCTGTAACGAGAGAAGCAGAGCCGGGGTCATTCTGGCGGGCCCAGATGACTTCATCCTTCAATACTCCCTCCGTATCAACTTTAAGGCCTCGAACAATGAAGCTGAATACGAGGCACTCATAGCCGGCCTTGGAATGGCTCGTAATGCAGGGGCGCAACACCTCCGGATCTTTAGCGACTCTCAGCTAGTCGTAAATCAGGTCCTCGGCGAGTATGAAGCACGTGACGACAGGATGGTTAAGTACTTAGCCAAGGTCAGGAGCCTCATGGCACTGTTTGAGGAAGCCATCATCCAACAAATACCCCGGGAAGAAAATGCTCAGGCCGATGTCCTCTCCAAACTAGCCTCTTCCTCCCTTCAAGGTCTCGAGCAGACCGTCTTGATAGAGGTCCTCCTGAAGCCAAGTATAAAGGATGAAACTTCCGATTCTATAGAGTCACTGGCTGTCCTACTTGAAGATAACTGGATGAAACCCCTCGTCGAATTCTTAAGGGACGGGCTCCTCCCCAAGGACCCCAAGGAAGCGCGAAGAGTGAGAGCCCGAGCCGAGCGTTACACACTGATCGGAGGCATCCTATATAAACGCTCCTTCACACAGGTAGACGGCAGGCCGTACCTGAGATGTCTCTCCCCCGGGCAAGCCGACTACGCCCTGCAAGAACTTCATGAGGGCATCAGCGGGGCACATTCGGGGTCCAGGTCTCTAGCCCGCAAAGTGTTGAATTACGAATATTTTTGGCCCACTCTCCTACGAGATGCCGAACGGCACGTTCGGCAAAGCAGCTCTGGTCAGAAGTACTCCGACATCCGACGCCTCCCGCAAGCTCCACTCGCTTCCCTATCAAGTCCAATCCCCTTTGCAATGTGGGGGATGGATTTACTAGGGTCATTTCCACCAGCTCCCGGCCAGTTCAAATTCTTAGTCGTGGCAATCGACTACTTCTCAAAATGGATAGAGGTCGAGCCCTTGGCCACGATCACCGAGAACAAGGTTGTTCAGTTCTTTCGGAAGAGCTTGATCTGCCGATTCGGCATCCCTCGGGTCCTCATAACAGACAACGGAACCCAGTTCACCGGGGCTGCCTTCCGAGCTCTATGTGAAGACCTTGCCATCCAACACCGATTCTCCTCAGTTTCTCATTCCCAGTCAAATGGCCAAGTCGAAAAATGCTAACCTGAAAGATCCTCTCTGGCATTAAGAAAAGGTTGGATAAATGTTCCAAAGGCTTATGGGTCGATCAGCTTCCCAACGTGCTGTGGAACTACCGCACCACAAAACGGACCCCCACAGGAGAGTCTCTGTTCAATCTCACCTATGGGTCCGAAGCTATGATCCCCCTAGAAGTTGGTATACCCTCTCCTCGTCTAATGGCTTATGAAGAAGAACGGAATGCCAGAGAGCTCCGAGCAAATCTAGACCTGATAGATGATATCCGAGAAAGAGCCGCCATTCGTCAACAAAGCTACCGAAGAAGGATCGAGTTGGCATACAACAAGAGAGTCCGTCCTACCGACCTCAAAGAAGGGGATTTGGTCCTCAGAAAGCTAGCCATCTCTTTCCCCGGTCAGAAAAGCAAACTGGCTCCAAATTGGGAGGGACCCTATAAGATCGCAAAAGTAGTTCGGTCCGGGACATACGAACTAGAAGACCTCGAAGGCAGAGAGATCCCCAGGACCTGGAATGCCGACCATCTTCTGAAATACCAAGAGAAAGCACCGACGCCTCTCTAAGTATTCCGGGATGTCGAACCGTTCCTCACCTATTGATTGTTTTGCTTTGCTTGTATTTTCCCTCTTGTAATAACGGCTTGCAACTTTAGAAGCAGCCAGCTATTAGTCATTAATAAAGAAAACTTTTTCATATTTTACTATTGTTTACATCTCTCTGCTTTTACTTCGCTTCTAAGCGAGCTAGAAGTAGTTCACCATTCGGAATTGCTCCCACAACCGTTGAACCACTCTAACGATGGTTCGGAGTCCAACACTTGGCTCGATTCTACTTCGCATGTTCATGAGATTAAATGACCGAAGCATAGCTCGGCACCACTTTCCGAACGCTTATGACGCCGACCTCCAAACGAGCAAAAGACCAGCTCAGGGACCTCGGTGCGATGAACACAGTCACAAACAAAACAACTACACAGAGCTACAAAGAACATGCAAGTCTAAAAAAGAAATATTATTAAGAATTGGGACGCAATACAAGGCGGCTCTTCCATACAACAAGATTACAAGGCCTTAAAAAGCAAAAGTTACAATGCCGACTTGTTACACTTAGGCTAAATACAGAGGCCTCAAAAACAAAATCTTCAACGCCTCCGTGGTGCAGGGATGTTCCGCTTCAAGGACACTCGAGGGCGGCGACGTTTATCTCCGGAGCTCGACCCCAAACTTGCAAATTGAGACGTGTACTCGACACTGCTCCTAGCAGCCGCTCCGACGGATGCTCCGCTCGATGAAATGGCCACAGCACTTTGCGCATCCCCCGGACTAGGATGGCCGATAGGCGGATGGGTCGCGAGCTCATAAAATGTGATGCCCCGATCGCTCTCCGCGCGAGTACATGAAGTGCTCCTCACATTGATCGGCCCCGAATGCGGTTTGAGGCGAGCCACCTCCGCCTCCAGCTCTGAGATCCATTCCCTCAGAGAGTCGTCTTTTACATTGACCTCGAAGCGAGGAGGTATCGCGGAGCCCGGGACGCCGGAGCGACTCGCGATGAGATGGCGAAGGTGAGTGACTTTGATGCTCTTGTCCACCGTGGCTCTCTTCAGTGCATCGACCTCGGCAGTCAGTTCGTCCCGTTCGGTCATCAGTTTGGCAACCTCGGTCGTCAAACCTTCTCCCTCCGTCCAAAGCTCCATCTTACAGTTTACAAGTGACGAATCTCAGAAAGCAGATCGTCCCTCTCCGCGGTTATTTTGGATAAAGTATGGCGGATGCACTTGATCTGAATTCCATAGCTAAAGGCAGTCGACGAACCTTCATCCTCTCCTAAAGGGGTCATCTCGGCGATCCTGCTCTCCAGTCGCCGGATCTCGATGTCTCGCCGACCCATGATGAGTTGAAGATGGTTCTGCTTGCTTTCGGCTCTGTGCAATCCCAGCTCGACTTCGTAGAGCCGCTCTCGGCACCTCGCCAAGCACAGCCTCATCGCTCCTAAGCCGACCTCAGGACGAGCGTGGTCCCCCGAGCCAGTAAGCTCGATGGCTTGAGTCACCACTGCAAGCTGAAAAGAAGTCGAAGCAAACAACAAATTCTCAAACACATTGCCGAACTTCTACACTTAGCCAAATTTCAAAAAATTCTTGAGAAAAGATAGAGACACACAGAGTCGAGCCCAAAAAGATGTTTTCATTCATTACAAAAAAGCGATGGTCAATCCGCGATTAGGCATTACAAAGAAAAAAAAGAACAGAAGAAAAGAAAGAGCGAGCGGAGTCAGGGCGCGACCTCTTTCCCAGGGCGGCGAGAATGGGTGGGGGTCGACGTCTCTGAAGGGGTCACCACCACCAGTGGGGTAACCACAGACCCCAGGACCTCGGCGACGACTTCGACTTCAGTCTCGACTTCGTCCTCCCCTTCTTCTTCTTCCCCCTCTGATTCGGGGTCGAAGCCTTCGACGTGGCCCGGGAACAGTCTCCATCCCGAGCAGTCCACATCAGGGTACGCCTTCGTCACCCGGGCGATGGCTTCGGCATAGGCTTTGGCCATGTTTTGGGCGAGGAAACCCTGTGCCTTCTCCATCGTCGCGTCCTCCGCCGCCTTCACAGCGGCAGCCTTGGCCTCCGCCGCTTCAGCCAATTGCTTGGCCGCCTCCTCCTTCTGGCGAAGAAGATCGCCCTCCAGCTTCGCGATGTGAGCCTCGATGGACTCGACCCTCGCCGTCTTCCCTTCGAACTCGACCGTGAGCTTGTCGAGCTCGTTCCCCAACCGAGCCTTCTCCTTCTGAGCTTGGTCGGACTCTTGCTTCAACTCCTTCTCCAGAGCCGTCAACCTCTCCGTGAGGTGACCAAAATGGACGATGATCTGCGATAGGAGACGAGGCATTAAAAGAGTTAGTGAAATTAGGCCTAAGAAGAATTAATGAACAACAAAAATTCAACACTTACCGAGACCGCCGAGCGAGCAATCTCGATGACGTCATCGCCTTCTTGCCCGGCCTCCATGGCGGCGCGATCCTTCGGCGTCGCTAGATGTTTGACCGCCTGCATACTCGCCAAGGAGTTACCGAGGAATCCGTCATGTTTCTGAACTTGCCAGTCCGGAACATGGATTCTTTTGTGCTCCTCGGTCAGGAGCTCCTCGGCCACCACCGACAGTATGGGCGTCGCCATCCCAAGGGCTGCGGCGATAGGGAACTCGCCGACTCCGGTTGATGCCGAGGCACCTCCACCGGCACCGGCCGGACTTCCGAGGGTCTCAACATCCTCGGCCACCTCCGTGACCCTCGGAGTCTTGGGGGTCGGCAACTTGGTGGCCACCCTCTTGCGCTTCTTCGGTGCCTTGCTGGCGAGGCCAGCCCTCAAAGCCAACATCGCATCGTAGTCCATCGCCTCTGCATTAAAGACAAAGTTTGTTAGCACAATACAACTCATAGGAAATAAAGTGTGAAAAACAAAGCACGTAAGCATAAAAGAAGCCGCGTACTGGGATCCACGCGGCAGAGCCCTCCCCTGAACAAGACATCCTCGGTCAGCTCCTTCCAATCATACTTCGGCCGATCGAGAAGTGTCCGAACTGCCTCTTCTTTTTCAGGGCAAAGCTTGGGCAGCGCCTTCAACCTCTTCGGCACCTCCTCCACCCAACTGGAAGGAATAGGCCAGGCCTCCGCACTCTGCACTATCAAGAACTTCTCGCGCCAGTGCTTGATGGAGTCAGGGGCATATGACGAGCCTACCGCTATGCCTCGGAGCCAAATAGTACAGGAACTCCGACCGGTTTCCTTGATGAAGCCGATTGATCGTCCGAAGTACATTCAGCTCCAGCTCGATCCCAGCAGCTTGGTAGTGAAGTACGAAGCCGTTTATGACTCTCCATGCGTTCGGCATAGGTTGGATGGGGCTGACCCCAAACCACCTCAGAACGAGGATTGCGAACGGATGGAGAGGTAGCCGAGCCCCAACGATAAAGGCGTCAATCGGCCAGCAACACATGGTCACTGGCAGCGGCGAGTTGGCCCTAATCCCGGGACCCGGCAGCATAAGCTCGTACTCCTCCGGCAATGTGGAAACAGTCCCGGATCACTCCCAAGTCTTCTTCACGGAGGATCGACACTGTCTCGTCCGCCTCGATCGTCTCCCTCGCCGCATTCTCCTCGAAAGTCCTCCCCCTCCCGTGAACAATTCGCTCGGCGTGCTCCTCCAGAAGCTCTTGAACTCTGTGAAGCCCGGTCAGTGGCCCCGGCAACCTGCCGAACTCTCCCATGCGCTTCGGATCCTCCACGATTGTGTCCCGGCCAGATACCTTCTTGCCCTTATCTGGAAAACTCGGAGTCTGGGCTTCGGCAACTTCAAAGGAGGGCTCGGACCAAGAAGAAGATGACTCGGAGACAGAGGGAAGAGACATATTTATACTTGGAAAAAGACTAAGTATAAATTACCTTAAAAAACGTGATGTCGGAAACTTCACCAGAAAACGAACGACGATCACCGGAATCACTTGCTTAGCACAAATAACCGCCTGAGTAAAAGAGAAGAGAAGTGAAAAATGAGAGAGGGGGGTGAGGTTTTATAGAGCGAGGCGCGCAAAACGAGGTTAATGGGCCCATACTGCCGGCCCATTCACGCAAAACGACAAGAGCGACCTCAATCGTCGCCTTGTTTGCCATGCCAAGCCGTACATCACATTAATTACTGTCCCATCTGGCAGAAGCTCAAAGGTCACTGCATTAAATGAGCATCTCATCCATCAGAGCTGTCAGAAGTTCAGAAGCCATCACATTTAATGACTGCCATGTCTGCCAGGAGCGCAAAAGCCACCAACTCCGCAAGGCATTCTCCACCAGAAAATGACAAAGTCAAGGACTTCGGCACCAGCTACCGAGCGCTCCTGACACTGACCATGTTACATGGAAAGTTGGGGTTCGGCACCAGCTGTCGAGCGCTCTTGACACCGACCATGTTACATGAAAAGTTGGGGTTCGGCACCAGCTGTCGAGCGTTCTTGACACCGACCATGATACATGGAGAGTTGGGGTTCGGCACCAGCTACCGAGCACTCTTGACACCGACCATGTTACATGGAGAGTTAGGGTTCGGCACCAGCTGCCGAGTGCTCTTGACACCGACCATGTTACATGGAAAGTTGGGGTTCGGCACCAGCTGCCGAGCGTTCTTGACACCGACCATGTTACATGAAAAGTTAGGGTTCAGCACCAGCTGCCGAGCGCTCTTGATACCGACCATGTTACATGGAAAGTTGGGGTTCGGCACCAGCTGCCGAGCGCTCTTGACACCGAGCGTTCTTGACACCGACCATGTTACATGGAAAGTTGGGGTTCGGCACCAGCTGCCGAGCGCTCTTGACACCGACCATGTTACATGGAAAGTTGGGATTCGGCACCAGCTGCCGAGCGTTCTTGACACCGACCATGTTACATGGAAAGTTGGACCTCGGACCTCGCCGGACTCCCTCTCAGCACTCACAACCTAGTCGAGGTCCCTCTCTTCTTCGGAAGAAGGTGCCGAACCACCCACGGACCTCGGCCTCCTGGGCAGCGAGCGCTGGAAGGGGTCGGCAGTGTGAAACAAGCATGTAGGCCGCGCAACGAAGGAAAATGGCCGAGCCCTTCGCCAAAAGATCGCGAAAAAATAATTAAAAATTCGGAAAGTTAAGGAAGAACTCCTGGAAAGTAATTGTAAAGTTGGGGAAGCATTTTCTAGTCCCCAAGCAAGTAATTATTACCAAGAAAAATCTTCTAAGACCCCCGAACGACGAATTGACACTTTGCAAAGGTGAACGAAAACACCACATGATCCGGAGAACTCAGGAACAACTCGAAGTGCAACCAACTTGAGAAATTACCACACTCCCTCTTTCAAGATTCAAAACCTCCCATATTGGACTCCGACACAACTCCACTAGCCATTAAAACAGTAAAACTACTCCTCAAAGGCTGACCAAGCTCAGTCTTCGGGAGTGGCGGGCTCGTGATATGGTTTAAAATGGGGTTTAATCAGAACCGTCCAAACCGGGCACGAATCTTGAAGCCCATGGGTAAAACGGTAATTTCACCTACCCATGGGTCTGAAGCGGGTACTGGTTCTCCTTCTGGGAAACCCACTAACCTGCGAACGGATCCACCTCAACTGGGTGCAGATTTCAACCCGCAACAAACCCGGTCCAGAAAGGATAGAATTAGGGTTTCTGATTAATCCTAATCAACGGTCCTGATTCGTATCTATCCTTTCACTGGGGATTAGGGATTACATTCCTTATCTAACCACAGAGATTGCATTCCTAATCTGATCCTAGCGGCGCCTATAAATATCCTCTCATCCATCTCCATTAAGAGGTAATCAATCTTTTGCCAGTTTTTGCGCTCTTTCATAATCATCCCTGATTACTGACTTGAGCGTCGGAGGGTGCATCGCCGGGAACAATCCCGGTGTCTCGCACTTTTTGCAGGTGTACGACAGGAGTCAGCATCAAACTCCGACGAAACAGGTAACAGGTTTGCTATTCAGTTTTCCGAAGAATCCACAAATACTATCTGTTTGCCCCCACACCAGATTTAGCGGCAACAGTTTGTATATATGCAAAGTAAGTAGTTTGTTAATTAATAATTTTTTTCTAATCAATGCAAATTCAATTTAGTTATATACTTATATTACATTCTCTTCTAAATTATTGTTAAATTATGCGAAGATTTACCTTAATTGATTCATATCATTAGTTACATTATACAGTATTTTTTATATGATAAATAACATGTAGGACATATAATATCTTATTTATTAATGAAAAAATAAATTTATTGAGTATAGGAATTGAACATCCGATATGATCACATTTCCCCGAGATCTCCCCCTATATCTCCGATCCAAGACGAAACACCCCTTGCCGAGATGAGTCTGAAATCCGAGATTTAAAACCATGGGCGTTACACGTCTCTGCTTATCACGTTTCGTGAATAGTCGGGACATTGAGGAAGATCCAAAAATATTCTTTTCCCCACTCAAGCACAACCGCCGCCCTTCTCGATCTCATGTTCTCTTCTCCATGTTTTCTTCTTCTTTTTAGTTATTTTTTTTACATTTATTTTTTTAAATCAGTTGCAAATTTGGTGGGAAAATAAAAAATTTGGGTGATAGATACATAATGACAATTGTCATTTTGCTTACCAAATTTGAGAAAAAAATTGGCAATTGTCATATTAGGTAACACATTTGAGAGGTTGGTGTGGGAGTATTTCTCATTTGGGTTGCCAAATATGAAAATGACAACTCATTGAGATATTGGTGGAGTTTTTTTGCTTTTTTTTTTTGAAGGAAAAGGTGAAGTATGGTCATCATGTTTCATTAATAAGGAGTTAATAAAACAAACTCAGAGTACTGAGCCAAGTACAAGAACCTACGACACAAAAGTATATAAATCCACCCTAAACATGGGGGTGGGGTAAAAGACGGTACAAACATACATGCATCCAAGCAAAAAAAGAAAAACCAACTACTCCCCCCAACAAAACCCTGGGGTGGTGGGGACAACTCACTCACTCAACAATACCCCTCTCATAGGCAGGACACATCCCTCAGTCTAGTGTCGGACCAATCTCGATATCCTCATCATCATACTCCTCTACCTGAAAGACGTTCGCGATCCTCCCTCTCGGACCTGCTGCGGCAACATTTGCCCAAAAGGAAATAGGATGCATAATGTGAGACAAAATACTAGAAATAGTACTACATGTCCCATGGAAGTACCAATGATTTATGTCTAGCCAAAGACCTCAGGTCGTAGCGTCGATACCGATAAACCAAGCTTCTCTCATCGATCGTCTCTCAGTCGCGAACTTTGGTCCCACCCACAGCTCCTCATATTTACTGGGGAACTCATTCGTCCCCAGTGCGCTAAGAACCTCCACGAGGACTGCTTTGCTCCTGGGACATTCTAAAAAAAGATGATCTCTTGTTTCGGGGGCAGTATTGCAGAACCCATATGTGGAGTCCAAATTCAGTTAGCATTTCGATAGGTTCTCTCTACTCAAAATTGCATCATTCAGCACCAGCCAGATGAAAACTTTAACTTTCAGTGATGTTTTTGCCTTCCAAACTACCCCCGACCAACTCGGGCTACATCCCTAAAGTGAATATGATTATAAAGGGAGCGCACAGTGAATGTGTCATTCCTTTCCAGTCCCCAAGATTTTCTATCGGGCCCCTGTGCTCAAATAATACCGGCATTGGCGATATAGTTTTGTAGTTCTGTGAGCCTGAGCTGGGACCCTGGGTCCAGGGGATGTATAAAGACTAGGTTTCCAGGAACTTCTTCTCTGGGCTGCAGCCACCGTGCAGTGTGGTTGTGATGCTTGGTCATACAAATCAGGGAACATGGCTCTAAGTGTATGTTCACCACACCACTTATCCCACCAGAATCTGGTTAACCTGTCGTTCCCAATAGACGACGTCACACAACTGATGAAGGGATCGTATGCCTTGGCGATACCTCTCTAGAACCATGAAACCTGTGGGCCTACCCTGAAACCTAGGTTTCTCGTCCCATTTTCGTGCAGATAAGTTTGCACGAAATCCGTGCATATATTGGTGGAGTTGCTCTAACAAGTTGAGTCTTTAAGTGTGTGTGTACGTGTGTGTCTAGCTACATCCTTGTTCATGGAGAAAAAAAAACAAGTTGAACCATAACCTGGATTCATGGTGCTATCTCAGTATCTTTATCAAAGGGTTACTAGAGAGTGATCTTCATTCGTTTATGCTGAATGTGCCTCAAACAGCCTAGTTCGTCGGGGTATTATCTTACCGACGGAGGATGATAATGCGTACTTTGATATTTCATGTGCAGTGTGTGTAGACTGGATAGTTGGGAAGAGACTCGTAGGTCATTAGTGGAAGGAATACGCTATAAACTAGGGGTCGACAACTATTATCCGAATCGACCAATCAGAACCAATCCAACCCGAGCCGACCAATTTTTAACCGAACCAATTGGGGGTTTGGATTGGCTCGGTTCTTGATCTTCAATAACCAACTGGACCGGTTCGGTTGTTGGATGGGGTTTTCAAATAACCGATGAAACCGAACCGACCGTACCTCTATGCATAAGTCCATAAAATATATAGTTCTCATTTAATTTCTTGAATACAAAAATAGTCATTTCTCATTTTCTTGGAGATACATATAGTCTTCTTTAATTTCTTTAATACAAACCAAGCAATTGTTCTACCTATGTTTTGATTCTCTATAATCCTGTGTGTTATGTTGTTGAGAAATGCTTAATTTACAGTGTGGCCCAACTTAATAGAATCATGAAGTTGATGTAACATTTAGTAGTTATTTTAATCAAGTCAAGTAGAAATTGTAATATAAATCTTTTTTTATTGTACCTGAAATTCAATTAGCTATGGTTATTTAATGTTTCTTTAATGATAATAAACTAAGATTACAGAAGTATGCAAGTGAAAAGTAGTTTATCTCACTCATTTAAACATCATAATCTCAAACAATTAGTGCAAAATTTATTAACAACTTGTGGTTTTATGAATCTTCATTTTAAATTCTTTCCTGAATAACAAATAGCAAGTTGTTTCATAAGTTTGATTGAAGTTGATCTTTTAAATTTCAACAAAATTATGAATGATGTTGAAGGTGAAAAGTAGCATGCCAAACCGACCACCCAATCCAATCCAAACCGAGCTTAATCGGCTTGGATGGAAACCGATCCAATTAAGGTTCGGATTGGTTGCGGATGAGAAAATTAAAAAACCGATCTTCTTTGGATCGGTGGTGGATGGTCCATATTAGGTCGGATACCGACCGATGCCCACCCCTACTATAAACTTCTCCTATGTTCGCTTAGAACATCCTTCGAAATTAATCAAATTGAGCAGAATCCATGCATTTCATGTATTTCTTTGTAAAAAATCATGTAAGAGCATTTCTCAACATGTTGGACTGAACCAAATGTATTTGATTTTTCCTCAAACAAACAAAAACAACACAAAAAGGAGTAAGAAGAAACAAGATGAAAGAAATAAAGGAGTAGATGAAGCGAGACGATGTCACTTTTATTAAAAATATTTTTTTTCAAACAAAAATGTGGAGTAAAGCCATCAAGTTTCATTAATAAAGAGTTAACAAAACAAACTCAGTGTACTATGAAAATTACAATAAAACTACAATACATGAACTAAAACATAATTCCTCCAATAAACATGAGAGGATGGGACAACATAAAATATAAACAACATATCAAATACAAGCATAACTAAAGAGATCCCCCCAACAAAACCCTGGGGGTGAGACTCCAACTAATGACGCTCCACTCAATCAAGAGTATGTCCAATCTCATTTTATTCGTCATCATACTCCTCGACCTGGAAGGCTATGACAATCATCTCTCTTGGTCCTGTAGCAGCTGTTGTGGCCCAAAAAAAGATAAAATGCATATAAGTTAAATTCTCATTAATATTATTACTAGTCTCACGGAAGTAAAAGTTATTCCTATATAGCTACAAAACCCATGTCGTTGTGGCAATGGCGATATATCAGACTTCTTTCATCTCTTGTATTTCATTGGCGAATATGGGTCATGTCCACAAGTCCTCGTATGTTAGGGGGTAAACATTTGTACCGAGGGCCCTTAGAACCTCAACCAAGACTGCTTTGCTCCTATGGCACTCAATAAATATGTGGTCTCTAGTCTCAGTGGTTGCGTTGCAAAAACCACAGGTGGTCACTATGTTCCATCGTCAGGATTACATCATTCAAAACTGAACATAGAAAAACCTTTACTTTCATAGGGGATTTTGCCTTCCAGATTAGTGCTGACCATTTCGGTCTGCAACCTCTAAAATGTATGCGGTTGTAGATCGAACGTACTGTGAAAGTATCATCATTTTCTGGCTCTTAGACTTTTTGATTTGGTCCATGTCAGCATTTCACTCCTGATTGGTCTAGATATGTTTGAAGTTCCCCCAATCTAAGTTAGAGTTCCTAATTTAGATGATGTCTAAAAGTTGGCCTATACGATTTTCAAGTCTTCGCAATCGTGCTGTGTGGCGGTGTCGATGGATCATAAAGATCTAGGAATAGTTCTTTGAGGGTGGGTGCTCCACACAATTTGTCCCACACAACTTGGTCATCCTGCCATTGCTTATGAACAGTGATACACAACTATTAAATGGCTAATGTATTCTCCATACGGTTGATGATTAGGAACTAGTTTGATTTCTTATACTTGCCCGGTCTGACCAGAAGGCCAAGGTATTTGATGGGGAAACTCTCAATGTCACATTCCATGATCAGTGCATGTTCCTATGCCTCCTCAACTGACAAAGTGATAAGTACGCATTTGTGGAAGTTGACCCGAAGATAGGCTCAGGCTTTGAAAATCTATAATACTATTTTAAACGTGATGGTCTCCCCGGGATCTCCATTTCTAAACAGTAAAGTATCATATGCATATTGTAGAATCGTACATCCAGGGCGATTTCTTCAACTAGCAACTAGTGTAAGCATCCCTTATGTCTGCGGCTATCCATCATGGACTTAAAGAAATTCGCAACTATAATAAACATGGGTGGGGACAGAGGGTCCCTTTATTGCAGTCCTCTTCTACATGAGAACCACTGACCCATACCTCCATTAACAAAGATATTCGTCCTGCTGGTGGTGAGACAGTGGTGAATCAACCTGATCCATCTGTCGCCCAAAACCTCTTTCTTTGAGTGCTTATATTAAACAGCTCTACTCAACCGAGTCGTATGCTTTCTCGAAATCCAATATGAGCAGGTAGCTCATGTCATAAGATATGTGACAATGATGGATAGTTTCTTCCAGTGTAGCAACACAGTCTATGATGCATCAACCTTTGATGAAATCGGTTTTCTCCCAACTGATTAATATGTCAATCACCCCCCCTCTCCCTAATCAGTTGGCGAGAATATTGGTAATTATCTTGACCGAACAATTAAGGAGGCTAATGGGGCCGAAGTCCCCTACACCAGTCAAGTCTTCTTCTTGGGGGATAAAGTCCACTTATGCATAGTTAAGTCTACCCAGCTTGAGTATGTGATTGTAGAATTAAGATAGAACTGACAATAGATCACCCTTAATCTCCTTCCAGAAAGTGTGATAAAAAAGAATCAGAAACCTATCCAAACATGGCGCTTTCTCCCTACACATATGGGATATTGATTCCTTTGTCTCATCCTCCATGAACGGGGCTTCGATGGACCACAATGCATGCATAAGCTCTTCTGATTTGTCCTACTAAAAATTTGTTCTGAGCAGAACTCTGAAGTTTGTCTTATGCCCAAAAAGGTTTTTTGCATTAGGTCTGAAACACCTGTTTAACTACCTCATCTGCATGAATAACACTTGTCTCTGTATGAACCGAAAGAATGTTACTGGATCTTCGACGTGCACTGGCCGAACGGTGAAAGAATGTCGTGTTCACATCTACCTCTTTGGACCACATAATTTTAGCTCTTTATTGCCGTTTAATTTCTTACAGTTTGTATAGTTGTGCAATGTTTTCTCTTAACTTTAGCAACCTATTTCGTTCATCTTGCGTGATATCTATAGTCTCCTCTGTTCTCTCCAACTCATCAATGCCCTTCATGAGGGACTCTTTAGCTCTCCATATCATTGTGAATCTGATCTGATTCCATTTCCTAAGTTCGGTCTGGAGTTTGCACACTTCTTTGCACCAAACTATTGTAGCTTTTTTGTTCCTTGTGTCGGACGGATCCAATTTTTCATTACCATGTGGTTGAAACCTTAGATTTCTAGCCAAACCTTCTCAAACCTGAATTGGGCCAGTTTTCTGGGGTTCACTTCTCCATACGAGCTATGGGGACATGATTAGATGTGAGCCTGCGCAGGGATTTGGCGCACACTATAAGAAATTTAGCTTCCCTTTATTACAAACATATTGTAAAACTTTTTTAATCATTAATAAAAACTGCATAAATTTTAATTACAAATCATAGAGAGAGGTCGTTCAAGTATTACAGTTGCCGAATAAAATATGGGATTAGAGCATTGCCATGGTCAATTCAGTTTCATACTAGTCCCCATCGGGTCATGTTTTAGACGAATTGACCATAAACATAAGTTTCATACTAATATAGAAAAAGCAAATTTTCCTTAATAAGTTGCATTATATATCTATATATATATATATATATATATATATATATATATATATATATATATATATATATAGGGAAATGATCGAGTGAGAACTCTTTTGGTGAGAACCACGAGAGAACTTTTGTTTGGGACATTAGTTGAAAGATCTGAACCGTTCATTTTGATCTACACGACTCAATTAGTCTATGGATTAGAAATCAAGTCATTTGAGATTCGATTGCCCATGCATTGCAGTGTTACAAATTGTGTGGCTGAAAAATCGTTATTTTTTATAGCGACATGATGTATGGACAAATGAATATCAAATGACTTGATTTTATATTTCTAGACAAATTTAGTTATGTTAAACAATGTGAACGGTTCGGATTATCCACAGGATGGATAGGCGTGAAGTTCTCACGAAGCTTATCGTGAGAACAGTTCTATATATATATATATATATATATATATATATATATATATATATATATATATATATATATATATATATATATATATATATATATATATAGAAAGAGAGTAGTGATCCACTAAGTGACACATTTAATGAGTGATAATGAGTGAAAATAAATGAACTTCAAATGTCTAAGTTTCAAATGTCTAAGTTTCACTAATCTCTAAGTTTCAAATGCATGATCATACCGTTTTAAAACATAGAAGAATTAAATATCAAGATGTTTGAGCATGTTTTGTTTATGCATCGAGGAGTTTCACTTGTTCTGTTATTGAAAACCATTCATTTTGCAACCACTTGTTGCATGAACAAATAATAATCAAACTTCGTGGTATTTCATTTTCTTGTGTTTTATGATATTTTGTAGATCGTATCTCTAATCTCTAATATTATAATGGGAGAAGGTCTTAGTGTCATTTGTGAATCTATCAACGCCTGTTTTGCACGTGCATAACTAATCTCTAATCTCTAATATTATAATGGGAGAAGGCCTTAGTGTAATTTGTCAATCTATCAACGCGTGTGACGCACGTACATAACTAATATGAATGAGATTTTAGGTTCGAGTCCTCACTACGTCCTAGTTTTTATTTTTTATTTTACAAAAAAATATTAAGCCGTACATTGTCCGTGCATAACTAATATAAAAGATGTCTCAGGTTCGAGGCCAAACTACGTCGAAATTTTTACTTTAAAAAATATATATTTAAAAATATATATTTATAATAATAATAATATTATCTCTAATACTATAATGGGAGAAGGCCTTAGTGTCATTTGTTAATCTATCAACGCGTGTGATGCACGTATACAACTAATATAAAGGAGATTTCAGGTTTGAGTCCTCACTACATCATAGTTTTTATTTTTTTAAAATATTATTAAGATGTGCATTATCCGTGTATAACTAATATAAAAGAGGTCTCAGGTCCGAGACCAGACTATTGTCAAAATTTTTACTTTATAAATATATATATTTATTTATTAAGACGTGCATCGCATGTGTAAATTACTAGTATTTGATCAGCGGAGATGGTTAAAATAATATTCACTTGCTTTCATTTATTCAATATGTCACTTAGAGCATCTGTAGTCGTTAGCTATTTACCCAAATTTTGGGAAAAATAGTAAAAAAAGTCCGCTGCAGTTGTCGGCTATATACCCAAAATTTGGGTTCTGAAAAAACAGGAGTTTGCTATATTTGGCAGAAGATATAGGATTTTGCAAAAAAAAACAAAAAACAAAACCAACAAAATATGATCTTTCCGTTCAACGCGACGAAGATCATCTTTCGTCCCTTTAAAAAATATTTTAATATTGGACGGCAAATCATTTCTCGTCCTTTTTTTTAACATTCAGATGGGAAATCATTTCCTGTACGATCGATTTTTTAAAAAAACATTTGGGACGGTAAATGATTACCCGTCCCAAAAAATATGGGATGACAGATCTCTGTCGTTCCCTCTTTAAATTATTATTTTTAATTCTTTATTGAATTACACATATACCCCCATTCTCAAACGTTCATATTTCCTACTCTAACGACTATTTTATTCAAATGATGCACAATGGCTATGAAAAAATCGTCTAACTATAAAATTCATCCTCACTGTATGTGGTTTTCATTTAATTTCCAGACAAAATTTTAATCAGGCTGCATTTGATTCTCGGTATAAATTGTGAAAAAACATTGCCTGCATTATCAATTTTTTTCTTGACTAGTGGGGCACGAGAACATATCTTGTATGCTTTGATTAAACCGGTTCAACTTTCCTTAAATGCACAAAATCCACTGTAAGATATTTCAGTAATATGCTTACAAATATGAGGCCGGTCGTCGACTACTCGTTTCCACATTGTCGGATCGCTTAAATCCATACTAGTATACCCCTGTGCAAATTGCATAGACTTTACCAAAAGATATATTAAAATATCAAAAATATTCAATATAAAATTTAGAAAAATATGATTTATTTGCAATTTTATGGGTCTCTCAATAATAATAGATGTTTGTGCAATTTGCAGAGGAAATTTCTTGTTTTTTGATCAATTCGGCTTACTCTGTAATCCATCTGCTTTAGTAGAAGTTGCTATCAGTCTATCATTCCTTAGATTACTCAAATAGGAATACTAATCATTTTCTTTTTAATAACTTAAACCTTACAGTTTTTAGTGGAAAGTTTAAACACTATTGTCTCTTGGCATCTAATTAACCATCAAGGTACAGTCATACCTACCCTGAGAGTTATAGAACCTTTATATGGTAACTACAAAATACTTAAGACTAACGCAGATGAAAATCATAATACTACTAATTTAAAGTATAAAGAAGTCCTCTTTCTAATTGGAGTTTTTTTGGAGATTTTTCTTGTTCTTGCTCAAATAACATGTTAAGAGCCGGAGACTGAGAGTTGAGAATGAGAACAAATACATGAAAATTGTTTGATACTATTGGTAATTGACAGACATACTATTAATACAGACACCGAGTTTTCAACCCTTCTTCATCTCTTGTGATTGGCTTTCTCATGTATCATGATGTCTTTGGACCTTGGGAACCTCCATATCGGGTTCTGTACAATGGATAATAGTAATTTTTCTTACTCATTCACCACTAGAGTATATAGTCTATAGTGCCAAGTTATGCAGACACACATCACTACTTGACATAAATAAACTCATATTACCAACTTTCCTCAACTATAGAAAGAGAGAATAGAAGACATGATTCAAGTTGCTAGAGAGTTGGGAATGTCAATCAACCCTGCTAATTAGCTTGGCATATGGTAGATTCCATTGCTTCTTCTGTTACTTCCGTAGACCGCCTCTAAAGTTCGGTGGCTCACCTTTTACCTTGCATGAAAACAGTCTGGTAACACATGAAATGTTGCTCTTTTCTTTTATTCTTCTCCTCCTTTTTGAGTTATAACAAACCATGTCCTTTTCAGTCTTATAGTGAAAGATATAGTATTTTCTTTTTTTTGAAGTGAAGGATAGAATCAAACGATTCCAGCCCGATATGTAACGTCCCCGAATCCCAAATACACTGAATTCGAGATGTTCTACAGGATCTTTCCACTTCATTTAGTACAATTTTACAAGGAAATTTGAACTTTTCACTTTACATCAGAGTTTACATAAAACTTTACGCTTTACATTGCACAGTGGAAGTAAAATTTATAACAATTGAATAAATGTACCACAACATCGAATAATCTTTAAGCATCTATTCCTCTTTAATCTTTATCATGTCATTTACTTGCATATAAGACTGTGGGTACGTCAGTTTATTCAACCGACGAACATTATACACGGTCATCCTCTCTATGCCGAAAATAGTATAACTTATTTTCCATATTTAGCAAACACAAACTTGTCACATATCAAACTAAAGGGACTACCCTATTGATGTCGCATTGTGATTGTGCACTTAGTCCTTAATGCAATTATTTATATTAGATGACACTAATGCGCACTTGTTCGGATTCTATGCATCCCATACTACATAGGTCCGAGGACAAGCCTCTTAATCGTTCTTCATCTTTGTAGGGTTCAATCCCTCGTCATGTCTTAATCTACTACTGTAACTACGGTGAGTATCTTAGATGATCTATGAGTACAAACACGTGCACTAGACACTGGAGAGGAAATTTCACGCCATGTCTTGACTCATCAAGCATGCATTCTGTGGCAATTCAGCCTCCTCCCTAAACACGATCCTCTTGCAGTCACCAAACATCCCACAAGCGTGGCTAAAGTCCGATCATTACTGAGTTGTGCCCACGCCATGTCTCGACTCATCAAGCATGCATTCTGTGGCTCACACACCCGCACCGTAAACTCTAGTTCTCATACTCGTGTTTTTCTCTCACTTTCATCACGTCTTCACTATGCACTAATCCTTAGTTTTTATTAGAATCATGAAAAAAAGTCAAAGCTCTAGAGTTAGCCTCTCCACTAAACCGGACTTATTCATTTATTCAAACATGACCAACCTTGGTCTTTCATTTCAATATTTCATTTCATTTCTTTCCAAATGCCGGGGAGACTTAGTTACTCTTTTGTTTCAATTCCAATTCACAATTTCTAAATTGAGCATTTCCAACTCATAAATTCATTTTCATAATCATAACAGATTTCTTTTTCAATAGCATGATCTCTAAATTATTCAATAGTCCATAATCGCACATGGAATTATGTGTTTCATCAAATATCAATTCCACATTTAAATCACTTCACTAAATGGATAATCACATACCATAAATTTCACACTATTCTCAAATGAGAATAATTCACAATGCATCACTACATATAATTTCTATTTTTATTCCACTTCTTTTCTAATATTTTATTTCAAGCTTTTCTACAAAGTGCAACTTTTATACCATACAAGTATATAACCATAAGTCTAAATTATACATTTTATTCTCCAATCATATTTTCTTCTATGTAATTAATCCCCAAATTATTTTTCATAAGTCCCATATATTTTTAGAAGAATAACCATATTTTTTTCATAATTTTTGGATCACCAAAACACTCAAAAAAAATGTTTTTTCTAAACTGCCGAAGCCAAGAATCGAACCCAGGACCACAAAGAAAACCGCCCAAGGCACAGGCCACTAGGCCGGATGCTACACACGTTGTAAGGAGGGCTGAGAGCGTTATATGCTCTCGGCTGCTGTTCTATTTTATTTTAAAAATTTATGAAACAAAAGTGTGTTGCCCAGGGGATTCGAACCAGCGACCTCAGACCACTATAGCGATTAAAGCTGTCCCGACCACTTGAGCTACGCGCTCAGGTTGTCAATAATGCAACTCAAAATTTATTTAAACCAATTCTCTCTGTTATGAAAACGTTTTGATGTTCAACTAGTCCTCATTTCATTTTGTCTTTATAAAATTTACTGTGAATGTCCAGATTGACTAATATCATCATAAATTATATCCAGTATGAAAAAAATAATTTTTTCAACAATTAAAACATATTTTTCATACAATTAATTTGAATTCTACATTATAACTACCACATTTCTTCATTTCAACATTTCTTAACAATTAACACTACTAATCTATTTATTAGCAAACTTCACATTAATTCTCTATTTTTAATCTTTTACCAAACATGCAAAATTATATCTTAATTCATTTATTTCAATGTAACACAAAGATCCATTTAAACACACAAAGTAGCATTGTCAATCTACTAACTTTTTGTATATAATTTGTGATGTAGATAATGAA
The DNA here is from genome assembly GCA_017893485.1 of Hemerocallis citrina. Lineage (NCBI taxonomy): Eukaryota > Viridiplantae > Streptophyta > Magnoliopsida > Asparagales > Asphodelaceae > Hemerocallis > Hemerocallis citrina. Next base: position 54,630,842 of record CM030368.1, read on the forward strand.
ACTATCTTCAATAATCCATGGCCATAATTAATTCACTCACAATTTAGCCTTTACTAATAGAACCACATACAATTTCACATCCACATTTCAATCAATCCATAGGTCATTTTTATCAATTAAATGCATACTCTTATTAATATTTTTCATGCTTCATTCATTTAATTCAATCTAGCATGCATTCCTATTTAGAAATATAGAAAATTTACCCACCTTAAATGGAGAGAAAATACAACTAGCGACACCTCCTAAACAATGTCCTTGCAAATGAGAGCGATCCTCCTCCTTGAAGCGCGCAACCGAGCCTCCAAGAACACCCAACCCGAGAGATCCTAAGCCAAACCGAGAGCACTCCCTTGATAGCCGGCCTCTCCTCTTCTTGTTGCAAGCACAACTCCCACACACAACTCAATCTTTTAACTCACTAAAATAACTACTAGATACTTGTATTAGCTATAGGTTTGGAAGAATTAATTTGCACAAGAATATTAGCCATGGGAGGGGGGTATTTATACTAAAAATCTAGGGAAATGGATGGCTAAGATTGAAGTAGGAGTTAGGAATAAATGGCTTAGATTTAAGGAGGAGTTAAACTAACTACCCTTGATGAGTAACCATCTCCACCATGATCCCACTCAAAATTTCATTTCCCTCCAAGATGCAATCTGACCATGCTTTGGGAAGGTGCACTTTGCACGTGTACGTGCAATGCACGTGCAAGCATTTGCCTCCAAAAATTTGTACATTAAATTTTGTATAAAAATAATTTTAAAATTGTATCCTACATGACAAGTTGTAATTAAAAATAAATTGACTCATGGGCTTTAGTTTATGGGCCAAAATAATTATTATAAAAATAATAAATTAAATTAACTTTGGGCTTTTAAAAAGAAAATGTTTTTTGTCTAATTGAAAGAAGGCTTTATAAAAATAATTACAAGCACATATTTAAAAATCTATACTCATCATAATGAAAATAATCATAACATTTAATTCAACCAAAAATATTGCACGTGCACACTACGTGCAAAATAAAATAATTTTTTATTAAATGAAAAATCGGGGCATTACACGATATATATTATAAACCAAAAGAGTACAAATAGAAACAATTTTACTGAGAGTGAAACTAAAATACACAACAACAAACAAACAAAACAACGAGAAACAAAAGCAAGTAAGAAAATTACCTAGCGGAAACAGAGGATAACAAAAAGCCAAGAAACGCAATAAGCCACCGCAGCGGCAGGACCCGAGCACACCATCGCCACCAAAGACAAAGGCCTGAATCCGACCACCCCCAGCAAAATAGGTAAGCAAACAGACTAGGACTACAATGCCGTAGAGCAGCGGGGCAGCGACCCACCTATCGAAGAGGTCGGACCTGCCGCCAAACCCTCTCCACCTGATCCAAAGCATCCCAGGCAAGAAAAAAAGATAGAGCACAACCATGAGGCATGCAGGAGAGACTGCCCAAATGCAAAATCAAGGAGGCAGAGATAGAAACCAACAGCAATACCACCACGAAAGACCACCAAAATGGAACCTCAAAAAAACACAGCTATGACCCCAACAAAGAAAGAAGGTCACCAGCTCGACATCCACCGCAATGGGCACTGCCCAAACCAGAGAGAAAGAAACCAAAATGCTAAAAAATACGAGAAAGCTACAAAACAGGTCCGACATTGCTAAAAGAAACCTCAGCCTCAAACAAGATAAAGACCCGATAACCCAGAACTGGTACCGGCGCTATGGCACCCACAGCCAAAGAGCCAAAAAATCACACAGACCGAGACAGGATAGTCGGTCATGAAACAAACCCAAAGCACTCCGGTAACAGTGTGAGTAAAATGAAAGCTCAACGCTACCATGGCGAAAGCCACAAAAATAAAAAAATAGCACACAACCAAGTACCGCATAGTCTCAAGAAGGAGACTCCCACCATAATCAAACTCAAGAAAAGATAACATCACCAATTATATACAATAAATATATCAACCCCAAGCTTAAGCGAACATGCTAGGGCACAAACAGGAAACAACGGTCCTCCCCACTAAAGGGAAATACTCACCACCAAGAAGAAGAAAACTGTCCAACAACTGTGAGCAAAAATGGATACCAACATACAGCAGTAACCGACATCAAAAGAGAACCGAAAAGAGCAGGCTAAGGTAGAAACAGGAGAGGTCCCCGAACCAAACAACATAAAAAAGAACGCTAACCAAAAGACCCTTCAGAGACAAAGGCAAAGATTATAAGCCCGCACATTAGATGTTTGTTCCGTGCCGACCAAATAACCCAAATGATCGTAACAATCTAAAGAACCCAAGATTTACGAAATTCTTTTCTGAGGGATTGAGCCGTCCAACAGGACAAGAAATCACTGGGGATAGCCGGCCCTTGCCAGGCGATGACAGCGATCCTCCATAATGGTTGGATAAATGGACACTTAAGGAATAGATGATCGGCATTCTCATAATGTAAGGAACATAATGCACATAATTGGCCTAAGGCTAGGTTCATCTTGTTGAGAATATCAATAGTAAGAAGCTTGTTGTTCAGCGCTAGCCAAGTTAAAATTTTGGATTTGAGGGGAGCACAACTGCTCCATAATGGCTTTGCAACCGGGGAGGTAATCCCACCGAAGTTGAGGAAAATGTAGAAGGATTTAACTGAGTAATTACCCGAGTTGGTCCACCTCCATTTGAAGTCTTCTGATGGAAGCCAGGATTAATGGTTAATACCGTCAAAGAGCTCTTGGAGCTGAAGCAAGAGAGGCGAAGGGAGAACAACTGAGAAAGGGATCGACCAGAACTTTTGGTTATTGATAATAACAACATAATCCGCTACCATGGCCGAGGGGTTGGACGCTAACTGATAGAGGGACGGAAAAGCTAAAGGGAGCTTGATATTACCAAACCATAAATCATCCCATAATTTGGTCTTAGATCCATCTGCGCACTCGTGGAATAAACCACAATGGAACGGGCTGGCTACTTTCCATACCCCTTTCCAAAAAGAAGAGGCATTACGGGAAAGGGATGTCAGAAAATTCCACATCTTGCGACGGGAAAAACAATTAATGGATATAATTCGAACCCAGGGCAGGTGATCATTTTAAAGAAATCTCCATAACCATTTGCCCAGTAAGGAAAAGTTTTGGTGCGTGAGATTAAGAACTCCTAACCCTCCAGCTGCCTTAGAAGTGCAGATGAGCTTCCAGTTGTAGAGATGAGAGCCAGGTTTATACTAATCTGCACCTGGCTAGAAGAAGTTTCTTCTAATCTATTCAACCCTCTTAATAACCCACTACGGAAGATAAAAGAAGGACATCATGTATAAAGGGATAGAGGAGAGAACGTAATTAACGAGGATAAGTCTGCCTCCGCGCGACAGTTGTTTACCAGACCAACGGTTGAGTCTAGATTCAACTTTTTCAATCATCGGCATCCAATCCTATTTATGAAGCTTCCCCCATCTTAAGGAGATACCAAGATAATGGATGGGAAAAAAGGTCGGACTACAGTTGAAGAACTGTGCAATTTCCGCTTGACGGTTTTCTTGAAAGGCAAAGATATAGTATTTTCTTGAAAGAGCTTCATGGTTGATATTATTTCTCTCCACACCATTTGTTTTGTTTTTGTGTTAAATTATGTTTCATCAATGGGTATCGAGCTAATCCATTTCCTTTCAGTTGTGTTGTGGTTGAAGACAGTGCAAACGGTCGCTGCAGCTAAAGCCGCAGGAATGAAGTGCATAGCAACAAAGAGTGGGTAAGTAATTATTTCTATTGATTTTCTATACTAAAACATGAATTGTGCCATTTTCTTTTTAATGACATCTTTTCTTTTTCTCAACCTTTGCAATGACTGTTAAGAATAAATTATAAATGTTTTTGTTCATATCAGATTATGTTAAGCAATTCGGCATATTAGTTTCATTAAATTCTTTCTTTGTTGAGAGAGGTGACTTAACCTTTTCTTCAAAATTCTCGTCTTGTTAGCTAAAGGTCTCAGGATATGATACCAGCCCATTATAGACCCCTTTATGTGACTGGAAGCTCTTTGCAATAATAAATTTAAGATTCATGACAGTAATTAAGCTCTGTGAAAAATGGAACTGTATTTACGTATTCTTTTTGTTCAGCAATGACAATACATTTCAATCAATTAATTATAATCTATAGAAAGAGGTAACAATGTGTAACCACACAGAAATTTTATAGCATTATTTAGGGAATTTTATAGCTCTATAAATGATCATAATTTTGCATGATAGAACCAACATACCGTTTTCATGAGACGAGATACCTTAGAAACATAAAGGATAATTTTGCTCAAATAGCTTGCAGAAATTTCTTTTTGGGCTAAGTAGACGTATCTCTTACCTGCCATTTATGGTTTGCTCACAGCTACACTGCCGAAGAGGACTCCTTGACAGTGGATGCCAAATTTGATTGCATCGGAAACCCTCCAGAAGTGTGGTTTGACGTGAACTTTTGTGCCAGACTTCTTAAAAACAATTTGTCAGATAAACTCGAGAAAATTGAGAACCATGTTTTTGGTTAAATATGGCATCGCAAACAAATCAGTGGCCTAAAATAATAAAAGAGTACATTTTACCCTCGGAATGACCATATCCTTTGAAAGAACTATATTGTATGTCAAATGGAAAATTTTAATAAAAGGATAAAGAAAAAAAAAGAATTCCAGTTTACTTTCGATGGTTTGAACACCAAAATTTTACCAGCTATTTCTTGATCACACTCAATGAACATCACAACATATAAGCAAGAAACTGAACAATCAAGTGTACACCTGCTATTCGATATTATCACTGCACGATATGTTAGGATTAGGAGAGATAATAACATGAGAAATTAGGGTCAGGTTAATATCCTTACTGCTAGTGTTACCCTGTGCGAGGATAGTACGGCGAAGTGCGACGACTTCGATTTTGGGTGGACTGACGAACAGCGTACGACGACCCCTTGGATTGAATGACACAGATTATCAAGAAGAGGATCTTACAATTTCTTCTTGAATACCTCAATCTCGGCGATGATAGTACAGCGAAGTGCGACAATTTCGATTTTGGGTGGACCCACGAACGGCGTGCGGCGACCCCTTGGATCGAATGGTGAACGATTATGGCTGGTTTTTGGGTCAGGGGCAGCGGCGGGTGAGGGGGACGATGAGGATAGGCGAACTGCAATGGGTGGGTTTTAGGGAAGGAAGGGGTAGCAGGGGTTTTGGGGGATTTGGGAGATGAAGGTTTTTTTTTTTGGGGGGGGGGGGGGGGGGGGGGGTTCGGGAGATGAAGGTTTGTTTTTGTTTTTGTTTTTTTTTGATTATTTTGATTTGTTGATTTAAAATTGTGGTTTGCACGTCTTAAGTTATGGGTGGATTTCTACTTTTGCTCTCCTTTCTTCTTTTCAAAATGGAGAAAGAAGAGAGGGGGTAGGCCTATTATCTTAAGATATAGTATAATAATATGGAGTATCCGATTCAGATTGTTTGCTTGTATTGTCATGATCCGAACTTTGTTGACTCTTTGATTTTATTCTACAAATAAATCTTTGGTTCGACATTATATATGAGATATGTTATTTTGGAATAGAGTAAGATTTAAGCAAAAAAAGAGTTGGGACAGAGAAGTAGTTGTTCTGAATGAATGAGTGTTAGATAAAATTTATAGTGTGAGAAGATATGTCAAAGGGTAATTTAGGAATGAAAACAAAAACAAAAAAAGATGAAAAGAGAGCGACGGGAAATGATGTGCCGTTTGATTTTTTTTATATATAAATTTATCCAATCAGATGAACTATGATTGTTCGTCCCGTGATTAGATTTTTGCGCAAAGCATGGGACGAGGGATGATTCCATGTCCCGGTTTTTTTTTTTTTTTAAAAAGTCGATAGACGGGAAATCATTTCCCGTCCCTTCGATTTTTTTAAAATAAAATTCGACAGATGGGATATGATTTTCCGTCCGTTCGAATTTTAAAAAAATAATCTGTAAGTTGATTATTAAAAATAAAATAAAATCAACAGACGAGAAATCATACATCGTCAGTTCAATTTCTAATTTCTTTTGTTTTTAATTTTTTTTTTTTGCGACAAGAAATTATCTATCGTCTGTCAATTTAAAGTTTGAAAACCCAAAATTTAGGTTTGAACGACTGTAGCACAAATCCAAAATTCCTATTCCTACATGCCAAATACCAAAAAATTGGCATTGGACGACTACAGATGCTCTTAGTAGATCAATACTCATATACTCTCTATATATTTATATGAGGTAGGTTTTAAGCCTATTGTTTGCCGGTTAAAAAAAATTATTTTCACTGTGGCGTATACTTTTTGCTCTTTAAACAAAACTAGTAATTTACACCTGCGATGTACATCTTAATAAATTTTTAAAAATAAAAAATAAAAACTCTAACGTAGTAAGGACCCAAACTTGAAATCTCCTTCATATTAGTTATGTACGTGCGTCACACGCATTGATAGATTCACAAATGACATTAAGGCCTTTTCCTATTATAATATCGGGTAGGACAAATGGACGCGGGGGTGAGGAAGAGATATTAGAGATTATAGATTTTGTTTCGTCAATTGAACAACTGTGAGCTATAATGTTTATTAGAGACTATTTTAGGAAGCATGATAAATCATAAAACAGAGTCATGTTATTTACAGCAAACCTATCTGATTTGTGTTTGCGCACATGCATGCGTACGTGTATTTGAAGTGGTAAGAGTTTTATAATTTCACTCTTAAACACAAATTTTTTTTTTTGCATCTGCCTCTCTCGTTTTTTTTTCCTTCTAAAAAGGTAAATCGATTCATTATATATGCATCAAAATCAAGCACATAGGATGTGTATCATACAAGTTGAGTACATATCTTGTGAATACAATAAATTTAAATATTGTACAAGTACAACATAGAAGTGGATCACAAAACTAGCATAACTCGATGTAATTGTAATGAACTACAACTTATTAGTTTATGAGATTTTTGTTTTTTTTTTCTTTTACGGAAAAGGTGAAATAAGGCCACCTTGTTTCATTAATAAGAAATTAACAAAATAATCCCAGCATATTGGGGCAAGTTACAACCTACAGACAGAAAAAAAACATGAAGCGACATGACCAGTACATATAATCAGCTCTCACTCTAAACTATAAGGACCAACTAATTGTATGTCCGTCAAACAAGCTTCGAGCACCCACCTCTACGGCACGCGCCCACCCACCTGAAGCGAATCATGTGGGATTTGAAAATTTGCCGCTCCCGGGCCCTCATTCTACCTCACCAACGCAACTTCACACATGGCCCAGTCGGAGTTGCACCCCAAAGGAGAGCCGTGGAGAGGGTACTCACCTCTGTCACGCTATAGCTCTCATCAGCAGTTTCTCACCAAACAAAACACTTGGTCAGCCTAACCACGAACACCGACAAGGAGAGAGCCGTGAAGAGGATACTTTCGCCTCTCACACGCATCAAATCTCTCTAGTGATTTCTCACAAACACTAATAGACACCAGCACAGAATAGAGAGAAGCAACATCTTTACTCTCTCACTCTCTCACTCTCTCACGCAAAACCCGAAACAACCACAACTAATAGAAGCATCACCTTCCCCTCTCGCCCCTACGGGCGGTGGACGTTGTAGATTGCAGATTTATTGATGAGGGCGTAGTGACGGCGCTGTTGCGAAACCTGTGGCCGTTGATTAATGGGTGCCGAATTCAGAGTGCGACTACCCCACTACCGACCAAAAGCAGATACATCTCCACCTCAACAATTTCTGCAAGACACCTCATGGGGGGACCCCGTCTGCAGGCCCAAGTCCCACCTTGTGCCGTAGTGGTGCGCACCTATGGGGGGACCCCGTCTTCGGGCCCTAGCCCCGTAACCGTGCAACACATCATTGAACATCGGGTTCAATGATGAGGCGTAATGGCGATGCTGCTTAGAAGACTGTGGCCATCTGGTGAAGGCACTCAAGTGCAGCTGTTGTTCATCTCAATCACTCCCCCCCCCCCCCCCCCCCTCTCACTCTCTCACTCCCCCTCATAGTCAATACATTCACACCACACAATCAAATCACAGCACACAATCCTTCCATGGATTGCTCATTGCTCAAGTTTACAGTTGGCCAGGGTGGTTGAGCATAAGCGCTGAATCGACTGTGGCACTGTTGACGAAGCCATCACTGCCGCTGAATAGTTTATGGCACCGCTATCCTGTGGCTTGATTGCGAAGGGAGTAGCCTCTGTGCCACCTCGACCTCCGCGCCACAGGAGCTTGCTCAAACTATGTCGACGACGGCTGGAGGAGCCACCACAGTCATTCGGTGGTAGAAGAATCACACCGGATGTTCGAATGGGGCCGGGACGGAAGCTCCTGCTCCAGTACCTCGAGCTCCTCATCATAGGAGCTCGCCTAACCCGCTTCGACCGAAGTGGCGACGGCGCGCGGGGGGGGGGGGGGGGGGGGGGGGGTGGGGTCGAAGGCGGAGAGAATGCTCCTGCTCCGCCACCACGAGCTCCACTCCATCGGAGCTCGCCAGATCTCAAAAGCGTCAAAGAAACCCTCCAACTTTCGTCGCCGTGCTGGAAAGGAGGGAGGGTCGCCGCGTTGGTGGAGGAGTGGTAAGGGGGACGACGGGGAGGGGGGGCGGCGGCGCTGAGGGCAAGCCACCGCCGCCTCAAGGAGATAGATCTAGGATTTTTGTTCTTTTTGGGTTCGGGAGCAGGTTGGAGAGGAGTAGGTTCATTTGTGTTTTTGTTGCATAAAAGTACTAGTCTATTGGACTTGGTTCAATCAGTATAAATAAATTCAACATAACTCAGTATACTTTATAACAATCTTTTATGGTTTAGTGAATTAACAAATAATCTCTTGTTTTAAGGAAAATTTTAGAAAAAAGTTTATTCAAAGAAAAAAAGTCATTGTTCCCTTCCCAAACAAACAAACAAAAATAGTTACATTAATGCCAAAGTTCAGGTTGTAGAGCACCACATTATTATAAAATTAAATTAAAAAACTGGTAAAAAATACAAAATAACTCAAAGATATTCAACCCACAATGATATCAATCTTTATCCAACCAATATAAAACACAATATTACGCACATGAAATGTAATTTTTTTTGGCTCGCTGACCTAAAAACACAGACACATTTTAAAGTAAAATAATTGTCACCCCCGGCTTCCCACAATACGAAAATACGAACACATAACAAAGGCTCAGTTAATGATAAGAATATCATTCACAGCTCTAACAGATTAACTCAATAGTATACAAAAGATCACAACCACGCAAGAAATAGACAACAACATAAACAATGAATAAACTCCAAAATTATTATGAAATAAATTCATAAGATAATATCCAACATCTGTGAGAAAAGTAAACTTCAGGTCATAAAAGCTCGTAATACAAAGTACGACGAAAAATAATAAAATAAACAAATAACACGAAATAACTATGGCAGTCTAATGGTCCAGCTTCATTCTTCAGAAAGTTTGCTCACCAAGTCCTTGGGTCAAATTTTCTCTCGTACCTGTAAACTCATTAATTAGAGGTGAAAAAAAATTGTCCGTTGGAGCAAGTTACAGACAGCAAGTAGTAGAAGCAAAGAAGCAAGGAAAACATGGTATTTCAATAAATAATGAACTAGATCAAAGTCAATATCAATAACAAGAGATGATAATAAAACTCAAGGTCTAGAATTAACGATGCAATAAACAATGGTTGTAATCAATGATTCAAGGTCAATAACAATAATCATGATCAAGAATACAAGTGTCGATCCTAGATTTATTAATCTTTTGATTATCCTATCTAATGTACTTAATACTGTGTCTCATACCACAACTTCGGTGCATGCAAACAGTGATCATTTAGACTATAGTGGTGAACTCTACAAATTGTGTACTCGGCAATCAACAATTATCAATCAATAATCCACGATCACTAATCCACCATCAATAATCCACCATCAATAACAACAATCAATCAAGAACAAGGGGCCCATCCCAAGTATAGTCTTCGACTGTTCACTACTAAGTCGACACTTAATACCCCGGCTTGTGAATATTTTATTGCACTCAAATGTGGACATGCAATGGGTGAAGAAGTTTTGAAGCGATGTCAAAAGGATGGCAAGGCTATGCAATGCATGCTATAATTAATTCTATTCACTAGATACAAAATCCAACAAGGACACACTTAAAAACACAAACACACATTTTGAACAGCAAGACGTTGATGTACAAAAATCAACTTTCCTGTTGCTACAGGGAGGAAAATCAGGTTCCGTCAAGGATTCTGGAAATTAGACTTCTTGCCAGTTCCAACGTATATTCACACGATATATAATAAATACAGAAACTAGGCGAATAATCTCATTCTTTACTGGTTACATGTCCGGCAGCATGTTGGGGTCAAATTCTTATATACAAAAGTTGTTTGTAAAATCATTTGAAAACCTCATAAAAATCATATTTTAATTCCTAACAATGTTGCGTAACAACACAATTAATCTCATATTTTATTCCTTAAAATTAATCTATTATTTTAATTAATTAGACATGGTAATGCATTTTCAAACTGTATTCTGAAATTCAGACGTCACTGTACAAAAATATGGATATCTTGTAATCTGTATGTCAGATTGCAAAACTGTCAGATTATTTGGATTCTAGACACACAAGACTACAACTATTACTTGGTAATTTTTAAAGAGCAATGCTCAGTTGCAAATGGGTCTGTTTGTGCAGACCCATGCAAATGGCATTGCTGGCCATTGGATCAAGTTCATCTTGATCCAATGGTCGTGATCGATCCCGCCCATCATCCTTGTCTCACTTAAGTTGTGAGGGGGTAATTTGAGAATTTCGTCCCAAATAACTCTTTGCTTCATTCGCTCTCTCACTCACTCTCAAATTTGAACCTAGGTAACAACGACCTAGGTTATAAAAAGTACAAACCTTGACCGTTGTTTGAAACAACGATAATTTAAAACCTAGACTGTTGTTCCCAACAACGGCCTAGGCTATAAAATGTCGTTGTTTCAAACGACCTAGGCCTTCATTGAACGAGCAGGGCTCGATCACGGCCTTTGGATCAAGATGAACTTGATCCAATGGCCAACGATACCGTTTGCATGGGTCTGTGCAAACAAACTTGTTTGCAATGGAGCATTGCTCATTTTTAAATTATATTATTTGTATTTAGGTAAAAATTCTGGTTCTTTACTGAATTAGTGTTCTAACAACAACCTAGGGTCAAGTTTTCACATTTATAATAGGTCTGGAAAATAAATAATCGTATAAAAATAACAATGTGACTCCTCGTCATGTCCAGTAACAACATATAAAATTCCAAGTTCAAATTCTACTATCAACATTTTATTTTAATATAAAATCTTGTCGGTATAACTTTGACAGAAATCTGAAAATTGAAAATCTAGTAGTGTTAAAAATATAATAACTTACAGTTTATAAATCAGAATCTATATCCGTAAAAAGTTCTGAAAAATAGATTCAAAAAGCTATAAATGATGTTTATAAAGTTCTACTAAATTATAACAACAACTAGGTCAGAACTCAAAGCAACATGGAGCAAACAGCAGGTCAGCAAGTTGATTGATATTATTAGTTAACAACAAAACGAAACACACATGCATATAACTTCATAACCAAAATTAACATGAAATTATACTCAGTCATAAGGGTGGGATCCTACTATTAACAAGACAATTTATTATTTATATAGCAAGAACATCACATCCAATCTAAAAGCATTCAATCATCATTATTTATATACATGTTTCTAACCTCGTATTCGTGTAGTGTGTGCATATGATAATATATAACAAGGCTTGAGTTTGAATCAATGGAATGACATGAAAAGAAAACTACTACTTGGTTTCACCGATGAATCTGTAGTAGTCTCTTTGAAGGGTATCAAGCAAATAAAATATGATAATAGAAAGAGGAACTACTTTCGGATAAAGAAAATTCATGAACAAGAATAATAAACTAGTTCAAGAGAAACTTCCCTTTTGACGATTATTCCGAATATTAATGAAGATAATACGAAAGGATACAACGGTGACAACACGTGCAAACTACGTACATAGCAAAACATGCAAAACATGACAACGGCAACGGTAGCATGTGCAAACCACAGAAACGGTGGTGGCGAAGAACACGGCAAGAAGAGCGGATGACAGTGAGCAGGAACTTCAGCGGCAGCGAACAACAGTGAAGATGTCGACTACAGAGTTGCTGACTTGGGCTCGCGAGTGGCGATGAGGGGCTGCTCGAGTTGCGGCAGCAAGAGGCAGCAGCGACAGGGGATGATCTCGGCAATGGTGGACAACAAGCACGGTGGTGGAGGGCGGCAATGGCGATGGGGGAAGGTGGTCGGTGAGAACAGCGGTAAAGGGGAGGCGACGGGGGTGCATACGTGGGTTGGAGGGTTGGTGCTCGGTTGAGGGTGAGGCGATGGGTGGCAGCGGTGGTTGCATTGGCGGTGTGGCGATGACTGAGGATGCGACAGTGGGTGCTGTTGGAGAGGGTGGCAAGGGGCTCGACGAGGGTGCAGGTGCTCAGGTTAGGATCGAAACAGGGGAAAGAGAGCGGCGGGAGAAGATGATGAGTAATTAGGATTAGGTTGCTATAATTAGCTAGGGTTTATGTTAAATAATATATATATATATATAGGAGATTAAGATGTGAGTTTAGGGATGTGGGTAAATGGGTTAGGATCCAATAAGAATTGGCTATAGGGTTTAAATATAAATAATATTGGGTATTGGGTTTGGGCTCAAAATCTAATCAATTAGAGACTAATAAAAATTCTCAAAACACAAAGAAAATGAAATAGAGTGCACAGAAATCTCAAGGTTCAACAAATTAAATAAAGTTGATTGGAAGAATAGGATTGGGCTGAAGAAGAATAACAAAATTCATTATAAGAGAAATAAATAAATTACAAGAATGGAAAGATGAAAGAATTACCAAAGAAAATCCGGAAAAATCAGAAATAGAGGTTACAATCATAAATTTTAAAAAAAAAAATGGTTCTCCATTAATTATTTCCCATGCAAACAGACAACATTATCTACATACTTCACATTGGAGAGCATATCTTCATAAACAAACTAAAAAAAAATTACAAAATTAAATTCAAAGCAGTTCCAAAACCCAAAATCAATTTCTTATCTCCACCATTAATTGCTTTTCTTGCTGCCATTTTCACAACTTTTTTTAATTGAACTACAATCGTATTAAACATTGTCTAACCAGTATAAATAAGATGCAATATAATTTAGTACATCAAATAACAATCTTTCATAGGGATGGCATTCGGGCCGGGCCGGGCCGGGTTTGACCAGGTTTTGACCGGTCCCGGACTTACCCGGGCCGGGCTCCTCCTAACACGGGCCGGGCGGGGCCGGGCTTAAGGTAAGAAACCTTAGCCCGGACCTGGCCCCTAGCCCCTAGTGTGGGGTCCGGGCCGGGCCGGGCCTGGCCCGTGTATAAAAGTTTTTTTTAGTATTGTTAAAGAACAAGTATTTGGATTTGTAATTACATCACAATTGCAAAGAATAAAATTTCATAAATAATTGAAGTACATGAATAAATAAAGTACATGATTAAATAAATTTGAACTTCTTGAATAAAATTAAGTACATGAATAAAATTCATACAAATTGTCTATTTAGCTCAAATCATCAAATTACAAATCAAGGGAATTACTTGAATTTAAAGATCGAGATGACCTCTACTTAGATTGAAGAGAAGGCATTGGACTATTGTCGTGCACTTCAACTTAACCTAAATATAGAATCTCATCACTCTAAATTTCCCAATTAATTACAATTAATTGAACAACATTTTAATGTAAATTAACTAAATGTAATCGTTCATTCATCGCTACTTGTTGATCCACCTCCAGCTTGTGCTTCAAGTAAGTCTTGGGTCCTCTCTTCCGCTTTCATCTAATCTTCGGCGCATACTAGCATCTCCAAATTTTTGGCTGTCAATCGGTTCCTGCTCGGGCTCATTATCCTGCCACTAAGAGAAAAAGCGCTTTCCGATGCAACAGTTGACACCGGTGTTGTTAGCAGATCTTTAGCCATACGAGAAAGAATATTAAAAATTGCTTCATTAGTCTTCCAAAATTGTAACACATCTTCTACATCTTCAACTGCACTTTGTGCATTATACCAATTCAACTCATTGGGTGAATTGGTTCTTGCCTTTTTCGATTTAATAAGATTTAAAACATCAATACTAGCTTGACTCTTTCCTTTTGCTGATATGGAGGAAGAAGAAGAAGAAGATTCAACATTTTGTGTTTGTGTTTGAATAGTGTTAGTTGAATAAATCCTATCATAAGAATCATATAACCTAGTCAAAACATTCTCAAATTTACGAGTAAAAGCAACATGATCAAAATCTAGTATTGCATCGTGTGGGGCATAAGTGTAGAAAATTTCAATTAAATTTTTTGTACCTTCTAATTTAATCATAGGATTCATTACACTAGCTACACAATACAACATAGGAATTGGATGAAAATATTTCAAAAACTTAACATATGCCGCATTAACCATATCTCCAATAAAAGGGTCATTTTGTAAATCTTTAATTGTTGTCATCATAGTCACAATTTCAAGTAAAATACCACTAGATGTAGATGTATATGTTTTCGAAAATTGCAAAGTTGCAGCGTTAAAAGGTTGTAAAAATTTATATAAACTATCGGCAAAAAACCAAAAATCATCATCTAACATACAATTTTGCATACCCATTGCGACACAAAAATCTCTAAGATTAAAACGATAATGGAGAACAACACCTAATAATTCAAAAGTAGAATTCCAACGATGTCGTACATCTTTAGGAAAACGTCTACATACAATGCCCCTAAGTTTACACCAATCATAAAAAGCCTGATAAATTGGACCACTCAATGTAATATAATGAACACAATCTCTCATAGCTTCTAGTTTATCATTTCCATATTTTAGTGCATCTTGCACACAAAGATTTAAAATGTGACAAGCACACCTAACATGAAAAATTTCAGGTTCCACAGGAACTAAAGTAATTTTTAAACTCTCAATTGTCTTAGTGTTATGGGATGCATTATCAAAACCAATAGCAAACACTTTATCATGAATAAAAAAATTATTGCATGCTTCCATAATGTGTGTGGCTATAATTTCACCCTTATGTGGGTACCTAACATATCCAAAAGAAATTATTCTCTTTTGAAGTAACCAATCCGAATCTATCCAATGACATGTTACACACATCATTGGAACCCCGTTTACTTCTACCCACCCATCCGATGTCAATGAAACTCTAGTGTTTAGTGATTTTAGTGTTGCTATCAAAAAATCCTTACTCTCATTGTAAACTAATTTACATTCACCCTTAACAATATTCCTAGCAATTTTTTTAAAATGGGGGTTGAAGGTGGTTTGTACAAAATCCTCTACATATTTTTGTTCACCAAACGAATATGGCAATTCACCCCTAATTACTAATTTAGCGATTTCCTTACGAACGTGATCGTGATCATATGTATGACTATCTACTTGACCGGTTTTAGGATGTATTTTTTGTTGTGTGAGGTTATCTTTCGAAAATTGTGGTTGACATTTGTTTAAGTGATGTTGAAGTGTACTCGTGCCCGATCCTACTTTAAACTTATATGGGGTTTGGCACTTCTTACATATTTTAAGTTCTACACTCTTATCATTTTGTGAAGAGACAAAATTGAAAAAATTGTGTACTTCCGAAGTAGTCCCTCTTGTTTTCCTTGAGTTTAGAGAAGGACCTTGTTCCGACAGTTGTGGTTCTACATGATCTTCTATTTCTATAGGATTTGAGGGTGTTTCATTCAAATCGGGAAAACTATCATAATTCATAAATGTTTCTTCACTATCTATATATTGGTTAGGGATGGAAGGGATGTGATGACTAGTAGATTCTTGACTACTATGCCTACCACCACCGCGTAATCGATTAAAGGCCATTTAAATATGAAAAATTAAAAATGAAGTAGTGAGTGAGTAGTGTATGTTTTTTTACCACTTTACCAAAATTAAAAATAAAATCTAAAAAAATGAGAGAAAGAAGATCAAGAAAACACAAATTATATGAGAATAATGAAGTAGTATGCTATTTTAATTTTACAAATTAAAATTATACTAAAATACCGTAAGAAAGTAGAGACTTGAGTAGTTGAGTTGTTGTTGTTGAATGTTGATGAGTTGTTGTTGTTGATTGTTGTTGATTTCCTTCCTTCAAAATGTACAAAATTTGATCTTGATCACTTGAAAGAATGTTGATAACCAAATTGGAGAAAGAAATAGTAGAGAGAAAGAGATAGCTGAGTGAATTGGTGAAGAGAAATGAAAGGAATGGTATTGTATTTATAGAAAATGCAATTTTTTTGATTTCCTAAAGTACCCCCCAAAACTAGCCGTTATAAATCCGTTGGGGGGTAGTTTCGTAATTTAAATTTTTTTTAAAAATTTTCTGGAAAAAAAAAGCCAACGGTTGGCCCGGTCCCGCCCCGCCCGAGCCCGGGCGGGCCGGTTCAACCCGTCCCGGGCCTCGAGCGGGCCGGGCTAGACCAGGCTTCCCTGGAAAAAATGGGGACCAGACCTGAACCGGGTGGGTGGGGGCCGGTTCAGGGGCCAGCCCGGGTTGGAGGGGGGTCGGGCCGGTCCCGGGCCAGCCTGGCCCTGATGCCATCCCTAATCTTTCACTTTGAATGACCTAACAATGAATAATTTTATTTAGAAAAAAACACAATTAAATTTTATCATTAATTATTTCCCAGTCAAGTAAACAAAATTTGTTACACACTTCACAATGGAGGACACATTTTTAAAGACAAATAAAAAAAGAAGTGTAACCTGGTTCCTAATTGTACGAATTTTTACATGTTCACTTCTTCAATTCTTGTATTCCTATTGTCTGGAATATATATATATATATATATATATATATATATATATATATATATATGGGAAAAAGGGGTATGAGCAACTTGCTCATTTAGCAAATAAGCAATTGATGATGTGTCATACATGTGATTGGAAAATCTTTAAAAGGTTAGTTGTCCAATGTATCACATGCATGTCACATAATCAATTGCTCATTTACTAAATGAGCAAGTTACTCATATCCCTTTTACCCTATATAGATAGATATATATATATATATATATATATATATATATATATATATATATATATATATATATAGAAATATGGACTTTTATATCCCAGTTTATAATTACTTTTCATCATATACTAATGGAAACATGGACTTTTATTTAAAACTAATTATTTTCATACTATTCAAATATGGCCACGGGCATATATATATATATATTTAGAGAGAGAGAGAGAGAGAGAGAGAGAGAGAGAGAGAAATCTTCGGTTGCACACTACTTTGGTGAGCACTCCGTGAGCACTCACGAAGTAGAGACTCTATGAAAAATTCAAACCGCTCATATTGTTCTATATGCCTTAGATAGCCTAACAATAAAAAATTAAGTAATTTGAAGTTCATTTACCCATGATTTACATCATAACAAAATTGTATGGCTGAAAATTCTAACAGCATGATGGATGGGCAAATGAACTTCAAATTACTTGATTTTTTATTGTTAGACTATCTAAGGCATATAGAACAATATGAACGGTTCTGATTTTTCATAGGGTCTCTAGTTCGGGAGTGCTCACGGAGTGCTCACCAAAAGTAGTATGCAACCGAAGGGGACTCTCTCTCTCTCTCTCTCTCTCTCTCTCTCTCTATATATATATATATATATATATATATATCTATATATATATATATATATATATACATCATAACAAAATTGTATGGCTGAAAATTCTAACAGCATGATGGATGGGCAAATGAACTTCAAATTACTTGATTTTTTATTGTTAGACTATCTAAGGCATATAGAACAATATGAACGGTTCTGATTTTTCATAGGGTCTCTAGTTCGGGAGTGCTCACGGAGTGCTCACCAAAAGTAGTATGCAACCGAAGGGGACTCTCTCTCTCTCTCTCTCTCTCTCTCTCTCTCTCTATTCTCTATATATATATATATAGAGATATATATATATATATATATATATATAGAGAGAATAGAGAGAGAGAGAGAGAGAGAGAGAGAGAGAGAGAGAGAGAGAGAGAAATAATTAAATAAATAAATGAGTTGTTTTAGGGGGAAATTTGAATTTGAGTTTTTGGGAGAAACTTTTGGGGGGAAAATGTGTTTTATGAGGTTAGATCTGGGCCTTTGATTTTGGGAGGATTAAAGGAGAGCCACTTGATAGCTTTCTTTGTGTTTTATTATATATATATATATATATATATATATATATATATATATATATATAGAGAGAGAGAGAGAGAGAGAGAGAGAGAGAGAGAGAGAGAGTAATTCTGTTAAGAGCTGGGAAGCTGAGATCCTTATCGGGAGCTGGAGTTTCCAGCCATTCGATCGCGATCGATTGCGATCGAACGGCTCAGATTTGATCCCGCTGTTTAGTTCTTTTGTTGAGGGTAAAATTGTCATTTCTGTCTCCCTTTCTTTCTCATTCAGCTCTCAGCTCTCATTTTTCCCCGCTCAACCTCTGTCTCCTTCTTTGTCGAAACCCTAGCCGAAGCTCTCAACCCTCAGCTCCCATCCATCTCACTCCCGCTTTGTCTCTTTCTTCGTCGAAACCCTAGCCGAAGCTTTCTCACGTTCTCTCTCTCTCTCTTCGACGAGAAACTCCCCTACACTGAGAATCGGTTCTCTCCGACTCTTCGTGGAAACCTAAATCTTTGAATCGCCTCTCGATTTCTACTCTCTCCCGTTCTCTCTCTCCCTTCGACGAAGAAACCATACTGGGCAACTGCCATTTAGGGTTTCAATTTCGGTTGTCTCTTGGATTCTCTCTCTCTCTCTTCTAATAGAAACCCAAATCGCCGTTAGCCCCTAAAGAGATTTGTTCTGGTTGCAATTCGAAGAGAAACCCTAGGCCCCAATCTTCCACGCTCAACCTCTCACCCTCAACTCACTATCAGCTCAGCTCCTAAATCGAAACCCTAGATCCGCTGATCCCTACTTCGTTAATCCAGCGAAGCATCGACCTTCTAGCTTAGGCTGCAATCTTTCTATCGGGTAATCTCAATTTCAAATTTTATTTCCTTTATAATCGCTTATAGTTTGCTTATAGTTTTGCGAATGGGAGGCATTTTTTTGGCCTGTCCATTGCATCAAATCAAAATTGGGAAGTGGAATCCTCTACGTGTTGTGTATGTGTACTAATACTTTAGAGAAAGAAGCCGAGGGCTGGTCCTGTATTCTAGTAGCCTTATTTTTTGGCAGTTAAGATGTTGATAGGAGTTCCATTAAAGTTGGTAGACTGTATGCTCCTAAGAAAAGGAGTAATGAAGTAGGTTAAATTCATCAGTTATATCACTATACCTTTTAGATGTTGCAGATTCATATGCACAACCACAAGAAAGACTTGTCTTTATGTTATAGTGGCACAAGATGCATATTAAATCCTGTATTGAATATGTATTAGTCTATCAGTTGATGAGATGAAAAAGACATCTTTTGGATGGAAATGTGGAGAGAAGCTTTAGAATGTAGTTTTTCAGAATTAGTGGACTTAAGACTTTAACAAAGCCATATGTAACGTGACCTTGGTAAGTATTTCAAAATAGTTTTTTTTTTATATATACTTACACTAAAGCATGCGTAGATGCTTTAGACCTTAGAGTGACTCGAATGAATGCTAGGTTTATGGGGTAGACCATAATGAACCTTGACTGAATCATTAATAAGGAATATACAAGTTTCTAATTTAACTAGGGATGTTTCTCTCAAAAAAGAAAAATATTTAAGTGTCCAAAATGCATACATACTTGAATTTTTCAACACTAAGTCTCATATCCTCTCAGTATGAAGACTTTATTAATTAGTTAACTATTAGATGTGAAGTGAAGGGTTATAATAGTTTCTAACTACATGATATTGGCCGTGTAGCTTTAGAATGTAGTCTGTTGGAATTATTGGTTATCATCTCAAACATTTGAATAATTCATTGCATTGGATATTAAATTTATGAGGGGTCTCGAATTTATAAGAGTATTCCCCCTCTTCTTTGTTTAAGCAACGACCACTATATAAGTTGCTTTCATACAACAACAATGTTAATACTATATTACTTTTCTCAAAGGGCTCACTCCTGTTCAACTCAGCTGATGCCAACATGGAAAAAATATACGGCAGTCCAGCCTGGGTTGTATTTGTTCATAAATGAAACCAAGAACAAAATAAATAAATAAAACTCTCATAGATACAAATACATACATTTTCGGCAAGGAGAGAGGTAGTTAAGTCATTTAAGCTTCATGTTCAGTTTCTGTTTTCGGTAATTGGTATACATATTCATGTATATTTTGAAATTTATCAGTTGTTGTTAAAGTGATTAACTTGGAAGATGTGGAGATACAAAAAAAAAAATTGGTTGGAACCAATAGGCATGGCTTAATAAAGCAACCCTAGTGACAAACTCAGATTTCTGTATTTGACTCACTTATGCTTAATTTGTTGGAAATATTTGCAGCACTTGTATAGGATCCTACAAGTTATTGTTGTTCTGAGCTTACAGATTTTTTGGTGGTGGTGTTGTTCTGAGCCTACAGATTTTTTTGGTGTTGTTATTGTTCTGAACCTACAGTTTTTTTTTTGCTGTGTATGCATCTTTTATTGTTGTTTATGCTATTTTTATGCATCTTTTATTGTTGTTCTGAGCCTGCAGTTGTTGTTTTAACCTACAGGTGTTGTTTTTATGCACATTTTATTGTTTTTTTATGTTTTGTTTTACAGTTGCTGGTTTCTAAACAAATCTTTATATATTGCAAGGGTTTCATTAAGCTCCATGAAGATTATTGTTTACAGCTCTAAGCTAACTCTTGAAAGAGCAGGGAACGCAGTCGACTTTCAAAGGATTGTTCCTTAAATGGGTTGAGATTCCTAAATATATATTTATATATTGCAAAGGTTTCCCTAAGTTTCGTGAAGATTATTGTCCACAGCTGTAAGCCTGCTCTTGAAAGAGCATCTTTCAAGGTCAAAGAAAACACAGTCGACTTTCAAAGGATTGCTCCTCTGTTGTAAAATGTATATATTTTTAAACAGTTGTTAATTAGTGTTTCTAGGAGGATAATTAAATGTAGCGACAAAGAACGCAATTTTATTTATCTAAAATCACTTTTTTCTTGTTCTTGTTCACTGAATATGTACACAATGAAAAAATAAGTACATGTTAGGATTTTTTTTTGTTCTTGAATTTCCTCTTTTGGAGAATAGAAGCATTCATTCTATAGTACCTCGTATTTTTAAATATAATTTTAAAGATTTATAAATGAATTAAAATAATTTTTGGAGGATTGATAAATATTTTCTGGAAATCAATCTTTTTACACGTGCAAAACACGTGCAAATATTTTCTTGAGAAGTTCAAAAGCCAAAATTACTTCATGGAAAATCATTATTTATTATTTGGGATTTAATTGTAATTTTTCTAGATTTTTCTGATATTAATTGGATCTATTTGCAAATATTACAAAAAAAGGATCTTTTTGCATAATTGTTATTTTGAGGGGTGAAAGTGCAAAACTATTTTTCTGGACTTTTCAAACAGTGCCGGCTGGGAATAAGGTGTCTATTTTACTTTTAAATCTCAATTTAATTGGTTTTATCAAGTTTCCAAGTATAGGGATCTATTATGTAAAGTTATATTTTCAAGGGATTATTTTGGAAATGTGTTTTAAAAACCCTAATCTTCAATTCCGGCCCATTTAAAAGAAGTGCAGCCATCTTTCTCTGCATAACACAAGAGTTTTATTATTTTTTGGAGGATTAAGAAGAGGATCTTGGATTTCGCAAAAGAAAGGCTTTCTTATCAAGATTTCTTCATTTGAGGTGAGTGACTTGTTTGTTTGCTTTGTGTATTTTGCATGTGAGTGATTTTGTGTTTTGTTTTATGTATGTGAGTGGTATAATTTGGTTGTTTGATCTATGAATGTTTTAATGGATATTGGATGTTGAATTCTATTTGCTAGAAAGCATGTTTAGGGTTTGAATAGAAATATGCGCATTATGAATTGGATGGATGGATGAAAATTGGATCTTATGAAACCCTAGTTGTTTGTAAATAAAATGTGTATGTGGGTAGTCCATCTCTTTTGGATCAATGTTGGATTGATTGGATATGGTAGATTTTATACATAAACCTAATAAAGATGAGATGTTTATTACTTTTGAGTATTGGTTGAATGAAACTTGATGTGGTGATGTTATAAAATTGATTATGGTTGTGAGTTGTGATGGTAATCCAGTTTTGAGAAATTTAAAAGGAAAAGTATGAATCAAGAGACATGACATGAAAATCGAAATTTGAAAATTTAGTTGAGTTGGGGGAAATATACCCAAATTGGGGATTTTCTTTGAGATTTGGATATTTATATGGTTTGGATCTGAATACGAAACTAATTCAGTGATCAATAAATTTTTTAGAAACTCTATTTTTGACTATATGCACAATCCATGTTTTAATCGAAAGAAATCAACAAAATCTCTATTTTTATAAATTCAAGTAGTTTTGATTTAGTTTTGTGGACCATTATATGTCCTACAAGTTGTATTTGATCATATAAGAAATAAACTTTTCGTAGAAATCATTTTCATAAAGTAAAACTACGTATCGGTTGAAATGTGCACAACCAAAGGTATGCAGTCTGTAGGTCAACAATCGGCTGGCATGACTTCTCAGTCGACCGACATGACCCGGCTGCTATGTTCTCTAGAATTTCTTGAAAATTCGTTCTGGACAGTCGACTTAGGACTTTTACAGTCGACTGGTACCACTTAGAATTATTTTCTCGAAGTTATTGTAATTTTCTCTTTGGACAGTCGACCTATAACCTTTTTAGTCGACTGATATTACTTAGAATTATTTTTCCAAGTTTTTGTATTCTTTCGTTCTGGACAGTCGACTTATGACCCTAGATAGTCGACTTACAACACTTAGATTATTTTCCTAAAACCATAAAATTCTCTTTCTGGACAGTCGACTTACGCTTGTTATTAGTCAACTGATACTGATGTATCTTTACATCTTTGAATGTTCTTTTAAATAATTTATTCTCTAAATATTCTTAATCTACAACTTACTACCTATACTTTATCTTCTACTGAATATATGTTTTCAGATGGTTTAGCTGAGCAATTTATGTTGGAAGATTAGTTTGGATATTGTGTGTGAGTCTCTAGAGGGTGTGTGTGACCCTAGTATACCGGCAGTTGAGATAATTATGTTTGGGCCTGTCGAGGCATTTTAGTTGATCAGTTGTTGAGTTAAGTCCGGTGGGGTACACCAACTCTAGGAGATTCGTAAAGTAATTAAATAACCTAAAATGATAAGGACATGCACTGGAGGTGATATGATGAACGAGAACATGGGTTATGGACCTCAGTATGGCTTGCGGTGTGAGATAATTCCCGGAATTATCCAGGTGTGAGTGAAATAGTCTCCGGAATTACCTGTGCTGTGGGATTGATCTCCGGAATTATCGGGGTCGAGGCAATGCACATGTGGTATTCATGTGATGAGGTGCCATCGCTTGCGGTGTGGGGTATTCTCGAAGATTCCCAGGTGTGAGTGAAATAGTCTCCAGAATTATCTGTGGATAGAGATTGACCTCTGGAATTATCGGGTCATGGGCTAATACTCACAGTTTATCTTTATCTCGTAGTAGTCATCGTGTTAGGATTAGTTGCATAGCGGGGGATTAAATCCTATAATGTGGAGATGTTAAGGGCTTGCACCGGACCTATGTAGAGTGGGATGCATAGACTCCGACAAGTACGCATTAGAGAGTCAGTATATAGACTTGTGTTTTCTTGACTTGGTTTCATGCATGTGTTTCCTGTTTTCTACACTTGACACTTAGATAGTTTCACTAGATGTTTTCATGTTTCCTTGCTATGTCCTATTTTATGTATTCTTGTTTATTACATGTTGTCTATGAATCTATGCTTAACTTATGTTGCTTGTTTTTATGTCACTCACACCTTTATGGCTGACCTCTTTAGTTTTGGGGGTTAGGGTTATATCTAGCCTCATATTTTACAGGTGATTTCTTAAGGCTCGGATTCGGATGCTTGAGTTCAATTGATATAGTGACTTATGTAATTTGTAAAGTGTTGTAAATAAAAGAGAATTGTGATTTAAGGTGTATTGTATTTCGCTGTGCTATGTAAATGATTATTGTAATGAAAGTTGAAAATTTTTATTGGTGTTAAGTTGTGTTTAATATTACATTGAAGTTGATGCTGGAAATTGTGCCACGTATTTTCTAAGATATCATATTAGAAATTCAGGGCGCTACAGAGATTGGTATCAGAGCATGCTTCAATAGTAATAATAAACATGGTATAAAAATAACCTAGGTGTGGACACTAGAGCGTGAGTACCTAGGTGTGGACATTAGAGAGTGAGTATCACATAGAAATCAAACATGATGTTTTTACGTTTGGGGTACAGTTGAGGTTTTGTCGGTGGAAACGCCGTCAGGTGAAGAATTGATTGCTGATCGATATTATGAGGATTGTGATATCGAGATTGGCGGAAGATTATTCGGCACTGATCTGATTGAGCTGCAAGTCTTAGGAATGGATGTGATCATGGGCATTGATTGGATGGCAATATATGATGCCACAATTGAATGCAAGCAGAAAGATGTGTTAGTGAAAACACCAGGTGGTCCCGCAGTGACTTTCTAAGAGAAGAAGAAGATTCTGAAGGTGGCTGCAATGGTATCCAAGATGGCGATTCCAGATGAAGTCAAAGGCATTCCAGTTGTCAGAGATTTTCCTAAGGTGTTCTTGGAAGATTTCCTAGAATTACCGCCGCAGAGAGATGTGGAGTTTTGCATCAATGTTCAGCCGGGGAGTGCTCCGATTTCTAAGGCTCCGTACAGGATGACACCTGTAGAGCAAGACGAAGTGAAGAAGCAGATTGAGGAGTTGTTGAGCAAGGGGCTTGTTAGGCCGAGTTCCTCACCGTGGGGTGCGCTAGTGTTGTTGGTCAAGAAGAAAGATGGGTCAATGAGGATGTACATTGACTATCGGGAATTGAATAGGGTGACTATTCAGAACAAGTATCCACTTCTGCAGATTGATGCTTTGTTCGACAGGCTTCGAGGAGCAGCTATGTTTTCGAAGATTGATTTGAGATCAGGGTATCATCAGGTTCGAGTCAAGGAGGAAGATGTGAGTAAGACAGCTTTCAGGACTCGTCATGGGCTTTATGAGTTTTTGGTGATGCCATTCGGGTTGCCGAATGCACCAGCAATGTTCATGGATATGATGAATCGGGTTTTGAGGCCATTTATTGACTCCTTCGTAGTGGTTTTCATCAACGATATTTTGGTGTATACGAAGTCGGAGGAGGAGCATTCTATGCACTTGACAACGGTATTACAAAAATTGCAGGAGCATAGCTTGTATGCCAAGTTGTCGAAGTGTGAGTTTTGGAAGTTTGAGGTAGCTTTCCTTGGTCATATCCTTTCTAAGGAGGGAGTGGCCATTGATCCTCAAAAACTTGAAGCAGTTAAGGATTGGCCCAGGCCAACGTCTGTAAAGGAAGTCAGGAGTTTCTTGGGTTTGGCTAGTTACTACAGGAGATTCATCCAGGGTTATTCTCAGATTGCAGTTCCTTTGACAGGTTTGACTCGAAAGAATGTGGCATTTTTATGGACTGATAAGTGTTAGGCGAGTTTCCTTGAGTTAAAGGAGAAGTTGACTACTGCACCTATCTTTGCTTTGCCACAAGCTGGGAAGGATTATGATATCTTCAGTGATGCATCTCTCAGAGGTTTGGGTTGTGTCTTGATGCAAGAAGGCAAGGTTATTGCTTACGGATCAAGGCAATTGCGTCCGCATGAGAAGAATTATCCGACGCATGATTTGGAGCTAGCAGCTATTATCTTTGCTTTGAAGAAGTGGAGGCATTATGTTTATGGTGAGAAGGTCAATATTTACGCTGACCACAAGAGCCTGAAGTACATTTATCAACAGAAGGATCTAAATCTTCGGCAGAGAAGGTGGTTGGAAGTATTGGAAGACATTCATCCTGAGATCAAGTATCATCCGGGCAAGGCGAATGTGGTAGCTGATGGACTTAGCAGGAAGAGTAGTTTATCAATTTTGATTACTACTCGAAGCGAGTTGGCAGCAGAGATTGATCAGGCAGGTATCGAGGTGGTGCTGCAGGTATTGAGGTGGTGCCTCAGCTCACCTTATATCTTCACATCTTGTCCACTGCTCTCCAAAGTCCAAAATAGTTCATCCAGATAGTTTTAAGCAGTTGCTTAAAGAAAAGACAGTCACTTATAATTCCATAACTCAGCAAGAAAAGAAAAAAACCAGAATGCTCATTTCAATTGCACACATAATTCTGACAATTACTAACATCATTTCAATTGCACACATAATTATGACAATGACTAACACGTTTCAGTTTGCATTTTTACGAAATCATACAGAAGCAAATTTAGGAGAACAGGCCTAAGATACATGACCATTGCACTTAAAATATGATTATAATTTACTAGCACACATCAACCAAGCCAAGTTTTAGTCGATCAATTAATCCATTCAATTTAGGCACTAGCAGCAGCTTCCTCCAGTAGCTGCTTAACTTTGGTGATGTAATCGCTCATGGCCTCATCGTGTGATTTCCCTGTATCGTTAAATACGCAAGCCAATTATTAATTTTGAAAATAAATCAAATCATAGAGGCAGATAAGTGCAGGAATTTAAGAAAGGTATAGAGAAAGCTTGAGACCTTCAACTGCCTTCCACGCATCCCATTTCGCGCGGTCTCTTGGGGACCAGATACCAGGGTGGCCTGCACACAAGATCAACAAATATGTTTGCTTACACTCGTAAATCATCGTCATATTCTGAATATGGGCAAATATTAGTCAGTAGTTGGTAGTTAGATACCATTATGGAGTGGAGAAAAGGAGTTTTCGCAATACGTATAAACCAATTAAAAAATTTTTACAAATTTATAAAGTAAGCACTTGTCTCTCTAAGAATTATTATTAACAAAGTGTTGAATCTAAATCTTCAAATGCAAAGGAACTAGCATAACACAAACTTTTGCCAAAGCTAAATTAACATACATTCAAGTCAAATATTTTTTAAGCTTCCGTTTCTCTGAGTTTCTCTTGCCTCTTCTCTACCTTAAACTTCAATATTTAAAATTTAAAATTTTAATGTAATGAAAAGAAAAACGTGCAAGTAGCTACTGGATTGCCGAAACATTACATCATTTATGAAAATATGAATAGTTTTCCAACTTATGTATATCAATTACATGATTATTATTCTTAATCTAAAAAGTAAATAAGTTACAAAATCCTTCTCCGACTCAAATTTGTATTATAAACCACAATTTATGACTTCTTATACTTGAATACATCTTCTATGATAAGAACATGCATTTAAATTTGGGCGGTACTATGGAAAGCCAACAAGCATCAAACTATTTGAGTTACTTGATAAATAGTCTGCATCAAAGATTTGTGCTTCATAGACTCAAAGATAAGGGATGGCGAACAAGCTCAAATTACTTGGGGAACATAAGTAAAGTAGTTGTTTTCTAACAGAACTAATCTATTCTAAAACTGTGAATACATTATGTGTAGCTCGGTATTGTGCTTCATAGTTGACAATAATTTCATATAGAAATCAATAATCTTACCTTCTAGATATTAGAAATATTTGCAGCACTTGTCATTTATCTATGTTAAGTAATCTCCATCAAAATAAGTAACCCATTATGTCACTTCTATAAGTTAAACGTTAGTTTCTAAACTTCTACACAATATATGAAGGTTACTCATTGCGATGTTGAGATCACTACAGTCTCCAGTTCCAAATGCACCCAAGTCAACAACATGAATTCAAGCTAAACATGCAAATTTTCAAGGTAACAATTCGAATCACAATTAATCAACAGTAATCAAGAAAATAAACGATGTAAGAAATTATACCACGGGGGGAAAGCTCGCGCAGTAAGACCGAATCGACTACTATGCTACTCAGTCACAACAATTAAGAAAAATCAACAATAAAATGTAGTTAACAAATGTGATCCAAGTCATACCAAAGATCTTATAATCCCTGCAGTAATTGGTCTGATCTTGAGCCCAATTACTGAACTACTTGTTGTAGGAACCAAACAATCAAATTCAATATGTAGACAAAGTCTACAAGAGATTGCACCCAACACTTCATCTAAAAAGAGTAAATCTAACAATAAACATGAACGATTATAAAGGAAACAAGATTTGAAATTGAGATTACCTGAAAGGTGGAGCGTAGAAGATTCGGGGCTGGGGTTTCTCTTCGAATTGTTCAGGAAGGAGGTAGGGTTCGGAGCAAATTGAAACCCTAACGGCGAGAGAGAGGACGGGAGACGTAACGGTTCGAATGCAAAATAAGACCGAATTCGAGATTCCACAGGATCTTTACTTCACTTTGTACAATTTTACAAGGAAATTTAAAACTTTTTCCAATAACATCAGAGTTCAAATACAACTTGGTTTTACATAGCGGAAGAATAAAATTTACAATGAAACATTTACAACATCTTTAAAATAAAACAACATCAACATATCCACTTTATAGCTTCATGAACATCCATTACCTGCATGTAAGATTGTGGCCACGTCAGTCGCTTACAACTGACGAAATGTTATACACGACTATCCTCTCTATGTCGAAAACAGTATAACGATCTCCATACTTTAACAAAACACAAACTTGAATGAAATAAAGTGTAGAAATGTGATTACGCTAAACATATTAGTGTATGTCATGCCTTAATGCCTAATGCATATAATTTTATACTAGGATGACACTAATGCACACTTATTCGGATTCTATGCATCCCATTGTAACACCCCGAATTTCAAATAAGGATAAATTCGAGATTTCACAGGATCTTTACTTCACTTCGTACAATTTTACAAGGAATCTAAAATTTTTTATTCACAATACATCAGAGTTTGATTACAACTTGGTTTTACACAGCGGAAGAATGAAATTTACAATAAAACATTTACAACATCTTTAGAATAAAACAGCACCAGCATATCCACTTTATAGCTTCATGAATAGTCCATTACCTGCATGTCAATCTGTGAGCACGTCAGTCACTTACAACTGACAAAATGTTATACACGGCTATCCTCTCTATGCCGGGAATAGTATAACGATATCATATTTTAACAAATCACAAAAAGATTGAATGAACAAATAAAGTGTCAAAAGTGATTATTCTAAATATAAGTGTATGTCATGCCTTAATGCCTAATGCACACAATTCTACACTAGGATGACACTAATGCACACTTGTTCGGATTCTATGCATCCCATACTACATAGGTCCGAGGGCAAGCGCCTACGTACTCCACATTGAAGGGTTCGATTCCTCGTCATGAGACTACCCAGTAATAAAACAAGTTTTGGAGTTATTTCACAGATACGGATCTCAGCCTCCCTGGCTTATATTAACAGATCCCAACCTCCCTGGCTATTATATCGTGATGATAATCCCGTAAATGCCCTTCCAGCCCCGGTATATACATATTCTTTGGAGTATGGTAAACATCCGTCGGCTACCCTAAGTCCCGGATAAAATACAGTCCATCTCCTATGGGGCAACCACAGTCCACCAACTGGGTCTATAGCCACGGAGATCCGCCGCCGACTATATAGAAGCACCCATTTACGTTTGCACAATTCTATTACATCTTCACTTAAGTGCCTAATTATTTTTAGTTCAAGACATGAATATGTTATCACCCTAGAATCAGTTTTACCTCATACCGGATTTATTCACAAAATACGAGATCGCCCGACGGCATTATCTCAAAATCATATCAATTCTTTCTTTCAAAATTACCGGTAACCGAAGTCTTACTAATTCTTAATCATAATCTTTCATGTACAAGAAAAACATGGGTACACATACCCTTTAATAATCATGTCTTAACTTAAAATAATTTCTTCTTTCAACTTAATCACAAGTAATCATAGTCTCATCATTATTCATTATCTAGTCATCCGTTCACATTCTTTATAAGCAAAGGAATAATTTCTTTTAAGAACACAATTCTATCACATGAGATTTCATAATAAAATCAAGCCATTATAATGTCTCACTTTACTTAGAATATTCTTCGAACAAATAAGAGTAAAATTCTCTTCAAGAAAATCACTTCACAAAAGTAATACTTTACATTTCTTCTTAAAACATATAAACCTTGTAGTAAATATGAAGTCTACATTATACAATGCACAAGTAGCCGAACAACTAGTTTGCTACAGTTTGCTTGGGTACATAGGCCAAATATTTTCGAAAGTGGACCAGTTATGGACTAACTTTGGTAAATATTTTCAAAAGTGGGCCAGTCGGGTAAATATTTTCTACGGTGGATCAGTTTCGGAAATTATTTTCTTTTTACCCTTTTCATCATCCCTTCCATTATCCCCCCGTGCACGTGTGCACGTGTATAATACTAGTTATTATAATCATATACATGCTTATAATATAACATTCCTGAAGGTATCAATTGGTTCGAAATAATGTATATGTACCCATATGTTAAAATAATTATGAACCATATTGCAAAGTACCAAATAAACATGAACATCCCGGAATTTAAACTAAATTATGGCATATCGTAAATGATGTACCATGTTTAATATAATTATAATATTAGCCCTTATGCTAATAAATTTATTAAAAACATTTGTTATGGATAATTATTACCAATACAATAATTCTTTCCAAAATTCTATATGAATTTTCACAAAACTAATTTATAATTTCTAGCATGGTATTTCTACAACTAGAAAGTAAGAAACCATCCACTTTACTAAAAGAAAAATTTCTTTTTAACCATAATGAAATCTCTTCCAATAATCTCATAATTACTAGTTTCTACATTTGCACATTAACAAGCTAATGAAAGTTTCTCCTTACTTTTTGTTCTCATTTCTAAGCAACATGACAATGTTTTGTTTCTTAATAATATTTCTACAATTTAACATACACAAAAGCATGAATTTATTTTCTAATTATCATATTAAACTTATACTATTCATTAAATAGCATGCTAATGTATGATAAATAATCAATCAATTCCGTTTTCTCATTAATCCCTAACATGATTTAATTTATTAATCATACATGAACTACTTATCATTCTCAACTCATACCATAGCATAAATCATATAAGAAATTCCATACTACTCATTATTTATTACTTAGCATGCATTATTCTAAATTAGAAAGTATGGGGTCACCCACCTTTTGTTTGAAGGTTGAAAACTACAAATGAATGGCTCCTTCTTGCTCCTAGCAACTCCTAGTCCTCTTCTCCTCCTAGCAAATGCTCCAAGCAAGAGATCCTCCAAGCATAATGCTCTCTTCTCTCTTTCTTTTATTCTTCTCTTTCTCTTATTTATTTTATTTTTGGTGTGAAAAAGAATGAGAAATGAGTTGCTATTTATAGGACAATGCTAGGGACTATATTGCAAAATCTCCCACCTAATAACTTCTCATTTTAATTCTCTTTTTAATTCTCACCTTTTCATTTCTCAACTCCTAAAAACTCCCATCTCTTCACCTCCTTATAACTCCTACCTCTTCTAATTCTTAACTCCCACTCTCCACTCTCTTCTCACATTCATTTCCTTCTCCTCTCATCCAAAAACCAAAACCGGTCCTACACAGCACAAGAGAGGAACCGGACTCAAGTATGTGGTTTTTCACACCAAGTGGGCCTCCAATCACAATTCAACTTCTTACTAATCTGAATATATATACACAAATAAATCCATTCATACCCCATTTATGCCAAGCCCATAGCCAATTCAAACCGAACAGTGTCCAAGCCGTGGGCCTATTCATACACTATTTCCAAACACAATCCAACAGCAAAGTACACTATTGGTTTTTATATCAAAAGCTATTAACCATATATTAACTTATATGTATACAATACTAATATATATATACATATACTACTATTTATATTATTTGAAAATCACGTGTGTTATACATACTCCGAAATTTATTTTGAAAAACAAATGCGTTTACCGAAAACACGTGCATCGCGCGTAAAATATCAAAATGCGAAAATCGACTTTATTGATGAAAAATTATTAAATATAATCGAAAACAATATAAGAAAAATTATATTTACTAATTTATATATATTTCATGATGAAATCACAACACGTAGAAGGCACGTGCATTATACGTGCAGAAAATTGAAAAATACATTTTAATCAAAACAAGGGGAAAATAAATTTTCGTTTTATAAAAATAGATTTAAATACATAAAAATAAATAATTTAGACCTATAGAAAATATTGTACGTAGTGGTGGAAACACGTGCATCAAAACACGTAAAAAGCACGTAAATCCCAGGGATTGAAATATTATATTTTAGTTGACTGAAATCAATACGGAAAATGTATAAATAGTACGAATCCAAAATATGTAGTGAAATACATTACAAAATATACGTGCGTAACACCCAGAGACAAAATTGTAATTTCAATTTTGCGGGGTGTTACACTCTCCCCCCCTTAGAGTAGTTCCGTCCCCGGAACTCGCTAAGGTAAAGATTGTATTTTGTACAAGCCAAAGAAATATTTGTATTTAGAAAACTGCAACTTAAAAAAAATATAAATGTAGTAATTAGATGAGGGTAAAATGATATGTATAATAAGAATATTGAAATATATGATATATATATAGAGATCATTGGAAGAATATAAGTAATAACTAAGAGTGTAAGAGTGTAAAGACAGTTAACATTTGAGAAAAGATAATGTATAAATAGTGAGTATATACATTATATTAAAGATGTGTAAAACTATAAAAGTAATGAGTAGCGATTAAAAATCAAAACAAGTATGCAATAATAATAGTACCTAGTGTAGACAATAAAACAAATGTTAGGTCATATTTATATAGGTAGAAAAAAATTCAATCTTGTTAAGAACATATAGGATAAGATAATATAGTATCATAGAAATTAAATCATATAAAATAAGAGCACATAAGAAAATTTCATAAGAAAAATCCAAAATAATAAATGAAGAAAAATAGTGGTTGCAATATTAATTTAATAAACGGCAATTTAAAACTCGACAAAATACGTAAAGTAATAGTAGATATAAACGGGTAAACATAAAGTGACATAAATATATGAAAGATGAAATTTTAAGTTTGAAAAACAAGTTTAAAATATCAAGACTAAGGAAGATAGACAAATAATAAATATTAAATAATTTAATAACATAAGAAAATATTTATTTGAAAAAAATATTGAATATGTAGAAAGTAACATGATAAAAAATCTACAAAATAATTTGAGAGGAAAGTGTGTAAGGTATCATGAATGACGGTCCAAGCTACCACGCTTCCACTGCACCACTCTGATACCCAGAGGAAAATATGCTCGCATACACTCTCATATCCATGTATACGAGAAAACATCATGAATGAAAGTCAATAACTACTGCATTCACGACTCCAGCCATCCAAAAGAAAAGAAAATATCAGTGCATAGAGCAACACAAATGTAAATCACTTACATTTAAATCTCTATAGACTGAAACTCACACTCTAGTGTCCACAGGAATAATATTGTAACTACTCAATAAAGTGTCACGGGTTCTAGACTATAGTTAATGATCTTACTACTCTTCCTAAACAAATTTTTAGTCTATCAAGTTCGGATTTACTTGGGTTAGCCGTAAGAGTCGGTTCCCAGCTAGCGGTGGTCCGAAGACGCTTAAATACCGTGTCGCTTAGGGTTGTTTACACCTGGTTGACAGAAGGACTCTTTTGACTTGTTCCCAAATTTATCGTCCCTTTTTATCGTTCCTTATAAACTTGTACTACTTGTGAAGCATGCTCTGATACCATCTGTAACACCCCGAATTTCAAATAAGGATAAATTCCAGATTTCACAGGATCTTTACTTCACTTCGTACAATTTTACAAGGAATCTAAAACTTTTTATTCACAATACATCAGAGTTTGATTACAACTTGGTTTTACACAGCGGAAGAATGAAATTTACAATAAAACATTTACAACACCTTTAGAATAAAACAACACCAGCATATCCACTTTATAGCTTCATGAATAGTCCATTACGTGCATGTCAATCTGTGGGCACGTCAGTCACTCACAACTGACGAAATGTTATACACGGCTATCCTCTCTATGCCGGGAATAGTATAACGATCTCATACTTTAACAAATCACAAAAAGATTGAATGAACAAATAAAGTGTCAAAAGTGATTATTCTAAATATAAGTGTATGTCATGCCTTAATGCCTAATGCACACAATTCTACACTAGGATGACACTAATGCACACTTGTTCGGATTCTATGCATCCCATACTACATAGGTCCGAGGGCAAGCGCCTACGTACTCCACATTGAAGGGTTCGATCCCTCGCCATGAGACTACCCAGTAATAAAACAAGTTTTGGAGTTATTTCACAGATACGGATCTCAGCCTCCCTGGCTTATATTAACAGATCCCAGCCTCCCTGGCTATTATATCGTGATGATAATCCCGTAAATGCCCTTCCAGCCCCGGTATATACATATTCTTTGGAGTATGGTAAACATCCGTCGGCTACCCTAAGTCCCGGATAAAATACAGTCCATCTCCTATGGGGCAACCACAGTCCACCAACTGGGTCTATAGCCACGGAGATCCGCCGCCGACTATATAGAAGCACCCATTTACGTTTGCACAATTCTATTACATCTTCACTTAAGTGCCTAATTATTTTTAGTTCAAGACATGAATATGTTATCACCCTAGAATCAGTTTTACCTCATACCGGATTTATTCACAAAATACGAGATCGCCCGACGGCATTATCTCAAAATCATATCAATTCTTTCTTTCAAAATTACCGGTAACCGAAGTCTTACTAATTCTTAATCATAATCTTTCATGTACAAGAAAAACATGGGTACACATACCCTTTAATAATCATGTCTTAACTTAAAATAATTTCTTCTTTCAACTTAATCACAAGTAATCATAGTCTCATCATTATTCATTATCTAGTCATCCGTTCACATTCTTTATAAGCAAAGGAATAATTTCTTTTAAGAACACAATTCTATCACATGAGATTTCATAATAAAATCAAGCCATTATAATGTCTCACTTTACTTAGAATATTCTTCGAACAAATAAGAGTAAAATTCTCTTCAAGAAAATCACTTCACAAAAGTAATACTTTACATTTCTTCTTAAAACATATAAACCTTGTAGTAAATATGAAGTCTACATTATACAATGCACAAGTAGCCGAACAACTAGTTTGCTACAGTTTGCTTGGGTACATAGGCCAAATATTTTCGAAAGTGGACCAGTTATGGACTAACTTTGGTAAATATTTTCAAAAGTGGGCCAGTCGGGTAAATATTTTCTACGGTGGATCAGTTTCGGAAATTATTTTCTTTTTACCCTTTTCATCATCCCTTCCATTATCCCCCCGTGCACGTGTGCACGTGTATAATACTAGTTATTATAATCATATACATGCTTATAATATAACATTCCTGAAGGTATCAATTGGTTCGAAATAATGTATATGTACCCATATGTTAAAATAATTATGAACCATATTGCAAAGTACCAAATAAACATGAACATCCCGGAATTTAAACTAAATTATGGCATATCGTAAATGATGTACCATGTTTAATATAATTATAATATTAGCCCTTATGCTAATAAATTTATTAAAAACATTTGTTATGGATAATTATTACCAATACAATAATTCTTTCCAAAATTCTATATGAATTTTCACAAAACTAATTTATAATTTCTAGCATGGTATTTCTACAACTAGAAAGTAAGAAACCATCCACTTTACTAAAAGAAAAATTTCTTTTTAACCATAATGAAATCTCTTCCAATAATCTCATAATTACTAGTTTCTACATTTGCACATTAACAAGCTAATGAAAGTTTCTCCTTACTTTTTGTTCTCATTTCTAAGCAACATGACAATGTTTTGTTTCTTAATAATATTTCTACAATTTAACATACACAAAAGCATGAATTTATTTTCTAATTATCATATTAAACTTATACTATTCATTAAATAGCATGCTAATGTATGATAAATAATCAATCAATTTCTTTTTCTCATTAATCCCTAACATGATTTAATTTATTAATCATACATGAACTACTTATCATTCTCAACTCTTACCATAGCTTAAATCATATAAGAAATTCCATACTACTCATTATTTATTACTTAGCATGCATTATTCTAAATTAGAAAGTATGGGGTCACCCACCTTTTGTTTGAAGGTTGAAAACTACAAATGAATGGCTCCTTCTTGCTCCTAGCAACTCCTAGTCCTCTTCTCCTCCTAGCAAATGCTCCAAGCAAGAGATCCTCCAAGCATAATGCTCTCTTCTCTCTTTCTTTTATTCTTCTCTTTCTCTTATTTATTTTATTTTTGGTGTGAAAAAGAATGATAAATGAGTTGCTATTTATTGGACAATGCTAGGGACTATATTGCAAAATCTCCCACCTAATAACTTCTCATTTTAATTCTCTTTTTAATTCTCACCTTTTCATTTCTCAACTCCTAAAAACTCCCATCTCTTCACCTCCTTATAACTCCTACCTCTTCTAATTCTTAACTCCCACTCTCCACTCTCTTCTCACATTCATTTCCTTCTCCTCTCATCCAAAAACCAAAACCGGTCCTACACAGCACAAGAGAGGAACCGGACTCAAGTATGTGGTTTTTCACACCAAGTGGGCCTCCAATCACAATTCAACTTCTTACTAATCTGAATATATATACACAAATAAATCCATTCATACCCCATTTATGCCAAGACCAAAGCCAATTCAAACTGAACTGTGTCCAAGCCGTGGGCCTATTCATACACTATTTCCAAACACAATCCAACAGCAAAGTACACTATTGGTTTTTATATCAAAAGCTATTAACCATATATTAACTTATATGTATACAATACTAATATATATATACATATACTACTATTTATATTATTTGAAAATCACGTGTGTTATACATACTCCGAAATTTATTTTGAAAAACAAATGCGTTTACCGAAAACACGTGCATCGTGCGTAAAATATCAAAATGCGAAAATCGACTTTATTGATGAAAAATTATTAAATATAATCGAAAACAATATAAGAAAAATTATATTTACTAATTTATATATATTTCATGATGAAATCACAACACGTAGAAAGCACGTGCATTATACGTGTAGAAAATCGAAAAATGCATTTTAATCAAAACAAGGGAAAAATAAATTTTTGTTTTATAAAATAGATTTCAATACATAAAAATAAATAATTTAGACCTATAGAAAATATTATACGTAGTGGTGGAAACACGTGCATCAAAACACGTAAAAAGCACGTAAATCCCAGGGATTGAAATATTATATTTTAGTTGACTGAAATCAATACGGAAAATGTATAAATAGTACGAATCCAAAATATGTAGTGAAATACATTACAAAATATACGTGCGTAACACCCAGAGACAAAATTGTAATTTCAATTTTGCGGGGTGTTACACCCATACTATATAGGTCTGCGGGTAAGCGCCTACGTACTCCACAATAAAGGGTTCAGTCCCTCGCTATGAAAACTACCCAGTAATAAAGCAAGATTTAGACATTCCACGAGTACGGATCCCAGTCCCGGAGTACACCGCCCAACTGTTATATAGACTCCTCATCGTGCGAATCTCCCGCAAGTGCCCCTCTAGCCCCGGTATACGTATATGCACTGGAGTACGACAAACTATCCGCCCGACTACGCATAGTCCCGGATTTCAAAAACTATCCGCCCGACTATTCATAATCCTGGAGTACATCGCCTGATCAATCATTATAATCCCGGATTTCAAAATAAAATTTGTCTCCATCGGAGCAACCTCAGTCCCGGAGTACACCGCCTGACTGGGTCTATAGCCACGAAAATCTACCGCTGACTATATAGAGGCAACCCACTTACATTTGCTCAGGTTTATTACATCTTCACTTAAGTGCCTAATTATTTAGTTCAAGACATGAATAGATTTCCAAGCCTAGAATTAGTCTTACCTCCTACCGGTCTTAATCACAAAATCCATATGTCAAAATTATATCTTAATTCTTCTCATTTGAACATTGCCGGTAACGAGGTTTTACTAACTCTAAATCTCAATTTTTCATGTACAAGAATCATGGGTATTCATACCCTTAAATAATCAATGTCTTAAACTTATCATATTCATGTCTCTAACTTATCCATAATTTGTCCCATGTCTCATTAAGCATTATTCATGGTTCTCTTATTTGTTCATAGTTCATTCATGAATCACACAATCATAATTCCATTTACAATTTTTAAACACAGGAAATATCTCCCAAACAATCAAATACAATCTCTTCAAGAGAAAATAATTCACATAATATATTTCTTTTACTCTTCAAAGGAAAACCATACATTTCTATTCACAAATCTTCAATCCTTACTTACTTTCTATCTCAAATTTTCTTTTTTAAACTCTTAATTTTCATATGGAAAATTCTGAAACTATTTTTAGTAAGTTGTAAACCTTTTATAGAAATAGTAGAATCTTTCTCAATTTTTTATTTGCACTAAAAACTCTTCAAAAAAAAATTCAAGATTTTATAAAAAAAAGTTGGCCACAGGTTTCGAACCTGTGACTGCACAGCCCGCGCCCAAACCCACACCCGCTAGCCATTGAGTCCAATGGACTCTGGTGATACAAAGAGGCAAACTGAGCCTCTTGTACTAAAGTTCATTTCTTAGATTTTATTCAAAAAATCAAAATGAATAAAAGAAGGGTGTTGCCGAGTTTCGAACCCGTGACCGCAAATCATACTGGCACTGCTATAGTAAAGGACTTAAGGTGCGCCGTGTAACCAAGAAGTCCAAGCACATTTACTTAGACTTATTCAAAAATGTTTTTGTTCATTTTGTTCAGAAATCGATTCTCTTTTCCCAAAACTTGTTTATCAAAATTTATCCATTCTTTTAGAATTTTGAAACACAAATCTCTCTTGGACTGAGATAAAAGTTAAAACAGTAATTTAAAAGTTCAAACTTATTTTTAGAAATATATCTTCACTTTTAAATAATTTTTCCTTTCTTTTTTGTATACAAATTTTCATCTTTTCCCAAATCTCGAAACTAAAATCATGTTTAGCAAAACTAGTTCATATATTCTATTATAATAGTTAAAATTTTTGATAAAACAAGCATATCTCTTAGTAAATCATGAATATCTCAAAGAATCTTATTCAAGCAAAAATTTGTATTTTTCAACCTATGTCGACATAAAAGTTATTTTTCTCTCTTTTTTTTCTTTCTTTCTTAATCATCATGTCAAAAATATATCATTCTTTACCAAGTTCTAAAAGAAAATCACACATTCAACAAAACATACAAATTTGCAAACATTCTAACATGATTCATATAATTACTTTCTTTAGTTGAACTCTCTTTTTAAATTAGCATGGTAACAAATTATTCACAACTTCTCAATATGATCATTTCATACTATGCTAGCATGGATTCTACTTATATCTCATTCAATTTGTACCACTCATTTTAAACTAATTAGCATGCAAGTCCTACATTAGAAAGGAAAGAGATCACCCACTAACATAATGTTGATTTATATACTAACATAGCATCTTTCATTACAACCAATGTATAGATTTGTTCTACTTCATCATATCAAAATAATACTCACTTATCATCAATAGCATGCATGGTTCTAAATTAGAAAGCATGAGAACACCCACCTGATGTGAAGCTTGACCAATTGAAAGGAAGGATGGGAACACTACTTCTAGCTCCAAGACAAACTCCTAGCAATGGCTTCTCCTCCTAGCAAGCTCCCCCTCCTAGCAATGACTTCTTCTCTCTAGCAATTCCTCCAAGCAAAAGGACTCTCACTCTCTTTCTTTTCTTTCTTTTCTTTCTCTTACTCTTATTTGTTTTCTTTTGGTGTGTGTGGAATGAGAAGAAATGAGTGCTATTTATAGGTCTAGGTTAGGGTCTCATTTGCAAAGTTTCACAACCTAATAAATTATTCGAATTTAATCTCCATCTCTTCATTTTCTCAACTCATCCTTCAACCTCTCCAATTTTCCTAACTCCCAAAACTCCCAACCTCTCATCTCCCCACTCCTACAAGCCTTAACTTTCTCATCTTGCCCAAAAAATGGTCCAAATACATTTGTGTGTGCATGCACACATGCACAAACAAATATGAACACATTTCTATAACTTTAAATGTGTACAAAAAGTTGTAATTTGTCATGTAATAGTCCAAGTTCCACTTAATTTGTGTTTTTATTAGTGGGCTTGCTACATGGGCTCATTACTAATTAATTTATTTAATTATCTAGTGGGTCTTCTCCTAATGGGCTAGATTTTAATCTATAGGTCCATGGATCAAAGGAAGGCTAATTAGAAAGTTATGCATGCTAAAAATTAGTAAATGAGAACAATAAAATGAGAATAAAAATTTTCACGTGCATCATACGTGCAAAAAATCGAAAAATGCATTTTAATCAAAATTAGGGAGAAATAAATTTCTGTTTTATAAAATAGATTTAAATACATAAAATAAATAATTTAAATACATAGAAAATATTGTACGTAGCGGTGGAGACACGTGCATCAAAAACACGTAAAAAGTACGTAAAATACAGAGATTGAAATATTGCATTTGAGTTGACACAAATAAGATAAAATCCATACGGGAATTGCATAAAGAGTCGGAAATCAAGATATATAGTGAAAACACGTTACAAAATACACGTGCGTAACACACAAGGACAAAATTGTCATTTCCAATTTTGTGGGGTGTTACAGGAGAGAGGTAAAATCGAAAGACTATCAGCTTCGTCAAAAAGAAGACGAGAACCAATTCTCAGAGTAGGGGGGTTTCTCGTCGAAGAGAGAGAGAGAGATCGATCGAGATTCGAAGTAGGGTTCGATCGACGAAGAAAGAGAAAGCGGGAGGGATTCTCAGAGTTGGGGGATTTCTCATCGAAGAGAGAGCGAGATTGATACAGAAGAGAGAGAGAGAGATCGATCCAGATTCGAAGTAGGGATTCAACCTAGGCCGTTGTTCCCAACAACGGCCTAAGTATGTACAAGTGTTTTTCCAAACACTTGTACATACTCAGATCACATCTTCCTCACTTCTTCGTCGACTCTCTCTCTCTCTCTCTCTCTCTCTCTCTCTCTCTCTCTCTATATATATATATATATATATATATATATATGGAGCTCGTGATATTTAAAACCCAAACCATAGCTCTACTCTAACCTCATCTCTCTCGATCTGAAAACCCTAGCTCTCTCTTGCTCGTTGCTTCTTACTCAATCTCTCCCTTTTCTCACACTCTTGCCATCTTCCTTTGAAGATCTCGATTACAAAAAAACCCTAACCCATACGAAATCTCCCCAACCCTAAAATCCTAATCCTAAAAAAATTATCCAAACCCTACTCCCCTTCCTTTCTCTACAGCAGCGCGCAAGGACCTCCTCTATCTCCTCTCCGAAAACCCTCACTGTGTAATATTTTAGTAGATCTCACTAGGTTAATTGATTGAAATTTTTTATTCAGTGTTTGAGTGTAAAATTTGTATATTATGCGTAGCTAATTATAGATTAGGTAATTATAGTGTTGTTGTCGATGTAGTATTAGTTGTTGTTGTTCGTTGTTAGTAATAGCGCACAGAGAGATCCAAAAATTATGCAATTTTGCGAGTACGTCGGGCTCGCCACGCACAAGCCAACGCAACTTGTAGAAGTGTGTTTGGATTCACGGTTTGAAGTGTACGGCTGTGTATCGTTTTCGACTATTTTCCGTGAGTGGAAGCGATACATCGGCATATATTGCAAACCGTGAGTCAAAACTCACCTCTACAAATTTTGTTGGCTCATGTGTTTTGTGTCCATCCTACTCCAAAAGTTTTGGAATTTTTTGATCTCGTTTGTTGGGATTTCTACCGTATATCAAACATCAATAACAACTAATGTTTGAATTCTATCGAGGGACCTTTCAGTAGGAAACGACATCCAAAAAATAAAAAAATTTGCGACCATGTCGGGCTAATCGCTCCCAAGCCAACACTACTTGTAGTTACGAGTTCCGACCCACGATTTGCGAGCTACGTCAATGTATTGCATTGTTGGCATTTTTCATGAGTGAATGCGATAAACGGCCGTATCTTGCAAACCGTGGGTCAGAATTCGCTTGTACAAGTTGCGTTGCCTTGTGTGCGGGGAGCCTGACCCAATCACAAAGTTCAGTTTTTTTATCGTCAATTGTGCAGTTTTCTCATGAATTTTGTTATGTTTTGAGCGAGTTTTCAATAGAGAACCCACTTGAAAAATTCGTAATTTTGCAAGTAGGTCGGTCTCACCACTCACAAGTCATAAAAACTTATAGTTGCCAGTTGTCACTCACAGTTTGCTATATGCGTCCGTGTATCGCATTTCTCTCCTTTCCAAGAGTGAAAGCGAGCGAGACACAGCCATATCTTGCAAACCGTGGATTGGAACTCGCTTCTACAAGTTTCATTACCTTGTGTGCGGCAAGCCGGACCCAATCACAGAGTTGCATATTTTTTGGACGT
Source organism: Hemerocallis citrina (assembly GCA_017893485.1). Taxonomy (NCBI): domain Eukaryota; kingdom Viridiplantae; phylum Streptophyta; class Magnoliopsida; order Asparagales; family Asphodelaceae; genus Hemerocallis; species Hemerocallis citrina. Next base: position 54,673,786 of record CM030368.1, read on the forward strand.
CGTTTGTGAGGTTTTCTCACGTATTTTATTTCGTATCTATATATATATCACAATCATTTGTTAACAAGCTATTTTATATATGATGTGTGTATTAATTTATGAAATATATATATATTTTTCCCAGATGAACAGCGATACGGAGAGTTCGGCTGTCAGCGATAATTTTGTGCGGGTAGAACCAATCATTGATTCCATGCCGTTAGTTGAAGAACATCTAAAACCAAAGTTAGGTATGACGTTTCCAACTGTAGTTGAGGCTGAAAATTTTTATTCGTCATATGCTCGATGTGGGGATTTTGCAATGCATAAGGGTGGGAATAAATTAAAGGAAGGAGTGAAAGTAGATAAGTCATATCTGTGTAATAAAGCCGGATCGTCGCCGAGTCAACATAGTGATGGTAGACGGGCAACAAACTGTAGAATGGGTTGCAAGGCTTGCGCTCGTGTAAAATTGAACGAATCAAGTAATATGTGGGTGTTATATTCATTTCATGAAGCACACAATCACGAATTCACTCACCCGGTAGAAGACATCTTTTGCCCCAAAACCGTTCTGTGTCAAATACAGATAAAAGGATAATAGATCAATTCAACCAAACTAATATACAGACATGTCGACAAATGCTCTTCTTCGAAAGTGCTAATGGTGGTCACGATCAAGTAGGATTCACCGAAAAAGATGTTAGAAATTTACTTAGAGACTCGCAAGAAGCATTGAAATGACATGATTCGAAAATGCTAATTGATTTTTTCGAATCTAAGAAACAGACAAATCCTTCATTTTTTTATGACATTCAAGTAGATCTCGAAGGGCGGTTCTCACATTTTATGTGAGTTGATGGTATTTCTAGGATGAATTATCAAGAATTTGGTATTATACTTTGCTTTGATGCCACGTACAATACGAACCGGTATGGAATATTATTTGTTCCCTTTGTTGGAGTGAATCAACATAGGCAATCGACTTTATTAGGAGGTGGGTTCATTCCAAATGAGATGGCCTCTTCATTTGAATGGTTCTTTGAAAAGTGGTTAGGTGTTATGAATCGTGCTCTATTCGGTATCGTCACCGATCAAGACCGTGGGATCGCCACCGCAGTGAAGAAAGTTTTTCCCCAGACTCGGCATCGTTTTTGTATTTGGAACATATTGGATAAGTTACCCCAGGAGGTGCGTATATCGAACGATGTAGACAAGTTTAGGGAATCATTGAAGAATATGTCATCTACAATTCGAATATGTACATGAATTTGTAGAAAAATGTATTGATTTCGCAATACGGATTAGAGAATAACAAATGGTTGAATGATCTATTTGATATCCGTAAAAAATGGGCACCCATCTATGCTAAAGATTCTTTTTGGGCTGACATGTTGAGTAGCCAACGGGTTGAGTCATCGCATTCTGTCTTGAAGCGTCATACAAAAAGAAATATTCCTTGCATGAATTTGCCGTCATCTTCGACCGTTTTTTGGGAAGGCAAAGACACGATAAACTGAAAGAAAATCATCGTAACCGTGAGAATAGACTGAAGTTGAAGAGCGAATGGGCTTTGGAGGCCCAAATGGCGAGAACATACACTTTGAATTTTTTTACAAATTCCAAGATGAAGTTACAAAAAGCTTCATGTACAATGCGACATTCGTTGGCGATCTTGAGACATCGGATAGTTCAACCTTCATGTGACACTCTGTGGGGAATTAGAACCGGCTCGCCTTCTTCAGTTATGCAAACTCAACCGAATTATTATATGTTCTTGTTACTTCTTCGACTTTGTTGACATTCCTTGCAGGCATATTTCAGCGGTTCTTCGGTTCAGCCATCACACTTCCCTACCGAATGTATACATTATAAGAAGATGGACCCAGGAGTGATGAGAAAAAGTTATAAATATGTTCCAACCGAACGCAAAACTAAGAATTTTGCTTCTCGATATTGTGAGTTAAGCTACCACGCAAAATAGATTGTTGATCTAGGTTGTTTTCCAATGAAAGTTACAAATACACACTAGAGAATTTGCAGAAGATCATTGACGATGTCTCTATGCTACAACCCGGATTGTGTGAATAACCCGAAGAGGCCTCACAACCGCATGATAGTATAGAACCTCATGGTAGTACACAACCGCATGGTAGTGCACAACCTTATGATGAAGGAAGTGGACACGTAGCTACACGTGTAAAGGACCCACGACAATGCATGACAAAGGGAAGGCCTTGTGCCAAAAGATTGAAGCCGATAAGAGAGCAACTTCGCTTTAAAAATCGAGACAGTGCCGAACATGTGGCATTGTGCAAGTGGATCATGATTCTAGAAATTGTCCAACGTTATTTGAGGGGTAAGACTTGTAATTTCTTTGGTTCTCCCTTTTTTAAAATTTATTATACTTCATTTGTGGTAAATGAATTTGTCACTAACTAAAACTTATCTTTGAATGAAGGGCAATCAATCCACAAGAAGTGAATTCATCCGATGAAGAGAGTTCCGACGAGAGATATGATGATGAATTGTGAATTGGAATTTTTTAATGTACAGTTTCAGTATGTTAGATATTGATGCAATAATTTGGCTTTTTTTGTGTAAGATTCGTTGTTAATTTTAAATGTTGTTGGAACTCAAGTGTTGTTGTTTTGTGTTGATTGTTAATTTTGTTGTTGTTGTTCTTTTTGAGTTTTTACTGTGTTAGTGCCGTTGTTAATTGTATATGTTGGTGGGATTCATGTGTAATTGTGTGTAGAATTTTTTTTTGAGAATGTTGTGTAGCAGCATGCAGCTGCTGTGTTAACTATTCAATATATATATTTTTAAACCAAGGCCGTTGTTATAGACAACGACCTTAGTTGAAGACAAAGGCTGGAGCAACAACTCACCAAAAATCCAAATTTTGATTTTAAAATTAAGGCCGTTGTCTCCAACAACGGCCTAAGTTTTAGATAAAAATTGGAATTTATGATTTGCTCTCTGACTTGGCCAAGCTAAAAGGAGCAACAAGTCAGAGAGCAACCAATTTTTCTTTTTAAAGCTAAGGCCGCTGTTTCCAACAACGGCCTAAGTTATATGAAAAATATTGTCATATTTTGGGTTGCTCTCTGACTTGGCCAAGCCAAAAGAAACAACAAGTCAGAGAGCAACCAATTTTTCTTTTCAAAACTAAGGTCGTTGTCTAGGTTTTAGCAAAAAAGTTGCAAATTTTTGGGTTGCTCTCTGACTTGCCCAAGCTAAAAGAAGCAACAAGTCAGAGAGCAATCAATATTTTTAAAAAAAATTAAGGCCGTTGTCTCCAACAATGGCCAAAGTTATATTGAAAAAATTGGAATTTTTTGGCTTGCTCTATGTCTTGGCCATGCCAAAGGGAGCAATAAGTCAGAGAGCAATTTTTTTTTTCCAGAACCTAGAACAAAGGCCTAGGTTTTAGCAAAAAAAATGATTTTTTGGGATTGCTCTTTGACATGCCCAAGCTAATATGTAGCAACAAGTCAGAGAGCAACAATTTTTTTTTTATAACTTAGGCCGTTGTCTCCAACAATGGCCTAAGTTTTAAGGAAAAATTTGAAATTTTTGACTTGCTCTCTGACTTGGCCAAGCTAAAAGGAGCAACAAGTCAGAGAGCAACCAATTTTTCTTTTCAAAACTGAGGTCGTTGTCTCCAACAACGGCCAAAGTTATATGAAAAAAATTGGATATTTTTTTGTTGTTCTCTGACTTGGCCAAGCTAAAAGGAGCAACAAGTTAGGGAGCAACCATTTTTTTTAAGCTAAGGCTATTATCTCTAACAATGGCCTTTCTAATATGAAATTTTGCAAAATTTTTATTATGCTTTTTACAACTGTCTCTCAACTCTTTACGAAAAGTGCCTCTCAAACTCTACACAAAAGACATTCATATGCTTGTATATCGTTTATATATTTTATTAATTTCTATTATTAGCTACCTAACTAACCAATATACAATCGTTAAGGTTAAATGTTTAAAAAAATAACAGAAAATAAAAGATGATATTTTCATTCGTAAAATTCAATTTTTTTTTTATATTTTTACCCCTAATATGTAATTTCTTCTGGAATACGTATACCTATCCAGTTTAACACCTAACCTCTAACCTCTAACCATACCCCCTAAAGCAGTTCATACACTCACCTGTAACCCTACTCATAACCTAAACTCACCGGTAACCCAACCATAACCCTACTCATAACCCTACACTCACCCATAACCCTACCCATAACCCTACACTCACCCGTAACCCAACCATAACCCTACTCATAATCATACACTCATCCGTAACCCTACCATAACCCTACTCAAAACCCCACACTCACCTGTAACCCTACCATAACCCTACTCATAATCCTATACTTACCCGTAACCCTACCATAACCCTACTCATAACCCTCCACTCACCCGTAACCCTACCGTAACCTTACTCAAAACCCTACACTCACTCGTAACCTTACCATAACCTACTCATAACCCTATACTCACCCGTAACCCAACCATAACCCTACACTCACCCGTAACCCTACCATAACCGTACTTATAACCCTACACTCACCTGTAACCCTACCATAACCCTACTCATAACCCTACACTCACCCATGTTAACACTAACCTTAACCTTACCCTAACCCTAACTGAAATATTATGGGTTTGGGGGGTATGGTTAGGGGTTAGGTGTTAAACTGGATATGTATACGCATTCAAGAAGAAATTACGAATTAGGGGTAAATATATATATATAAAAATTGAATTTTACGAAAATAAAGATCATCTTTTATTTTCTGGTATTTTTTTAGCATTTAACCTTAACGATTGTATATTCGTTAGTTAGGTGGCTAAAATAAAAATTAATAAAATATATAAATGATATACAAGCATATGAATGTCTTTTGTGTAGAGTTCGATAGACACTGTTCGTAAAGAGGAGAGACAATTGTAAAAAAGCATAATAAAAATTTTGCAAAATATCATATAACAGACAACGACATTAGTTTTAAAAAGCAAAATTGGTTGCTCTCTGACTTGTTGCTCCTTTTAGCTTGGCCAAGTCAGAGAGCTACCCAAAGAAATTCCAACTTTTTGGCTAAAACCTTGGCCGTTGTTGGAAACAACGGCCTTGGTTTTATTAAAAAATTGGACTCTTACTTGTTGCTCTTTTTAGCTTGGCCAAGTCATAGAGCAACCCAAAAAATGCTAACTTTTTGGCTAAAACCTAGGGCGTTGTTGGAGACAACGGCCTTGGTTTTATTTAAAAAAATGGTTGCTCTATGACTTGTTGCTCTTTTTAGCTTGGCCAAGTCAGAGAGAAACCCAAAAAAATCCAACTTTTTGGCTAAAATGGCCTTGGTTTTATTTTAAAAATTGGTTGCACTCTGACTTGTTACTCCTTTTAGCTTGGCCAAGTCAGAGAGCAACCCAAAAAATTCCAACATTTTGGCTAAAACGAAGGCCGTTGTTGGAGACAACGGCCTTAGTTTTAAAAAGAAAAATTGGTTGCACTCTGACTTGTTGCTCTTTTTAGCTTGGCCAAGTCAGAAAGCAACCCAAAAAATTCTAATTTTGTGCCCAAAACCTAGGCCGTTGTTGGAGACAACGACCTTAGTTTTATTTTAAAAATTGGCTGCTCTCTGACATGTTGCTCCTTTTAGCTTGGCTAAGTAAGAGAGCAACCCAAAAAATTCCAACTTTTTGCCCAAAACGTAGGCCGTTGTTGGAGGTATTATTTTAAAAATTGGTTGCTCTCTGACTTGTTGCTCCTTTTAGCTTGGCCAAGTCAAAGAGCAACCCAAAAATTCAAAAAAATACCTAGGTTGTTTGTCTTCAACAATGACCTAAGTAAAAATAAAAATAAAAATTAATTACAAGTTAACACAGGAGCTACAACTGCTACACCACATTCTCCACAAAAAATCCTACATACAATCTCATCAGCTACTTTCTCCAAAAAAAAATTCTACATACAATCTCCAAAAAAAAGCTATATTCTCCAAAAACAACAACAACAACAACAAAATTCACAATCATCACAAAATAAAAACTACATCACCAACAACTAAAACTAACGATATCTCAACAACAACCACAACAAGTTCTATCGATTACATTCAACAAAAAAATTTTTACTCCAAGTAAAAGACTGTATCGGGAAAAACTCAAGCACCGGGCGTGTAAGTCTGTGGTGCTCGCCTCTTCCGAGCAGGTTGTCGTCGCCGGATAGAGGATGACGCCGGTGCAATTTCTTCTTCTTCTCCCTCCTCTTGTCTGTCTCCAACAATACCTTCTTGATGCTTTTCTACTTGCTCTTCTTCTTGAGGTGGAGATGTAGCATGATATTGGCATTGTTGCTCCAGGCCAGATAGCCTACCCCTCATGCTCTTACGTCGCTGTTGACGTACGGATTTATCCAAATAACATTGCAAAGCTCCACCCTCTCCCAAAACATCTAAATTGCTATGACATGAAGAGAGCATCTTCTGCGCGAACTTCTTCATAGGTTGGGCAGCATTACTTTTGATTACCTGCGTGCATTCTTTTGCCATGTCCCATATATTATCGATCTAAATCAAAAACAAAAAATATATTAAACACATTCGGATTTGTAAACAATTTAATCACTTTTAAAATAAGGAAATATCAATAAAATTTAAACATTATACTCACTAATGTACGTATAGATGACACCTTTGGTTGGAACATGGGCTGTGAACTAGAATACGCGGGTGGTGGTTCAATCTCCCTCTCCTCAATTGGTAGTTGAATACCAGCAGGTAGTTATGTATTGGGAGAGATATACAAACGTGTAATAAATCTGTACCATTCCATGTACTTCGTTTGCTGCGTGCCATCGTACGGTAGAACATCAACAATTACGAGTTCAGATTGTCGCTCATTCCATACTGTAACATGAACACAGTGAAAATCTGTCCAATCATGGGTAGGCATACGACTGATACCCCTCACAGCGTGTAACTCAAAGTTGTATAGGTTTGCGCATATTGGGGGTAGATTTTGTTGAAGACCGAATTGCCGAAGGGCTCTGTCCGGCCGCGGATGCTCCACTATACCGAAGTTGATGAGTGGAGCCGTCGTCATCCACAACTGTGACCCGATCTGCAGACTGGTAGTATTCTTCCCACCCGCTCGGGTGTATACTGCACCAAAATCACAAACTCTTCTCGTAGTTGGTCGAGCTCGTCTCTGTAGTAAGTTAGCACACCTTTTGGACTGTCTCTATAACTCCGTCTACTTGCCCAATATACACCTAAGGGTGCTAAAATATCAACATTTGGTGCTTCGGCCATCCAACCATTCGCCGGTCTCGTAATTCGGGGATGACCCAAGTGTAGACGCTCCCATGACCAAATCTGTAACAAGACCATTGGACCGGTCATCTCGGTTCCATATAATGCAACCGAACACAACGTCCTGTACAACGTTGCTAATGCACAACTTCCCTAGATGTACCGGCCAGCTAAGCCTAGATCGGCGAGCAATCGTAGATACATAAGCGGTACGGTATATCCGGATGAGTTAGGCAGGAGAACCCCTCCAAGCACCGTTAGAATTTATGCTCATGTGTAGCACTGTACATCGTGGTCGGTCGATGCATCGTTCAACCTCCCTTCAAAATTTTCTTTCAACCAAAATAGTCAGAGTGATTGTCCGACAAAAATATTCCTATCTTCCGCATCCTCCTCATCAAACTTTATACCGAGGAGTTCATTACACAACTCTATCTTATCAAAGTTTATATTACCAGTCACGGCCATCCCATCTATTGGAAGACCAGAGATCATCGCTATATCCTGTAGCGTTACCGTCATCTCTCCGATCGATAGATGGAAGGTGTGCGACTATGGCCTCCATCGCTCGACGAGTTTCACCTGATCCATCATACTAATTCTGTAGAAACTGGCCGGAACTAGGTACTCGATGATACGTGGGTGCACCGTCATAGTTTCGTGAGTGCGGAAATTACATCTCCGCGTCGTCCCACCCCACACTGCCTCGGATCTGTGGCGGTCTTGCAAGGTGAGTTCACCTTCATATATTGGTCCTCGACCGCATTGTGCTGCCGAAGAGTATGCACCAACCTACACCAACACATTGTCGAATTATTATTAGTGTAGTAACAATACCACTATATACAAAATCCACAATAAAAATTAATAGTTCTCTTACTTCTATAGAATGTTCGCCTCGACCACTAACAGATGACCTTCCGGTTCCTCTCGTTCTAACCATTTCTCTGTAAGATAGTTCGCGTATATAAAACAATTTGTTCACAAGAAATCGACATATATATAGATACGAAATAAAATACATGAGACAACCGCAAAAACAACTTTCAAAAAATACAAAACTTTGCGATTGGGTCTAAATTGCCGTACAAAAGCTACCGCAACTTATAGAAGCGAGTTTGGACTAACGGTCTTCAAGATACGGCCGTGTATCGGTTTCACTCTTGAAAAAAGAGCGAAATGCGATCCACGGACGCATATATCAAACCGTGGGTGAGAACTCGCAACTACAAGTTGCTTTGGCTTGTGAGTGGCGAAAACGGCCTATCCGCAAAATTTCATAATTTTTGAGTCATTTCTCTATTCAAAACTCGTTAAATACATAACAAAATTCATGAGAAAACCGCATAAATGACGGTATAAAAAAAAAACTAAACTTTACGAATGGGTCAGGCTCCCCGCACACAAGGCAACACAACTTATACTAGCGAGTTCCGACCGACGGTTTGAAAGATACGGCCATGTATCGCTTTCACTGTTGAAAAAAAAGCGGAAAGTGATACATTGATGTATCTCGCAAACCGTGGGTCGGAACTCACAACTACAAGTTGTGTTGGGTTGTGAATGGTTAGCCCGACCCACTCCCACAGTTTCGTATTTTTTGGATTTCGTTTGAGCAGTTTTCTAGTGAGATCGTACTAAAAAGTTTCGAGGTAAATGTAAGTTATTTCATATACGCGACAATACAACACAAACGAAATGGAAAAATTCCGAAATTTGGCTATTACATCTGGCACACCAAACACAAGCCAACGCAACTTGCAGAGGTGAGTTTCGACTCTCGGTTTGTAATATATGATTGTGTATCGCTTTATATCCATTTTATTGCAAACCGTGAGACGGAAATCGCCACTACAAATTGTGTTGTCTTCAGCATGGTGAGCCCGACCAAGTCCTAAAATTTTGGAATTTTTGGATCTCGTTTGTTTACTTTTCCTATATTCTACAACCACAACTAACACTACATCTACAAAAATGTCGACAAAATATATACAACACACATGATAAAAAAATTGTACACTCTTTAAATTGAAGACTACTACTGTAACACCCCGTACTTAAGCGGGTATATATATAATATTATAATTATATATATATATAATAAATAATAAAGAGAGTGATGGTTGGTTCGTTGTGGCCTATAGAGGATCCTATGGGGCTATGACTTGATTAAATTAATGATGAGCCGATAGGATTGGTCTATGAGGCATATCTTGATATTTGCATGGAAAATAAGAAGAATGCATGCATGCATGGTTAGTGACGGGAATGGCTTGGGGTGAAAAGTCCCATATCGGAAAATGAATAGGAGTGTGTGAGATTTATTAGGAAACCATATGATAAAGGATTACCTATACGGTTAACCCACCTGTTGATGGTGCCTATGGTGGGCATGGCTAGAGTTTTGTGTCCGTTCTTTCACGTGCACGCATGCATAGCCGCGTGCGCTGCTGAGCCGGGTTCGGGGCATTACAACTACGCATAGTACAAAAAATCAAACTCAAAAATTGAAAAAATAATCAATAAATTAACATAGTTCATTATACTAAATTGTGAAAAAGTGACTACCTAGTCTAAAGAAAAAGGGAGAGAGTTGTTGATGTGAGGAACCACTGCTGTAGACGAACAAGTCGTAAAGTCTAGGGTTTCCAAGAATTTGTGCTAGGGTTCGGGTGAGTTGGGGAGATTTCAGATTGGGTTAGGGTTTAGGGTATTCAAGAAGGAGAGATAGATAAAGATAGATAGGGAAGAGGGGGAGATCGAGATTGAGTGAGAATCAACGAGCAAGAAAGAGCTAGGGTTTGTGTTTTCAATATCGCGAGCTCCAGATAGAGAGAGAGAGAGTCGACGAAGAAGTGAGGAAGTTGCGATCTGAGTATGTACAAGTGTTTGGAAAAACACTTGTACGAACAACGGCCTAGGTTGTTTTTTTTAATAAAAAAAACAACCTAGGTCGTTGTTCCCAACAACGACATAAGTATAATTTTTTTCAAAAAAAAAAAACTTCACGCCAAAAAAATGCTAAGTCTGAAGCATTTTTTGGCGTGAAGTACCGAAAATGCCCCTCCGCTCAGAGGGGCTCTTAGTGGGAGATGAAAGCGGGCTTCGATCTGAGCCGTTGATCACGATCATGAGCGATCCAACAGCACGATCTTGATCAACGGCTCAGATCGTTGTTTTCCAACCCATTGAAAACGAACCCATTTTCAATGGAGCATTTCCCATATACATACATACATATACATATATATATATATATATATATATATATATATGGGAAATGCTCCATTGAAAACGGGTTCGTTTTCAATGGATTGGAAAACGCAGCTCTCAGCCGTTCGATCGATCTTGATCTTGATCAGCGGATCAACTCAAGATCCGCTTAAGTCTCCCACTAACGCTCCAAAAAGCGGAGGGGTAATTTTGTCACTTCACGCCAAAAAACGTTTGGAACTTAGCATTTTTTTGGCGTGGAGTTTTTTTTGTCGAAAAATTCACTTAGGCCGTTGTTTCCAACAACGGCCTAGGTTGTTTTTAAAAAAAAAAAAATCATACCTTGGCCGTTGTTTCCAACAACGGCCTAGGTATGTACAAGTATTTTTTCAAACACTTGTACATACCCAAATCTACCTCACTCTGTCTTTGTCACACACACTCTCTCTCTTTCTCTTGAGCTCCCGAAACTCATCCCAAAACCCTAGTTCACTCTCCCAACTCCTTGGCATCGATTTTTTTGCCTTCTCGAACTCCCCATCTTGTGGAAAGCTCTGTATCTCTCTCTCTATCTCCCGAATACAACAAACCCTAATTTAACATCAAAACTCCCAAATCATCTGAACCCTAGCACAAATTCCCTTCCTTTCTCTACAACAGCGCGAAGCGGCTTCTAACATCTCCGCCAACTCTCTATCTCTCTCTTTCGACCAGGTATTGACTTAATCCCAATTTACTATAATGAACTATGTTAATTTATTGATTTTTTTTCCAATTTTGGAGTTGGGTTTTTTTGTATTAGGCGTAGTAGTCTAGTCTATAATCTAGAGAGTATATAATTAGCTCTGATTATGTATGTTGTATATATTTTGTTGACATTTTCATAGATGTAGTGTTAGTTATAGTGGTGGAATATAGGAGAAGCAAATAAACGAGATCCAAAAATTCAATTTGTACGAGTAGGTCGAACGCGCCGCGTAGAAGGTAACGGAACTTGTAGAGGCGATTTCTGTTTCACGATTTGTGAGATACGTCCGTTTATCAGTTTTATTCAATACAACGGATATAAAGTGATACACGGCCGTATCTTTCAAACCGAGAGTCAGAACTCACCTCTGCAAGTTCCGCTGGCTTGTGTTTGGTGATGCCCAAATTTAAGAAATTTTCCTTCTCGTTTTTGTTGTTTCGATGCGTATATAAAAAACCTTTAATCCACCTCGAAATTTGTGGAATACGTTATGAATAGAAAATTGCTTAAACGAAGTCCAAATAAAACGAAACCGTGCGAGTAGGTTGGTCTTGCCACTCACAAGTCATACCAACTTGTACATGCGAGTTCCGACCCGCAGTTTGCGAGATACGTCAATGTATCGCTTTCCGCTCAGTTTTCAATAGTGAAAACGATACACGGTCGTATCTTTCAAACCGTGGGTCGGAACTTCCATGTACAAGTTGCGTTGGCTTGTATGCAGGGAGCCTGACCCAACGGCCAAATTTTGGAATTTTTGCATCTCGTTTATGTTGTTTTGACGCGTATATGAAAAAATTTCAATCTACCTCGAAACTTTTTTAGTACAGTCTCAATACAAAAATACTTAAACGAAGTCCAAAAAATATGAAACGGTGCATGTAGGTTGGGCTAACCATTAACAACGCAACGGAACTTGTATTTGCGAGTTCCGACCCACGGTTTGCGAGATACGTCAATGTATCGCTTCCCGCTCTTTTTTAAAGAGTGAAAATGATACACGGCCGTATATTTCAAACCGTGGGTCGGAACTCACTTCTACAAGTTGCATTAGCTTGTGTTTGGTGTGTCCTAGTTGACGGCGAAATGCAGGAATTTTTGCATCTCGTTTATGTTGTTTTGACGCGTATAAGAGAACTTTTGAAATTTTTGCATCTCTTTGGTTTGTGTTTGCTAATTTTCGGCAAGTAATTAATTTCATATATGCAAACTTTGTTACAGAGAAATGGCTAGAACGAGGGGAACCGGAAGGGGAAGGACATCCCAGGAAGCACGGGGGAAACATTCCACAGAGAATGTGAGAACTATTAATTTGTATTTTCCCTAATTTTGTATTTAGTTATATTGATTTCAGACTAATAATAATTATGTTTTTTGGTTCGTGTAGGTTGGTACATCCTCTTCGATGATAGGACGTCGTGGTCCAGGACCAATATATCCCGGCGAACTGACCTTGCAAGATCGCCACAGATCCACGGCGTATGGGGTGGGACGATGCGGAGGTGTACTTTTCGTACCCACGAGACCATGAAGGTGCATCCACGTATTGTTGAGTACCTAGTAGCGGCCGGTTTCTATGGAATCAGCATGGTGGATCAGGTTAAACTCGACCGAGCACTTCTCTCGGCACTCGTGGAGCGCTGGAGGCCAGAGTCGCACATGTTCCATCTACCGGTCGGAGAGATGACGGTGTCGCTACAGGATATAACGATGTTATCCGGTCTTCCAATAGATGGGTTGGCCGTGACGGGTAATATAAACTTTGTTAAAATAGAGTTGTGCAATGAACTTGTAGAACCCCATATTTTCAAACATTATTTTAAAGATTTGAAAATGAATTAAAATGATTTTCTGGAGATTTAATAAATATTTTCCAAAGATTTATCTTTTTACACGTGCAAACCACGTGCAAATATTTTTGGTGTAAATAACCAATTTTATATTTTTAGTAAATTCTCCTAATTATAATGGAGTATATTCTAAAATTTGGGATCTTTTTGAGTAGAGAAACTATTTTTATAAATATCTCGAAAGAGAGGGGCTTTTATGTAAAAAGCCGTTTGGATCTTAAATAAATTATGAAAATTCATTTTTACTGATATTTTGGTTTTCCATGGTTACCATTTAATTTTAAATATATCTAGATTTGATTTAAAGTCGATTTGGTGAAGATTTAAACAAAAAGGGTGTTTTTGCAAATATGGAATTTATGTAAAATCTTATGCAAATGTTTTTCTGGAAAGTAAAAGCCAAATATTTTGATTGGAAAATATAATATATGTTATTAGATATTATTTTTGATTTTTCTGGATTTTTATGAATATTTTATGATGTACTTGCAAATATTACAAAAGGGAGGGCTTTTGTGCAAAATAGCCACCCTGAGTTGTAAATCCAAATTTTTCTTATTTACTGGGCTGTTCTGGATTGTTGGACAACTCAGTGATAAAAATATTTGATTTGGTTTTGATTTGGTTTTGATTTAGTTAACCTATTTTAACTAAGAAAAGGTTATATATGTAAAGTTATATTTTGGAAGGACTATTTTGCAAATGCATTTCTAAAACCCTAATTCCTTAATTCTGGCCTGTATAAAAGAGGGTGTGCAGCCATCATTCGCTGCACAACACAAGTTTTATTATGTTTTTATTTTCTTGGTGATTGAAGAGGAGGTCTTGGATTCTTTGCAAAAGAGAGGCTTTCTTGTTGGATCTCTTCATTCCTAAGGTGAGTGACATGTTTGTTGTTTTGTGTATTTTGCATGTATTGTTTTGTTAATTTGTTTATGTATGTGATTTGGTACGATTTGATTGTTTAATCTATGAATGTTTGTTGGATCTGGGATATTGAATTGTGTTGCTAGAAAGCATGTTTAGGGTTGAATATGATTATGTATATTATGGATTGGATGAAAAATTGGATCTCGTGAAACCCTAGTGGTATGTGACTACAAATTTGATTATGGTTATGAGTTGTGGTAGAAATTCAGATTTTTGAGATAATTTAATGGAAGAGTTATGAATCAAGAGATCTTGACATGAAAATTGGAGAATTTAGAATTTAGTTGAGATCGAGGAAATACACCCAAATTGGGATTTTTATTGAGTTTTGATAATCAGATGGTTTGGATCAGAATATGAACTATTTCAGCGATCAGTAAATTATTTTAAGAAAACCCTATTTTGATTATATGCACAATTTATGTTTTATTTTGAAGAAGTTCATCAAAAAGTTATTTTTATCAATTCAAGTGGTTTTTGATTGGTTTATATGGATCTTTGTATATCCTGTAAGTTGTATTTGATCATATCAAAAATATACTTTTTAAAGATTTCGTTTTGTAAAGTAAATTTATGTATCGGTTGATTGTGCACAACCAAAACTATGCAGTCTTTAGGCCGACAGTCGACTGGCATGACCTTTCAGTCGACTGGTACGACTCGGCTGCTATGATCTTTAGTTTTCCTAAAAATCCGTTCTGGACAGTCGACTAAGACCCTTTTCAGTCAACTGGCACACTTAGAATTTATTTTTCAAAGTTATCGTAGATTCCTCTCTGGTAAGTCGACTTATGACTTTTGCAAGTCGACTTATAACCCTTAGAATATTTTCTTAAGAATTTCTAGAGTTTCTCTCTGGTAAGTCGACTTATATTCTCTGGTAAGTCGAATTATGACTTTTGTATGTCAATTTATATTCTCTGGTAAGTCGACTTATGACTTTTATAAGTCAACTTAAAATCTCTGATAAGTCAACTTATGTCTTTTATAAGTCAACTTATAACCCTTAGTTTATTTTCTTAAAACTATGGAATTTTCCTTTCTGGACAGTCGACTTATGTTTTCTATAGTCGACTGGTACTGATGTATCCTTATATCTATGAATGTTCTTTCGAGTCATTGATCTCCGGGGTTGGATATATTCTGCGGTATTGAGATTCACTGATAGTGATTGATAGCCGGGTATCCGATCTGCGGTGTTGAGAGTGACTGATAGCCGGGTATCCGATCTGCGGTGTTGAATATTTTGATCTATAACTACTTGTATCCTTTTCTTCTATTGAACTTATGTTTTCAAGATGTTAAGTTAAGAATTTATGATGGAAGTTTGGTTTAGACATTTGAGTTTGAGTCTCTAGAGGGTGTGTGTGACCCTAGTATACCGGCGGTTGAGTTAATTAAGTTTGGGCCTGTCGAGGCATTTCAGTTGTTCAGTTGTTGAGTTAAGTCCGGTAGAGTACACCAACTCTAGGAGACTTGTTCAGAAATTAAATAACCCTAATTAATAAGGACATGCACTAGTGGTAATATGATGAACGGGAACATGGGTTATGGACCTCGGTATGTTCCGCGGTGTTGAGAGTCATTGATCTCCGGGGTTGGGTATATTCTGCGGTATTGAGAGTCACTGATAGTGATTAATAGCCGGATATCTGATCTGCAGTGTTGAGAGTGATTGATCTCCGGGAGCGAGGCGACGCGCATGTGGTAGTTTACCTTTATCTCGTAGTAGTCATCGTATTAGGATTAGTTGCATAACGAGGGGTTATCCCTATGTCATAGAGATCGTTAAGGGCTTGCACCGAACCTATGTAGAATGGGATGCATAGACTTCGACAAGTACGTATTAGAGAGTCCGCATATAGAATTTGTGTTTTCTTGACTTGGTTTTATGTATGTGGTTTCCTGTTTTCTACACTTGACACTTAGTTTAGTTTCACTTGTTGTTTACATGTTTTCTTGCTATGTCATATTTTATGTATTCTTGTTTATTACCTGTTGTTTAAGAATTCATGCTTAATGTTCATTTATGTTATTTGTTTTTATGTCACTCACACCATTTATGGCTGACCCCTGTAGTTTTGGGGGTTAGGAATCATCTCTAGCCTCATGTGATACAGGTTGTTGCTTAGAGTTTGGAGGCTTGGATGCTTGAGATAGTTTTGAGATAAACTGACGTAATAGAGCTATGTGTAAAATTTTGTAAAAAGAAGTGTTGTAAAAAGAATGTTATAATTCAAGGTGTTTTGTTTTTCGCTGTGTTTGTAAATGATTGTTGTAATAAAAGTTTGGAATAAAATTATTTGTGTTTTTAGGTTATGTGTACTATTACATTGAAGTTGATGCTGGGTTTGTGCCACGTATTTTCTAAGATATCATATTAGAAATTTGGGGCGCTACAGAACTGCTCGGTACAGAGTTTGATGAGGCAGCCGCGGAAGATGATATTTTCCAAGGACAATCAATCCGACTATCTTGGTTGAAGGGACGTTGACCAATGCATCGCCCGACGACTATGTACAGTCCTACACCGGAGCCTACATTCTAACGGTGATCGGAGGGGTTCTCTTGCCTAACTCATCCGGCGATACGGTGCACCTCATGTATCTACGATTGCTCGCCGACCTAGGCTTAGCTAGCCGGTACAGCTAGGAAAGTTGTGCGTTGGCAACACTATACAGGTCGTTGTGTTCTGTAGCGCTAGATGGGACGGAGATGACCGGACCGATGGTTTTGTTACAGATTTGGTTATGGGAGCGACTGCACTTGGGTCGTCCCCACATTAGGAGACCGGCAGACGGTTGGATGGCCCAACCAGAAAATCCTGCTATGTTAGCACCCTTAGGGATATATTGGACTGGTAGTCGGAGTTACAAAGCCAACCCCAAGGGTATAATAACGTACTACAGAGACGAGCTCGACCAACTACGAGAAGAGTTCGTGATTTGGGTGCTGTATACACCCGAGCGGGTGGGAAGACTACCGCCGATGTGCACCACCGGGTCGTAGTTGTGGCCGACGACGGCTCCACTCATCAACTTCGGTATAGTGGAGCATCCGCGACCGGAGAAAGTCTTTCGACAGTTCGGTCTTCAACAGAATAGTCCCCCAAGCTGCAAAAACCTATACGATCATGAGTTACACGCCGTGAGGAGTACCGGTCGCATGCCTACTCATGATTGGGCAGATTTCTATCGTGTTCACATTGCAGAATGGAACGAGCGACGATTTTAACTTGTAATTACCGATGTAGAAGAGTACGATGGCAAGTTGCAAGGGAAGTACATGCAATGGTACAGATCAATTACACGTCTGTACATCTCTCCCGATACAGAACTACCTGCTGGTTCAACGAGAAATTGAGTAGAGGAAGATTGAACCACCTCCCGCCTATTCTAGTTCACAACCCATGTTCCAACCGAAGGCCACAGCTATACGTACAGTGGTAACTACAATCTTCATATTTCTTTTAATGTTTGTTATATTTAAAGATCATGAATTGTTTAATTTACCAAGTTTGTGTAATTATTTTTGTTGGGGTTTTTTGATTTAGATTGATAATACGATGGACATGGCAAAATAATGCGCGGAGGTAATAAAAAGTAAAGCGGACACGGCTATGAAGAGGTTCTCTCAGAGGATGCTCGCTTCATGCTGTACCAATTTGGATGTTTTGGGAGAGGCCAAATGTTTGGATCGAGCTTTAAGTTTACCGAGGGGCCGACGTAAAAGCGTGAGGGGTAGGCCAGCTGCATTGATGGGGCAACAACGGGAACGTGAGCTGAGAGAACAACAAGCTTCAACTTCACATCCATCTCACGAACAAGAGAAGGAAGAAGAGAGTGAGGATAGGGTTGTTGGAGACGTACAACAAGAGGAGGGAGGAGAAGAAGAAATCCCCGAGTCGCCAACCACGTTCCGGCGTCGAAATCCTGCTCAGAAGAGGCGAGCACCACAGCCATACACGCCCGGTTCTTAGCCAATACATTTTGTTTGTTGTAGTTTTTTTTTTTTGGTTTTATCCCTGTTGTAATTTAACTAGTGGAAATTGTGGTTCGTTAGTTTAAGTGTAGTTGATGTTGTTGTTATTAATTGCTAATAGTCAATTATGGTTGGTGATTTTGCCGGCTGTAGATATGAATTTATTCGGAGAGTGTAGGTGATGGCAAAGTGTTTGGAATTTGGTAAAATTTTTAAGTGTAGCAGCTTCAGCTGCTGTGTACACATGTAGATTAATTTATTTTATTTTTTTAACCTAGGCCGCCTAGGTAGTAGGACTAAGGTTGTACAATTTGTCTTGCTCTCTGACTTCTTGTAGTTAAAAATAGCAACAAGTCAGAGAGCAGCTCCCCTATATTGTGTATACCCTAGGCCGTTGGTAGACCAAAAAAATAGACAATTTGTCTTGCTCTCTGACTTGTTGGAGTTAAAAATAGCAACAAGTCAGAGAGCAGCTCCCCTATATTGTGCATACCCTAGGCCGTTGTTTCCAACAACGGCCTAGGTAGTAGACCAAAAAAATAGACAATTTGTCTTGCTCTTTGACTTGTTGGAGTTAAAAATAGCAACAAGTCAGAGAGCAGCTCCCCTATATTGTGTATACCCTAGGAAACAACGACCTACGTAGTAGACCAAAAAAATAAACAATTTGTCTTGCTCTCTGACTTGTTGGAGTTAAAAATAGCAACAAGTCAGAGAGCAGCTCCCCTATATTGTGTATACCCTAGGCCGTTGTTTCTCAACAACGGCCCAGGTAGTAGACCAAAAAAATAGACAATTTATCTTGCTCACTGACTTGTTGGAGTTAAAAATAGCAACAAGTCAGAGAGAAGCTCCCCTATATTGTATATACCCTAGGCCGACAATGGCCTAGGTAGTAGACCAAAAAAATAGACAATTTGTCTTGCTTTCTGACTTGTTGGAGTTAAAAATAGCAACAAGTCAAAGTGCAGCTCCCCTATATTGTGTATACCCTAGGCCGTTGTTTCCAACAACGGCTTAGGTAGTAGACCAAAAAAATAGACAATTTGTCTTGCTCTCTGACTTGTTGGAGTTAAAAATAGCAACAAGCCATAGAGCAGCTCCCCTATATTGTGTATACCTTAGGCCGTTGTTTTCAACAACGGCCTAGGTAGTAGACCAAAAAAATAGACAATTTGTCTTGCTCTCTGACTTGTTGGAGTTAAAAATAGCAACAAGTCAGAGAGCAGCTCCCCTATATTTTGTATACCCTAGGCCGTTGTTTCCAACAACGGCCTAGGTAGTAGACAAAAAAAATAGACAATTTGGGGTGCTCTCGACTTGTTGGTGTTAAAAATAGCAAAAAGTCAGAGAGCTCCCCAATATAATGTTTATACCCAGATCAAATGTTACACGTTGTTTGCTTTTTTCAATTTTCTCTTCACTCTTTACGAACAATCTCTGTGGAACTTTATACAAAAGATAGATGATAACTTGGTTTGTATAACATTTATATGTTTTTTTATTTTTTAATTTGACTACACCTAACTAACCACTACATAATCACGATGTTTTAATATCTACAGAACACCCCAGAAAATATAACAAAAACTATATCATTCGTTAGGGTCAGGGTTAGGGTTAGTGTTAACGGGGGTTAAGGGTAGGGTTAGGGTTAGCGGGGGTTAGGGGTTTGGTTATGGTTATTGTAGGGTTAAGGTTATTGCAAAGAAGATATTTGCGGTAAGATCTTGTTTTGGTTTATCATTAATTACGTTAATATTTGTAGTTGGGAGTTGATAGGTAATAAGTTTTCAGTAAAGAGTTTATAGATATTTAAGTTCTATCAATTCTGTTTATGACCAATATATAACTACTTGTTTGTGTTATGAATGGAGCATTAAACTCTTTTCAGTTAGTACCAAGCATTCAGAATTACTGAAAATTAGAAGAAAAACAGTATAGTCACATGTGTCTGTCCACTCTTTACGTACATTGTCTTCTAAACTCTACAAAATAGACATTCATATGTATATTTTTTATTTATTTCTATTCATAGCCACCTAACTAACCAATATAAAATCGATACCATCAAACGAATAAAAAAATTAACACACATTAATTGGTATTTTGTTTCCTAAAAATCAATAAAATATGATATGTAGGTTAGGTTTAGGGTTATTGTAGGGTTAGAAGAGTAGGGTTATGGGTTAGGGTTAGGGTTAATGTAGGGTTAGGGAATCCATTCTTTTTCTCTTCGTAGTAGAACAAGTTCAATATGGGAAAAACCTAAAGTACATAGCCACATATAGCCTACCCCACATGTAGCCTATATTTGGGGAAAAACACATGTAGATTCCCACATGTAGCCATTATATCGGAAAAACCACATGTAGATTCCCACATGTATAACCTAATAAGTTAAGAGATTAATTCTTCTATGTCTGGCTTGAATAATAATGTATAATCTTTAAAATCCTCGTACATTGTTTACAATGAAAACGTTCCTGAAGACATTCTCCAGACATGCAACTGGAAAGAATTCCACAAGATTGGGAAGAAGAGGTGTGAACTTCTTGCAAATCCAAAAAAAGTTCAAAGATTGCTTTAGATTCAGTTCGCTTTAGAGCACAAAGTCATCAGATCCAATTACTTGGCCATCAAGAAATGGATCTGATCACATGTAGTAGAACAAGTTCATTATGGAAAAAACCAAGTGTAGATCCCCACATGTATGAGAAAAACCATATGGAGCTTCCCACATGTAGACCATACTTGGAAAAATCCACATGTACAATGAAATAGCAGACACATTTTTTAGATAATCTCACATGTACAAGCCGTTCATGAGAGAGATTACGAACAGAGTGGTGCAGATTCTCTGTTAATAGAGACTGAAGGGAAGGTGCGGATTCTCTGTTAATAGAGACTGAAGGGAAAGTTGTAGAATGGGAGATAAGGTCAGGATAGAGATGAAGAAGGAGAATTAATGGGATAGCTGACGTTAGCACAACGCAAGACTAGGTCCTAAGTTAGCTTGAATCATCCTTAGGTAGCTTAAATCATCTGGTTCTTATTTTATATCCTCGGTCCATGTGCTTTTCCCCACATGTAGCCTATATATGGAAAAAACCACATGTAGATCCCCACATATAGCCTATATATGGGAAACACCACATGTAGATCCCCACATGCATGTACAACAAGACCAATACGGATGTGGAATCTCGTCGTGAAGTAATTGTGTGCAGTTCTTCGAAACGCTGTGATGATGATGATATCCCTATTGGAAAAGACTAAGTTCGCTTTAGACCGCCACGCCATCAGATCCAATTACTTGGCCATCAAGAACTGGATCTGATCACATGTAGTCGAACAAGTTCATTATGGGAAAAACCACATGTAGATCCCCACATGTAGACCATATATGGAAAAAACCACATGTTAAGTCTATGTCGAGGAATGGAGTGTTCATTTTATTTAGGATAACACCAGCCTACTATTATTGCAGACACTTCAAATTGGGCATCACATGTAGTAGAACAAGTTCAATATGGGAAAAACCTAAAGTACATAACCACATGTGGATTCCCACATGTAGCCTATATATCGGAAAAACCACATGTAGATTCCCACATGTACATCAAGATCAATATGGAAAAAATCACATGTACAAACCCAGATGTAGTTTTCCCCACATGTATAAACCAATAAGGTAAGAGATTAATTCTTCTATATCTAACATTTTCATGTCGAAATACGAAGAGGTGCGAAATCCATGTAATGCACTCTTCCGGAAACACCATTCCAAAATTGGATAACCCATCTCCGAATATCAAAAATATTCAATAATAATGATGGACAAGAAGAAACCAAAAAAAAAAAAAAGATTCGGTTCGCTTTAGAGCAGAGAGCAATCAGATCCAAGAAAGAAGGGGTTGTTGCAAAACCCATCGGGTACGTGATTTCCCAAGACTCATAAGGAGACGCAGTCTGGTTCTTTTGAATTTGAAGAGTATCCCAAAAAAGTTCAAAGATTACTCTAAAACACTTCCTGCAACTGTTGCTTCTATGGAAATTTTGGATGTGGAATCTCGTCGTGAAGTAATTGTGTGCAGTTCTTCGAGCAGTTGTGATGATAATGATATCCCTATTGCTTCACGTAATAACAGAGTTCGCTAACGGAAAAAACCCCTAACCCTAACCTAACCCCAACCCTAACCCTAACCTTACCATAAATGTTAGAGTTTTTTTAATTTCCAAAATGGATGTTTATGAATTATTTTATATTGTTTTTTGTACATAATTAACCATCATGATTATATATTGATTTGAAAGGTGGAAGTAATGGGCAAATAAAAAAATATAGCTAAACGATATACAACTGTAGATCATCTATTTTAAATTTCCACAGAGACTGTACGTAAAGACTAAAGAGAAAATTTGTAAAAACCCCACAAAAGTTTATACCTAGGCCGTTATTAGAGAAAACGACTTTAGGTATTCATATAAAGGGGTTCTCCATGACTTTTTTCTTTTTTTCAAGTATTAAGGTACAACCTAGGCCGTTGTGGGAGACAACGGCCTAAGGTATTTACTAAAAAATGGTGGTGCTCTCTGACTTGTTGCTCCTTTTGTCTACTCCAAGTCAGAGAGCACCCCAAAATCACAACTTTTTTGCTATAGTTATTTACTAAGGTATTTACTAAAAAATGGTGGTGCTCTCTGACTTGTTGCTCCTTTTGTCTACTCCAAGTCAGAGAGCACTCCCAAAATCACAACTTTTTGAATATGACCTAGGCCGTTGTTGGAGACAACAGCCTAAGGCAATTACTAAAAATTGGTGGTGCTCTCTGACTTGTTGCTCCTTTTGTCTACTCCAAGTCAGAGAGCACTCCCAAAATCACAACTTTTTGAATATGACCTAGGCCGTTGTTGGAGACAACGGCCTAAGGCAATTACTAAAAAATGGTGGTGCTCTCTGACATGTTGCTCCTTTTGTCTACTCCAAGTCAAAGAGCACTCCCAAAATCACAACTTTTTGAATATGACCTAGGGACAACGGCCTAAGGCAATTACTAAAAAATGGTGTTGCTCTCTGACTTGTTGCTCCTTTTGTCTACTCCAAGTCAGAGAGCACTCCCAAAATCACAACTTTTTGAATATAACCTAGGTTGTTGTTGGAGATAACAGCCTAAGGCAATTACTAAAAAATGGCCGTTGTCTCCAACGGCCAAACAAAATTTCACAAAATCACTGAGGCCGTTGTCTCCAACAACGGCCTAGGTTTTAAAAAATATATATATATTTACATCTGCAAGTACACCAACAGCTGATACAATTGAGTTACAAACCAATATTTATGTACAACAAATATTAACAAATGACACAAACAAACGATACTTAAGTCTCAAGAACATTTACAGTTACCAATCAAAGGTAATTAACCAAGTTGCACAAAGAGTTAAAAATATAACGAAACATTACATTTTATAAATTACAATTCACAGTGGATCGTCATATCTCGACTCAGAACTGTCTTCATCGGAAGGAATTACTTCTTGCCTTCATTGAAAGATTAGATTTAGTTAGTAAGAAATTCATTTACCACAAATAAAGTATAATAAATTTAAATGAGGAACAAACAAATAAAGTACATGTCTTACCCCTCAAATAAAGTTGGACAATTTCCTGAATCATGATTCATTTGCACAATGCCGCATCTTCGGCACCTTCTCGGTTTTTTATGCGGAGTTGCTATCTAATCGGCCTCAATCTTTTGGCGCGAGGCCTTCCCTTTATCGTGCACTGTTGTGGGTCACTAATGCATGTAGATATGTGTCCACTCCCTTTATCATGAGGTTGTGCACTACCATGCGGTTGTGAACTACCTCCAGGTTCGACACTGTCATGTGGTTGTGAGGCCTGTTCCGGTTGTTCACCTAATTCGGGTTGTAGCCGAGAAACCTCGTCAATGATCTTCTGCATATTCTCCAACGTGTATTTGTAACTCTCATTGGAGGAACAACCGAGATCGACAATCTATTTTGCATGGTAGCTCAACTCACAATATCGAGAAGCAAAATTCTCGGTATTGGGTTCGATTGGAACGGATGTATAACTTCTTTTCATCACATCCCTAGTCCATCTTCTTTTAATATATACATCCGGGAGGGATGTGTGATGGGAGAAACGAAGTACAGCTAAAATATGCCTGCAAGGAATGGCAACAAATTCGAACAAGTGACATGCACATGTAATAATTCCATTGATTTTGGATAATTGAAGAAGGCGAGTCGCTTCTGATTCTCCACAGAGTATCACATGGAAGGTTGAACTATCCGGTGTCTCAAGATCGGCAATAAATGTCACTTGTACATGAAGCTTTTTGTGACTTCATCTTGGAATTTGTAAAATATTTTCAAAGTATATGTTTTTGCCATTTGTGCCTCCAAAGCTCATTCGCTCTTCAACTTCGGTCTCTTCTCACGGTTACGATGATTTTCTTTCAATTCATCGTGTCTTTGCCTTCCCAAAAAACGGTCGAAGATGATGGCAAATTCATGCAGGGAATATTTTTTTTTCTGTATGATGCTTCAAGGTAGAATGTGCGGACTCAGCCCGTTGGCTACTCAATATACCGGCCCAAAAAGAATCTTTAGCGTAGATGGGTGCCCAACTTTCACGGATATTAAATATATCGTTCAACCATTTGTTACTCTCTAATCTATTTTGCGAAATCAAAATATTCCACTTTTCTACAAATTCATGTACATATTCGGAATTGTAGATTACATTCTTCAAGGACTCCCTAAACTTGTCGACATCGGTCAAAAGATGAACCTCCTGGGGTAACTTATCCAGAATGTGCCAAATACAAAAATGATGCCGAGTCTGGGAAAAAACTTTCTTAACTGCGGCGGCGATCCTACGGTCTTGATCGGTGACAATACCTGATTAAGCACGATTCATAATCCCTAACCACTTTTCAAAGAACCATTCAAATGAAGAGGCCGTCTCATTTGGAATGAACCCACCTCCTAAGAAAGTCGATTGCCAATGTTAGTTCACTCCAACAAAGGAAACAAATAATATTCCGTAACGGTTCGTATTGTACGTGGCATCAAAGCAAACTACATCGCCAAATTCTTCATAATTCATCCTACAAATACCATCTACCTACATACAATGTGACAACCGCCCTTCGGAATCGACTTGAATGTCATAAAAAAATGAAGGATCCGTCTGTTTCTTAGATTCGAAAAAATCAATTAGCATTGTAGAATCGTGTCCTTTCAATGCTTCTTGCGAATCTCTAAGTAAATTTCTAACATCTTTTTGTGTGAATACTACTCGATCGTTACCACCACTAGCACTTTAGAAGAAGAGCATTTGTTGACATGTTTGGATATTAGCTTGGTTCATTTGATCTATTATCCTTTTGTCCGTATGTGACACGGACCTGTTCCGGGGCAAAATGTGCCTTCTACCGGGTGAGGTGAATTCGTGATTGTGTTCTTCATGAAATGAATATACCTACCTACGTATTACTTGCTTCGTTCAATTTTACACGAACGCAAGCCTTGCAACCCGTTCTTCAGGTTGTTCCCCGTCTACCATCACTATGTTGACTTGGCGACGACCCAGCTTTATTACAAAGATATGACTTATCTACTTCCATTCCCCCTTTAATTTATTCCCACCCTTACGCATTGTAAAACCCCCACAACGGGCATATGAAGAATAAAAATTCTCGGCCTCAACTAAAGTGGGGAATGTCATACCTAACTTTGGTTTTAGATGGTCTTCGACTAACGGCATGGAATCAGTGATTGGTTCTACCCGCACAAAATTATCGCCGGCAGCAGAACTCTCTGTATCGTTGTTCATCTGGGATAAAAATATATTATTGGTCAATTAATAACACATTATATATAAAACAGCTTGTTAACAAACGATTGCGATATATATACATACGAAACAAAATAAGTGACAACAAGTCGAAATGACCTTATATAAATACAAAACTCTTCTATTAGGTCTGGCTTGCCGCGCACAAGGTAACGGAACTTCTACAAGTAAGTTCCGATCCACGGTTTGCAAGATAAGGCCGTGTCTTGCTCGCATTCCCCTCATTCTTGAACTGAGGTTGTTGTTTGATAAACGGTACAAATCTGCACAAACGAGATCAAAAAATTCCTAAACTTTGGGAGTGGGACGGCGGTAAAATACATGGGCCAACCAAATTTGTAGAGGTCAGTTTCGACTCACGGATTGCAAAATACGCTGATGTATCGCTTTCACTCACGGGAATGAATTGAAAGCGATACACGGCCGTACACTTCAGACCGTAAATCCAAACACACTTCTACGAATTGCGTTGGGTTGTGTATGGCGTGTCCGACGTACTCACAAAGTTGCATATTTTTTTCCGCTTTGTACGCTATTACTAACATCGAACAACAACCAACAACAACTAATACTACATCTACTTCTCCAATTACACTAGAATTACCTACTCTATAAATACCTACGCATAATACAGCAATTGTACACTCAAACATTGGAGATAAATTTCCAATCAATTAGCCTACTTACAACTACTCAAGTGGGAACAAATTAGTACCTTTAATAATGAGGATGTTCGGGAGGCCGCAAAGTTGTTGTTGTAGAGAAAGGAAGGAGGGTAGGGTTTGGCTGATTTAGGGGGATTAGGGATTTAGGGTTGGATAGATTTTGTATGGGTTAGAGTTTTTTTTGTGATTGGGATCTTCAAAGAAAGAGGGCTAGAGACTGAGAATAGGGAGAAATTCGGTGAAAAGCAACGATCAAGAGAGAGGTAGGGTTTTCAGTTCGATAGAGAGACAGCTACGGTTTGGGAAATTGGGTTTATCGAGCTCCACTAGCGAGAGAGAGTTGTGAGGGAGATGAAGATCTGATTATGTACAAGTGTTTGGAAAAACACTTGTACATAGTTAAGCCGTTGTTCCCAATAACGGCCTAAGTTGAATTTTTTTTAAAAAAAACAACCTAAGCCGTTGTTCTAGACAACGGCTTAAGTTCCAGACAACGGCTTAAGTACATTTTTTTTCAAAAAATAAAATTCAATGAATTTTTCGACAAAAAAAACTCCACGCCAAAAAAATGCTAAGTCCCAAACGTTTTTTGGCGTGAAGTGACTAAATTACCCCTCCGCTTTTTGGAGCGTTAGTGGGAGACTTAAGCGGATCTTGATCTGATCCGCTGATCAAGATCAAGATCGATCGGACGGCACACAGAGAGAGAGAGAGAGAGGGTAATGTTCCGTTGTGCACTAGGTCTCCGTGTGCACTCAGCCTTCCCGCTTTCGTATCGACGATCCGAATCGTTCACATTGCTCTACACATCTAAATTAGTCTAAATATGTAAAATTAAATCATTTGAAATTTATTTGCCAATCTATTGAAGTGTTACAAAATTGTATGGCTGAAAATCGTTGTTTTTTATAGTCACGTGATGGATGGGTAAATAAATTTCAAATAATTTGATTTTACATTTTAGACTAATTTAGACGTGTAGATCAATGTGAACGGTTTGGATCGTCGATACGAAGGCGGGTAGGCCAAGTGCACACGAGTGCACGCGGAAGCCTAGTGCACTATGAAACATTACTCTCTCTCTCTCTCTCTCTCTCTCTCTCTATATATATATATATATATATATATATATATATATATATATATATATATATGTGTTGTTGTTGTTGTTCTCTTGAACCCAATTGCATTCCCTCGATATTCGATTATTTTGTTTAAATCCAAATCCTAATTCATTCGATAAAATTATTTGATTGGTTATTTGATTTATTTGTAAACAACCCAATCCCAGCCATCCTATGATTTGATTATTTGATTCTTCATTATTTGTCAAGCCCAAGCCAAGTATATTCTTATTATTTCGATTCATTAATGTATAAGTTCAAATCATATTCATTTATTTCTTCTCTTGTTGGTTATATATTTTAAGCCCAAATTATATTTCACTCTATAATCCTAATCCGTTTTATTAGAATACTATCATTGTTATTTTGATTATCTTCCATAGTTCTATTATTTGTATTCAAGCCCAACTTCAAGCCCACATTTGCATACCCAAAACCCAAGCCCATAATCCAAACCCAAATTCCCCCAACTGCACACACAACTCCACTCTCCATGATCTCCGCCTAAACCACCCACGAATCTCTCATTCTCATTATTATAATATTATTCCCCCCCCACCCCAATTCTTATACTTCTTCTACCCGAACACACACCCGCTCTCACCCTTCCTGCCGCACACCCTGCCTCCCTCTCCCCTGAGCCGAAACCCATCTCTCTCGCCGCAACCCCCCAATCGTCACCCTCCTCCACCATCAAACCCATCGCCACTTGACCAAACTCCCTCCACTGCCTCGACCTCACACCCCAGATCGCCATCTTCGAACGCCACCCCCCGCGTGAGCTTTTGAAGCCCTGCCATTGCCGCTTGCATCCACCGCCAATTGCCATCACCACAACCGTCAACAACCCCGATTGCTGTCGCTGCTGCATCTCCTTCTCCTCCACCAGTCACCACCTCCTGCGGGCCCCCACCATTGCTGCCTCTCGATCATAAATATCAATTTGTATGTTTTTGCCCTGCTGCTTTTTCTAACTTACAACGAGATTTGAACTTAATTGCAAATAAAATCAATTAGAATCTATTAGATAAGAATTGTAGTCCAATGAATATAGTTTCCCGGATTTCTTATGGATCCAGATTCCGAGTTGTAGGCTGCAAGTTATCACATTTTTTGTACTGTATGGTTTCTAATTTTTAGATTATTGATTTGAAGCACACTACCATGTTTTACTGACCAAAATATGGTGCTAACAGTAAAATAAAGACTTGATATTAACTAGAATGTTACTAGGCATGATTAGGAATCGATTTATAATTTTTGTAAGATTTTTAAATGAACTTACAGTTGATTTTTACATATAAAAAGTTGACCTCGAGCTGCTGTCAGGACAGTAGACCCATAAAGAAATGATTGTTAGACCTAGTTGCTGTTGTTAAGATGTATCATGTGAAGATGCATCGGAACCGGAAAGAGTATAGTTTCTAGAACTCCTGACGGAACGGAATTCTCTTTCTTGTAGCAGCAGGAAGGTTAGTTTTTGTACAACAACATCTTGCTGTCCAGTATTCGTATTTTTATGACTTTAAATATAAATATATTTGTTTCTTGCATTATGAATTGAAATACATTACATGCCTTGCATAGCCCTTGATCATGTCCTGATACCCGTTCTCATTGTCTCATCTTCATGTTTAATTATTGTAAAGAAATAACAAACCTGGGTAATAAGGGTAAGACCTAGTAGTGGACAATATAGGAAATGTACTCGGAAGGGGGTCCGTGTTTCCTAGAATTATTTATGTTATAAGTTATATGGAACTAAGTGCCACGTAGAACTAAGTGTCACGTCATGGATTGACGGGGGTTACCTTTAGAGCCTGCGAGGGTTACCTCTAGAGTCCATTTCCCGATTACATGATTTTCTGTTTAAATGATATTTGTTTACAAGTTATATGGAACTAAGTGTCACGTAGAACTAAGTGCCATGTCAGGGGTTGACGAGGGTTACCTCTAGAGTCCATTGCTTGACTACATGTTCATATTTCCTGCAAGACCCGAGTACATGACA
This sequence comes from Hemerocallis citrina, assembly GCA_017893485.1. Lineage (NCBI taxonomy): Eukaryota > Viridiplantae > Streptophyta > Magnoliopsida > Asparagales > Asphodelaceae > Hemerocallis > Hemerocallis citrina. The sequence continues at coordinate 54,703,496 of CM030368.1, forward strand.
TTATAGAATTCACAACTAGAGTCTAAACGTTAATATGTTTGTATGCACCACAACTTGTGGTATGAGACGCATGATTGCGTGCATTAGATATGACTGATAAAAGATGGATAGACTTAAGACTTACACTGAACACGTGTGTGACTCATGTTTACAAGTTATATGATTCATGTTTACAAGTGACATGTTTCCGGTTTATAAGTTACATGTTACCTGTTACATGTTTATATGATTTCTGTTTATAAGTCCAGTTGCATGATTCCTGGTTATATGACATGTTTTCCGTTATATGATTCCTTATTCCCGATTGGTTATATTTTGATACTTGTTCAGTTCTTGTTTCCTTCTTGTTACGTATATTGTTTATCGTTATCATGTTTGTTCCGTATTTGAATTTCCAGTTCTTATTGCTTTCCCTGTTATATCTTGTTTCGTGTTCCTATTTTGCTTGTACTACTTGCGGTCCATTACTTGCTCTAACATGTATCATCTATCTTTCTTTTGAGTAAATGTTATACAAGTACAGATAATGGGTTAATAGAAGAACTCGACATACTATTATTGCATTGTTTATTCTCGGACTTATTATAAATTCTTGTATCTCAGATATTGGTTATTGTATTATATTCTTGTTTCTGTGATTATTATTGTGTTGTCGAGCTTACTGATATTGTACAGCTTATTAATGATATGAGTTGGTATACTTATATCATTCGCTAAGCTTCAGTTACGTGCCCGTCTTTCCTTATTATGAGAAGTGGGGCGTGACAAGTTGACAAAATCAAGCTCAAACATCTTCAAAAATCCAAAATTAATTTATCGTCTCCACCATTAATTTCATTTTCTTGTTGCCATTTCCATAGTTTTTTTGAATGAGCTACAACGATATTAAATCAGCTTCAATCAGTATAAATAAAAAGGCTAAATATAAAAAAAAACACAAAATTTTGGGGCAGTTTAAAAAAAGTACACTAAGGTTTTTTTGTTTAAAAAAAGGACATAAAGTTCAAAAAAACTCCACTGGGTTAGTTAGGGTTAGGGTTAGGGTAAGGTTTAAAAAAATCACTTTCATCTTTCATTTATGTTTAAAAAAACTACATTCATCTTTTATTTGTGTTTAAAAAATATCACTTAACTAATCAGATGTTTAAATAAACACTCTCAAACTAACCGTAACCCTAACCCTAACTAACACAGTGGAGTTTTTTGAAACTTTGTGTCTGTTTTTTAAACAAAAAAATCTTAATGTATTTTTTAAAAACTGGCTCAAAACTTTGTGTCATTTTTTTATATTTAGCCAAATAAAAAATACAATACAATTTAGTATGCCGAATGACAATATTTGTGTTTGAACGAACCTAGCAACGAATAAAATATAAATATAAATGTTTGTATCATTAATTATTTCCTGAGATAACAAACAAAATTGATTATACAGTTCACATTGGTGAGCAGCTTTTTAGAAACAAATTAAGAAAGAAGATAAAATTAAATTCAAACCTCTTCAAAATCCCAAAATTAATTTCTTATCTCCATCATTAATTGCTTTTTTTTTTTTTGAGTTAATTAATTAATTGCTTTTTCTTGCTTCTCATTTTCTCAGTTTTTTTGAAGTTTTTTATTTTTATTTTTATTTTCGACTATTTTCGACACGTGTCTCTTTAACCCACCCTTTCCCCTCTCTTAATGTCACTCACTTCCTAAACCGAAAAGCCAAAACCGAGGAAGACGAAGCTCTCTCCTTCTCAAATCTCTCAAATATGCCCTTTTGCACGAATCTCTGAGCTCTATCTCCATTTTTAGGGTTGGCTCTGATTTCAAAGCAAGCCCAGATCTGTAATCTATCTAGATAAGTTCCCAATTCCTCTATGTTTGGTGCATTTTGCCCTAGTTTTAGTTGAATTAGGGCTTCATTTGGATCAAAGGTGGTGCTCTTCACCTTTTCTGAGGTGAATGTGGTGGTTAGATTGGTGGGTTGGGTTTGATTTGGTAATTTTTTTGAGGGATTTTGGTTTCTTAGTTTCTTTTGTTGGGGATTAAATCTTCAATTTTGGGTCCCCTTTTTTGAAGGTTAGAGTTTTTTATTTCATTTATTTATAAAAATATTAGTAGAGCTAAGTTGGGTTTGAAGGATTTGATGTTTGAGAATTTTTATTACTAACTTTGGGTCAAAGGGATTTATTTGAATTGCTATTTTTTGTTGGGTATCTTTATTGGGGTCACTATCTTTTGTTTGCCCTCTTCAATTGAGGGCATGAGTGCACTGGTCGTGAGTGCTCTAGGGAGTGATTTGGTTTATTAGTTGGTTTTGTTGCGATCGTTTGGACAATGGCGGAATTAAATAAGAAGGTTGAAGAAGGTTTGGATAGGGAAGAGGCCATGAAACTTTTGTTTGGAGAGAATTGTGCTTATTTGGCTGACGATGGGCTCGATGGGTCGAAGGAAGAATTCCAGATATTCAAGGAGATTTATCATAGAAAGAGTTATGGGGATTGTAAAAGAGGCGAAGCTATTCGTCCGAAAGCAGCATTCGGTGTGAATGGTCGTAATTCAATCTCAGTAGGCAGGCAGTTAATGGAAGATCCATTAGGAAAGTTAAATGGGAGTTTGAAACAGGTGGAGAATTCAGAGAACTTTCAAGAATGCACTTCTTCTTGTGTTGGATCATCGCTGAATGCCGACCCGTCAAAAGTTGGTTCTGATGTAGTTGTGAAGGGCCCTCTTTTTGAACCGGCAAACTCTCCAAACCAATTGGAGGCACAGAAGGAAGGAATTGAGCGGAGTCATACCAGCAATGCTGATGTGTTGGTCCTCTCGAACCCGCCAACTGATATGTCCACTAAAGTGACTCCGCAAGAGCAGTCGCACCATATAGTTGAAACTCTTCAGCGGGGCTTGTTATCTAGTCCTAACTTGCTTGATAGCCAGGGTGATATGGATGCGACTGGTGATATAGATGATGGTGTAGCTCCAAACTATAAACCCAGAGCTCGTCATGCTGTTGGGGAAGGCAAGTCTGTTACTTCTCCAGTTTCCGAGGAGAGTCTTGCTCCTAGAGAGACTTCAATGGCACTTGTCTGCTACAAACAAGGTGGCGAGGAATCTATGGGATTAAATAGGAATTTGAAAAGGGAATTGCCCTGCCGCCTTGAATCTTATGCACACCTTCTTCTCAAAGATGCCGGTTGGAGAATCGAGCATCGTAGACGGAATGATAGGACGAGACCTGCTTACTTCTTCATCAATACTGACGATGGAAGTGCTTCTAAAGCACTCACTGTTGCTTGGAAGGCATGCGGTGTGAGATTATCAGCCACTGCATCTGATTCGACGCTAGATGACAATGGAAGAGAGTGGTGGGATGCCGGTAGCTTTTGGCGGGATATGACAGATACACTTGACTACATTGAGAAGAATACTCGTGATCAAGAAAATGCTGTATCTCTACTTCAAAGATGGCAGCTTCTTGATCCTTTCATGGCTGTGGTGTGGATTGAGAAAAAAGTTGGCATTTTGAGATCAGGAAAGGGATTGAAGGCAGTGAAAAGTACGACAACTGTACTGGGTGAGCGTAAAAAGATGATCTTGGCAGATACAGGTACTGCCAGAGCAGTCAACAACACTGAAGAACTCAGCTCATGTTTGATCAGTGGCTTGAGTGCAGATCATAATTCTCACCAATTTAATTTGCAGTCAGAAATGCAATCTTCTGTCTGTATTTCATCCCGCCAGGAGTTCAATTCAATTGCCCAAGAAGTCCCCATCGCTGTTATGGTGGGTCCCATGACCACAAAATCAAAACAGAAGCGAAGATCTGCTGCAAAGTCAGAAAATGGTTTGGTGAAACAGGCACACAAGAAGTCAAAGAAGATCTCAGAAATTGAAGTGAAGGAAGCAAGCAAGATAGATGATAATGATGATAGCTGCAGAGAGGATTTTGCCGCCAAAATGGAGGGCGAGACTAATCAACAGCTTGCACTTATATGCCACCAGGAGTTTGTTCAAGAGCAGATGATCAGCGATCAGCATGTTTTATGTATTGATGAAGGGAATGCACCTGCCAAGGAGGAGATTCAGAAGAATTCAGTGAAGCCAGGAACGAGATCAGCTAGGCGGGGCAGCAAGAAGAAGGGTGATACAAATATACATCTGGAGGATAAACAACTTACTTTACTGGATGAAGCTGTAGAACACCATAAATTGGAGAAGAGCGAATGTAAAGCAAAGAGGTGGAGCTTTAAGGGATCCATTTCTATGACTTCAAAAAGGCAAAAAGTGGCCAGGGAAGAGCTTGTCAATCCTAAAACTGCAATCGTTGAATATCAAAACAGCAGTGAGAACTTCTATGATGCTCTGGTTAGTACCAGCAGTGTATCTTCTGAGCGTCAAAGCATCCAAAAGTCAAGCAAGGCCAGCGGTAAGTCTGAAGATAATAATAAGAGAAAAGGAAAAAAACCATATCGCAGACGCATCAATGATGATGACCTTCTTGTTACGGCCATCATAAAAAAGAAAGATTTTGTCTCCTCGGATAAATTGTTGTCTCCGGAATTGGGAGATATTCAATCAGAAGTGTTGACAAAGCTTAAAAGTCAGAAAGGAATTTGTCGGTTGCTTCCTAGAGCTTTTAATAAAGGCGGGAGGCACTCCAAAGAGGGGAAGCGATATAGGTTGGGGGCAAGAACAGTGCTGAGATGGCTAATTGAAATGGGCTCTGTCTCTTTGAAAGATATCATCCAATTCCGAAATTCTAAGAACAATGCAATTATAAAGGATGGTTGGGTAACAATAGGAGGAATTCTTTGTAAATGCTGCACGCAGATCTTCTCTGTATCAGATTTTAAGTCTCATGCTGGTTTCAAGCAACAAAGATCTTCTTTAAACCTTTTTCTACAATCGGGCAAACCATACACTCTGTGTCAATTTCAGGCATGGTCTGCCGAGTTCAAGAGGAGGCTAAGTGATAGAAACACTACTGAAGCTGACGCAATGGATCAAAATGATGATACTTGTGGAGTTTGTGGTGATGGAGGTGACTTAATATGTTGTGACAACTGCCCTTCTACTTATCATCGACCATGCTTGTCTGCTGAGGTATGTCATTTACAAACAACCTAATGTTTTAGTTTAATGTTTTTTTAATATGTTTATAAATTGCTCATTAGCTTAGACAAAAGGTAAATATCCTCATTTTCCATTTGCTAAAGATGTCAAGGTAACAAAAGATAACGATATAGATTAAACAAAGAGAATATATAACTGTATTATTTTCAGATTTTAATTTTAGTACATATTTTTAAATAAGTCCCACATAGGAAGGTTTCTACTGGGATTTTTTACATAAATACAACAAGTAATGAGATTAAAATGTTGTTCTCTGTTACCAAAATCTCTATTAAACATTGGTAAGGTTCAAAATTTTTAAATTGGTACTGGTACTGGTGCTGATGTCAAACATGGAAAAAATATGAGCACATCAATGTTAGAAATCCTTAAAATCCAGGAGCCTAGTACATTATGATTATGGCTATATGCTTAGTAACAGTAAGGACTAAGCATGACAGAATTAGAAAGACTGTAGCTGTCTATTATAGGACAAATTTAGTGTATTTAAGTCGGTTATTATCCAATCATTAACTATTCTATATATCCTGTAATGGACGGTGAACAATTATATAAATTGGATTAAAATGATATGGAATTACTGGGCCCACCATTCATGTGTTAGATTTTAAAGTTCTTAATTGTTAATTTTTTAATAAAACATTGTTAATTTTAGGATACAACAAATTGTGGTACAACTCAGTCAATACTGATTAAATCAGCAGTACTCGCTCAGTTTTGGTCTACCTGAACCATTATGTCCAGAAAAAGGACCAGACACTAGATCATCTTTTCTGCTGAGATCAAGGCGACATCAGCTGTATCAACCAAAAAGTCCTCGATTGGTTGAGACGATGTTGACTACTGAGTCTGTAAAAGCAAAGTTAATCTTACGGACTCAGTAGCCATGTCATTGTCAGTGTCATTGGTGGTGTCAGGTTTGATAGCTTCAGCAACACCATCACCTTGGCGTCATTCAGTAGAGAGGAATGGAGAAGAACAACAAGAGGTGTGTGTGTGTGTGTCTGTGAGTGTATGTTGGTGGTTTTCGTTAGGGCGGCGGGGTTTATTTTAGATCCATGAACCGACTGAAGGATCCCCCCTTTATATATATAAGACCACAACCTATGGTTCTAAGAAAATAGTAGGCCACCACTCCTCGTTCTAAGATATTGGAAGGCTCCTGGTCTCTGGAAATAGAAAACCCCGTCCCAAGTTCTGGAAAAAAAAATCAAAGCCTTCCCCTTATATATAGAAATTTATGCACACAGTTTTAAGAAAACCAAAGGCTCCACCTTCACCATCTATATATGTATTTTATTAGTTTCTTGCTATTTGATTTTTCAAAAGATGGATATTTGCTATTGGAACCCCCAAGTTAAGTAATTTGCTACTGGTTCCCTTAATTTTCATGACTTAACCTATTAGGTCTGTTGGTTTGCTAATTCAGGTTTATACAATAAAATATAGGCTTCTTTTATTGGATACATCTTATATTTATGTCCCTAACTTTTCCATCATCATTCTTTACATATAGGTTAAGTCATGCAAATTAAGGGACCTAATAGCAGTTGCCCATCTTATGAGCTAAGCAGTTAAAATTCCCGATTACGTCCGATTAATCCCCGATTAATCACTAATCGGAAGCTAAGCGATTTATAATATTTCAATAGTTAGCAATTTAATCGGAAATAATCGGCCGATTAGTGGTTAATTGGCCGATTTTAAGTGGCCGATTAACCGATTAAATTTCTTCCTCTAATTTTTATGCTCATTTGCATTATTTGGGCTCAATCCGGCCAAAATTTAAAATTCAAATTCAAAATTCAAACCCTTTTGGTCCACGTGCAAACCCAAACCCGACATATCGCCGATCTCTTCTTCTTCCTCCTGCAAACCCAAACTCAAACTGATTCTCTTCTTTTTCCTCGAGCAAACCTAAACCCGATCCGCTGTAGCTCTCCCCGTACCGTCGGATACTTGACCCGGCCCGCATCTGCACCTCCTCCTTGTTGCTCGCATTGCTTCTCCCCAATTGTTTTTGTTTGATAGAACCGACCGGCAAACCTGATCCGACCTACATCTAGAATCCAAACTCAGCTCAAACCAAGTACTCTTTTTTTTCTCTATAACTATATGTTCCTATTTGATAATCTCATAATAGTTTTATGTAAGAATTTAGTATAGCTAGATAATGAGGATATATCTTTTTTTATTATCTATATAATGATTTTTCCGATTTAATCCCGGATTATATTCCGATTTAATCCCGGATTATTTTCCGATTAACCGATTAATCACTAATCGCTCCTAGACCGATTAGTTCCAAAAACCGATTTTAACTGTCTAGCTTATGAGGGATCCAATATTAAAGAACCCTATCATATATATATTGCTATGTATAGGGAACTGCTCCCATGGTTCTAAGAAAACCAAAGGCTCACTCTTTCTCTCTCTCTCGACAATGTTCTACGTAAAAATTAGTTTTCATGTATGTATCCAATGTTTTATTTACATATAAACAGAGTGTCAGATATCTATATGGAAGATTAACACAATGGTTTGCTTTATACTATATCCTTTAACTTATTTTGATAATATATTATTCATAGCATAAACCATAATTGAAAGTATTATTTTTTTATAATTTATTTGTATGTATTTTATTTTTGGTACATTTTTATATTTAAAGTGCATTCTTATAGTGTATTTAAGATCAAAGATATTAAGCCTTAAATTTCGATAAATTTCTTGATCAGTATGGCAAAAAATGCACTGATTGTATTTATTCAATATAGTGTAATATAATGATTACCGAATAAATGTGAATCGTCTAGATTATTTTGTATTGGTTTAATTAATTTTGAAACAGTTTTAGTTAGTTAATAACAAAAAAATTGATACACAGAGACGATCACGCAGTATTTTTCACAGCTCAATATCAATACCAAAACTAGGAGGCTGATTCCCAAATTGATACAGCCATAAGGTGAATTTCATTAGCATTCATCGAAAGCAATCTCCTTCAAATATGGATCCATTGCCCCTATAAAGTACCTGAGGGGCTCAGATTTTTTATATCAATTACCTCGTCTTATTAACGCCAATTTTTTTTTACCTCACTTTATTATTTCTTATACCAGCGGAGCATAGCTCATAAAGAATGAACTCTTTCTCGTGTAATGGATGGTCTTTAGTTCAGACCTCCATATGGAGGATTGTTACAAATGGACATGGTACTTTAGATGTGATGGTTTACCAATTATCTAGTGGGAGGAAATGACTTTTGGATGCTCAGTTTGAGCCCTTCATATTTTTCTAGAGAGCAGTGAAAAATCTAACAAAGGGATAGATGTGTTTTTTAATAAATTGCATTTGACTCTGTGGCACTTGGCACTGATAAACCCAAAAGCAAACAGAATTTGGATTCACAAGCAACAACTTATATATATAGCAATTCAATGTTGGATACCAGAGGTAAGCAAGAGCCAATGCCAATTAACTTTAGTCCCCTTCAGTTGCTTGCTTCATGGGTGATCTACTACATAATATGTATCTGAATCTTGAGAAGCACATCCAATGACACCTATTTCCTGGTTGCTTGAAGGATTACTTCTTTGCCTAAAAGTGTTGCGTTAAGTTGCCATTTACCAGTTCTAAAGAATGTCTTGTTGTTGTACATGGCATCTCTTTCCTCAGTATGCATAAAATTATAGAGCATTGTTAGGCCTTAAAATCTTTATGATCATTTAAACTTCATATGGATCTTATGGCGAAGTAACAATATCATTGTTTATGTTTGTCTTTTTCTTTGAATTCTTGCTTGTTGTTTTTGAGACAATGAGACTGTTAAATCGCCATAAAATCCATTTGAAGGTTAAATGTTCATATAAGGCCTAACTATGCGCTATAATTGGATGCATACCGACTCTAAAGTATATTCTCTTGTTAGCCAAAAACTCTTACCTGGGGGAAGAGAAAGGACATTATGGATAAAAATGGTACATGATGTCTCTTGTATTATTTCATGAGGTTGAAACAAATGTTTAATCTATTTACGATATTTAAATAGTTTTGAGGTGTAATTTGCTGAATCACAGGATTGTTTCTATGTTGTATTGTCACATATTAGGTATATATTAATATTATGAAGCTAGGCTATGTGTAGTCTTGTCAGTGTGATATCTTTTACGTGTCCCAAAGGTTAGACTAGTATATTCCCAATCCACCCCCCCCTCTTCCCTTTCCGTGTTCTCTAAAATATGTCAGTTATAATTTACACACTTCTAACTTCTTTCTTGGTTTCTATTTCTATGACTTGATTGTTGTTTGTGTGCACCTGGTACTAGAAATGATGATTCACTTTTTTGACCTTTTGTTTTCTTCCTTCCGTTTAGGAGGTTCCAGAAGGCAGCTGGTATTGCCCAAGGTGCATTTGTGTAACATGTGGAGATTTTGTTAATGGCAAAGAGACTTTGAGTTCCTTGTCTGCATTAGAATGTTTACAGTGCGAAAATAAATGTATGTTTTCTGACCATTTTTTCATATTCTTTTGTTGTGTTTTAATTTAAAATTTATTGTCCCCTGTTATAGGCAATTTTCCTTTTGTTGAATGATAGAACTACTCCAGCTTTTTTACCACTGCAATTAAATCATGTCCATGATGACAGATGCATGGACTAATCTAGTTGTTTAAAACTATTTTCCTCAATATAAACCATACAATGGTTTTGGTTTTTCTCCCCATCCCCCCCCCCCCCCCCCCCCCCCCCCCCGCGCGTTACTAACAGTTATTTCACTAATTTAACAAATGTTCTACTTTGACTATATTTTCAAAGGAAAATTCATTCTCTTATTGTCATCACCAGATCATAAAGCATGCATTGAGGGAAAAGTTACATGTAATGGGGAAATGGGATCTAGTGCATGGTTTTGTGGAGAAAGTTGTCAGGAGGTACGCTTCTTTTAGTTATATTTTCCAGTTTCTTTTAGTGTAAAGACCGCTTTTTTAGAACCCTTAGCTGATGATAAAGATTTGGATCTGCTAGATAAATCAAAATCCTTATTATTATTTTACAAACTAGCTAAATTACTTGATTTAGAAATGATGCATTCTTATCTCACTCTTTGTCAGCTGGAGTTGGTTTTTGTTACGCCAGTCATTTTCCCTTGCTTACTAGTCATTACTAGTCATTGTTAACAGTTTATGCTATTATTTCTTGCCATTTTCACCTAGGTTCTTCAAGTGATCAGCAAATATTGTAGCATGTTTACTGTCCTTGTGGAACTGAAATATCCTGGACTTCTCCGAACTTATATAAATGATAAGTGTGGGGAAAGAATTAAATCCTAGGTGGTAAGGGAAAGAATAAATATTACTTTTTCTCTCTGCATATAATGCACCAAATTGCAAAGTTTTTTTGAATTAAACACTGGACTGTAACGGTGAACATCAGTCATTTCTTTTTTAAATAAAACTAATCTATCTGAACACATCTTTCATTATGTAACTTGTTTTATATGATATATGTTTATGTGGTAAGTCGATATGTGCCATTTGATTCTATCTACTTGATGAACTTATCAAGAACCATAACATCCTAATCTTTTATAATATGCTTTCAAGCAGCACTACAATACAAAACATGTTTGTATAAATCAGGGAGAGAAACCAAGAGAGTGAAAACATTTCTCAGTTATAATATGAATTTGTTTTGTTCAAACATGACTTTATATAAGACTGCATACTCAACTAAAACAAAGTTATTTGGAGAAAGTAGAATAAATTTTATAATTTACATGAAATCGATATCTACCTGATTTACCTAATTCTTTAATGAAGAAGTGGCAAATTGCGCACTTAGAAATCAAATTGCACTGTGAGCCTCTATCATTTAAGCATTACAGCACTCAACTTTTTTTTTTTCTTTTCTTTCTCTTGGATACTCAGGATACATAGTAAATGTAAGGAACACCAAAAGCATTGTTATATATTACCACTAGGTTTGCCCGTTGACACGTGCCTACGGCATGTCTTCAGAACAGTGCACCTTGATCATATAAAATAGTTTTGGAGGTCCAGCAAATTAATTGAAGTAGCAAACATATTATATGAGAAACTTTTGGGGATCCGGCAAAAAACATATTATATGATTTTTTTGATTTTTTGAATAATTTTTAAAGTTTTTTAATTATTAATTTTTTTAGTTTTTTAATTTTCTATTTTAAAAAATTTTTAAAATTTTTATTTTCTTAATTTTTGAATAGAAGAGGGAGGGAGAGAGAGAGAAAAAAAAATAAAATAAATATAGGAGTTGTTTTGGGTGGGGGATTTGAATTTGAGTTTTGGGGGGAAACTTTTGGGGGGGAAAATATATTTTGTGATGTTAGATCCGGGCCATTGATTTTTGGGGGGATTGAAGGAGAGCCACTTGATAGCTTTCTTTGTGTTTTATTATATAGATTTTTGTTAGGATTCTCTGACAAGTATTTACCTAGTATCCAACTAAGGGATACATATCCTTGTTGGTGCTTTCATTAGTTAATAAAAAAGTTGTATTTTTAAGACACTGCTATCTTACATACTCATGCTAGTGCTTGATTAGCCTCATGTTGAATTCATTTTTTTTTCTTGCTTATGTAATTATAATAATAATAATAATAATAATAATAATAATAATTTGTGCCATCTATAGTGACTGATGAATCAAGAGATTTCAATTAGAATGAAACAAATTTTGCCTATGATTTTTCCATTGAATCTGAAAAAGTGTGAACTTAGATAAGTCGCAAGTGTTCTGTCAAACTATGTAGCAAAATAGAATATCTTATGTAGTTCTTTTGTGCCTATTATAACTAGTTATTTTGGTTTCCTATCGGCTATTTGGCTGCTTGAACTACAGCTTCAGTTTTATTGTGTGGTTTGTACAACATTACAAGGCAGCAATTTCTTTGTGCATCACTAGCTCAACTTATTATCATGTATATGAATCATCATTAAGAGAATTGAAATGTAAATGCACATTTTTTTCTTCTGCTTGTTTTTAATCTGGCTAACATCAATGACGGTTGCTTATTTGTCCTGTTACTATTTTCTTGTACCATGAAACTCTTATTTTGATGATTCTATCAGATCTATTTAGGCCTGCGGTCCCGTATTGGAGTGGTAAATTGTATTGATGAAGGATGTTCATGGACTGTTCTAAGACGCATCAATCATGATGATCCAAAAGTTTGCTCTCAACAAAAAATTGCACAAATGGCCGAGTGCAACACAAAACTAGCAATTTCTCTGACTCTTATGGAGGAATGCTTTGTGCCAATGGTGGATCCAAGAACTGGCATAAACATGATACCGCAAGCCCTATACAATTTGGGGTCAGTTTGTCTGTATCTGGTTTCTGGCTTCTATTTTAAGTGTCCTTTTAAATGATATCAATCATATTTTCAGATTCCTAACATCTGACCTATATGTTTGTTATAGAGGAACTTTTGTACTTATGTCATTTTGTCGTTCATTTACTATAAGCTTCAGAAAATTTCTGTGTTTTGGTTTATTTTGATCAATGTTTCTGCCTTAATAATTCATCAAACTGATTTATTTGACCAAGCAATTAAGATAGACTAGTTTACTTGCAATATTTTTTTGCAAACTATAGACCCAATATAATATCCATTTTGGAGGAGCGATAGGTTTAGCATTTATGCTTGGTGTAGTATTGATGGAGGACTATATTTTGAATGTGAAATTTTGATATCTTTGAAATAATGCAGAAAGTTACTTGTTATTTATTTATTCCCAAGGGGAGTTGTATCTTAATGTATATGACGAGGAAATATACCAGTTAATAGGAGGATACACAGGAGATTTTAGAAGCACCTGACCATTTCATAAATGAGGTATTAATCTGTTGAATCCCTTCTTTTTCTAAGAAAATAAAGCTTTACCCTTTTTTTAAAGTTGTATTCTTCCTTCTGTTACAATTAGCGAGTTTTAGTTTTGGTGTACGAGCTGCTAACACTAAGACTAGTTAAAAGTTAGTACAAATGTAAAAATTTTGAGGTACTTCCTATAATAAAAACTGATGGAGAATCAGTGGAAATGGTGTGGGCACTTGATGAGATTGATAACGGTTCAAATTAGGAAGAGGAATGGATTGCTGTTAATGGGGGATGGACCTAAATGGACTTGTATTGATGCTGTTAAGAAGAATATAGTCTGTACTACTATATAATTTCAGAAATGTGTTTAGTTGGTCTTTAAATAGAATTGTAACACATGTAATGTACATGCCTTTTTACGTAACAATGAAAATCGATGGTAATTATTATGCCTGGAGAAAATAGATGAGACTCCCAGTGACTAACATTATTAAATACAAACATGTGTATTGCGTGTAAGGATATTGCAATTCAAGGGATTGATGTGGCATATCCCTAATTGATTGTTAATGGTTTATGGTTCATTTAGCTGGAAGTATGGAAAAGGGTGCGGGAAGTCTGTATGGAAGGAGAACTGTACTTGCATGTTTGTTCTAACAGGAAAATAACCCATTTTGTATCATATAGAGTACTGGGAAAGGAAATATTAAAACCTCTGCATTCCGACAATGACCTGAATATTAGTATCATTAATATATTGGCTATTTTTGTTCTCATTATTATAAGCTTGATACGGATTTCTAAAACTACAAAGCATTTACTTGTGTCATGGAAACTTACTTTAATTTCAGGATCTTCCACCAAATTGAATGCATTCCAACAATGACCTGAATATTAGTATCATTAATATATTGGCTATTTTGGTTCTCATTATTATAAGCTTGATACAGATTGCTAAAACTGCAAAGCATTTCCTTATGTCATGGAAAATTACTTTAATTTCAGGATCTTCCACAAAATTGAACATTAAAACCTTGATTTTCCTTGAAGTTTGAAATTTTAATCTCACATGAAATCAAGTGGGCCTTAGTTTGTGTAAAACCAATACGATTTTGTGCGATAGTCATTTATAAAAGGAGTGCACTTATAGAGGAAGGTTTGAAATGTTGAGATAGATCCAAAATATGCTTACATAAAAATAAAAATTTGTCCAACAGAGAATGAAATTAAGGAAGGAAGTGTATTTAATGTCAGTATAATAATAATTGTGGAGCAGAAAAGTAGCAGAAGAGAGTATGTTCACAAACTAGTTTGTTTTGGTAGACTAGTTTATCATTAAAAAGAGGATGGACTAATTTAACATTAAAAAGAGGATGAAGCAAAAGGAGGATTATGCACTGGACTTTTAAAGTTACTATAAAGCACAAAGGCTTCTATTTGGAAGTGTGCCAGACAAATGTCAGGCACTTGTATCAGGCAGACATTTTTACATGTCGTTACTTGTTTCTGTGTAGCATTTTATAATCTTCCTTGAGTTGTTCCATTGCACATAGTTTTTGTATTGGCTTGTCCATGTCTGTGTTTCTTAGCTACATAAATAAGACCTGTCGCTTGCAATGGTTCATTTGGAAGTTGTGTTTGGGTGTTCGTGTTTTCCTTCATCGTTTGGGGGTAGGATCCTGATTAAAATTTTTATGGGCAAAGTTTCTCGGCCGTTGGAACCACTAAATGTAGGCAATCCAGTTGACAATTTCCATGTGTCCCTTCTCTGGATGGGTGCACTATGGTGTTCCCCCACCCGCACACATTTTTGATGTATGTGTATGTAAGCATGTACATATGTATGAATCACATGAATGAAGACTGTTTATTTCAAATTTTGTATTTATGATGAAGAGTCATATATATAGAGACAAACCTTCCATTGTGCACTGGCCTCTGTGTGCACTCGGCCTTTTGGCCTTCGTATTGACGATCTGAACCGTTCACATTGATCTACACGTCTAAATTAGTCTAAATATGTAAAATCAAGTCATTTGAAATTCATTTGTCCATCCATCATGTCATTATTAAAAAAATGATATTCAACAATACAATTTTGTGACACTTCAATGCATGGGCAAATGAATTTCAAATGACTTGATTTTACATTTTACGACTAATTTAGACGGGTTGATCAATGTGAACGGTTCGGATCGTCGATACGAAGGTCAAAAGGCCGAGTGCACATGGAGGCGAATGCACAACGGAAGGGGACTCTCTCTCTCTCTCTCTCTCTCTATATATATATATATATATATATATATATATAAAGCACATATGTGAGATTATTTTCAAGACACAATATACATGATTGATGCTGTTTATTTCTGAGGCACGTGTGGAAGCACCAGGCGTGAGTTCGAACTCAATTTGTATTGAAGGAGATTGCCGCTCGTCTGCCGACCTTCGGTTGACCTTCTGGGGCCTACGATGAGCTCGGAAAGGCGTTGAAGGTTGGGCTCGGATCGGAAGGGTCGGATCCGAGGTCTTGTGTACCTGCAGACGGTCCTGAAACACCGGGGTTTGTCCCGGTGGCGGACCCTCCGACGCTCTAGTCAGTCTCTGTGAGAGAGTAGCAATAACTAGGTATATTTAAGTGGCAAAAGATTGATTACCTGCAAAAGGTGGGTGAGGGTCTAGTATTTATAGAAAATCCCAACCGGGTTTGGTTCCGCTTGGGGGCCGGGTTTGGATCCGAAAGCCCATGGGCCTGACGTGGCAGAAGGCCCAGGGGGTTTAGGGCGGTTGCTGTGATACCAGGAGTGGTATAGGGCTGACGTGGCGAAACCCTTGGCGGTATTTGGAGCTGACGTGGCCCATCGTGAGTCCTCTGTGCCTCTGGGGAATCGGAGGGCCTAGGCTGCGCCAGGTCATCCCTCCGCCCCGCCAGAGAGGGGGGACGGCATGAGGGACTGCTCCGGATCGGACTCCGGGGGATACTGAGGCTCGTCAGTACGAGGAAGCCGGCACTGTGGGGGCAAACACGAGGTTCGGCGCCGACCCTGAAGGGGTCCGGAGCCGAACCAGGTCGGTATTCTTGCTTTTCTGAGTAGGAATTGTATTGGGCCTTGGATGGGCCTCAGGCCATTTTTACACTGTCACACAAGCCCCCCACTCCTGCAGGGGGTGCGGGAGCTAGCCATGGAGGAGTGCTCATGGTTGTAGAAAATGGGATGGTGAGTCATTGGATCTTCGTGAGAAGAGTACCCTGGTGCCAGACCCGACCCCGAGCCGGTCGAGGGATTATGGGCCAACAAGGGGGGTGGCGAGCCGTTGGCCTTCCTGAGAAGACCACCCTGGTGCCAGACCTGACCTCGAGCTTGGCGAGGGATTACTGGAAGGCAAGGGCGATGGCGAGCCGTGAAGCCTTCCGGAGAAGACTCCCCTGGTGCCGGACCCAACCTCGAGCTGATCGAGGGATTATGGGCCAACAAGGGGGGTGGCGAGCCGTTGGCCTTCCTGAGAAGACCTCCCTGGTGCCAGACCTGACCTCGAGCTTGGCGAGGGATTACTGGAAGGCAAGGGCGATGGCGAGCCGTGAAGCCTTCCTGAGAAGACTCCCCTGGTGCCGGACCCGACCTCGAGCTGATAGAGGGATTTATGGGCCAACAAGGGGGGTGGCGAGCCGTTGGCCTTCCTGAGAAGACCTCCCTGGTGCCAGACCTGACCTCGAGCTTGGCGAGGGATTACTGGAAGGCAAGGGCGATGGCGAGCCGTGAAGCCTTCCTGAGAAGACTCCCCTGGTACTGGACCCGACCTCGAGCTGATCGAGGGATTATGGGCCAACAAGGGGGGTGGCGAGCCGTTGGCCTTCCTGAGAAGACCTCCCTGGTGCCAGACCTGACCTCGAGCTTGGCGAGGGATTACTGGAAGGCAAGGGCGATGGCGAGCCGTGAAGCCTTCCTGAGAAGACTCCCCTGGTACTGGACCCGGCCTCGAGCTGATCGAGGGATTATGGGCCAACAAGGGGGGTGGCGAGCCGTTGGCCTTCCTGAGAAGACCTCCCTGGTGCCAGACCTGACCTCGAGCTTGGCGAGGGATTACTGGAAGGCAAGGGCGATGGCGAGCCGTGAAGCCTTCCTGAGAAGACTCCCCTGGTACTGGACCCGGCCTCGAGCTGATCGAGGGATTATGGACCAACAAGGGGGGTGGCGAGCCGTTGGCCTTCCTGAGAAGACCTCCCTGGTGCCAGACCTGACCTCGAGCTTGGCGAGGGATTACTGGAAGGCAAGGGCGATGGCGAGCCGTGAAGCCTTCCTGAGAAGACTGCCCTGGTGCTAGACCCGACCCCGAGCTGGCCGAGGGATTTCGGGCTAATCAAGGGGGATGGCGACCGGTTGGCGCCCCAGAGTGACTGAGCGGGGATATCCCACCATTCATGTGGTGTATTGAAGGCTCTCCGAGAATGGTGTGATGGTCCAATTTCCTAGGGGCATTTAATGGCGCCGCCTAATAAATGTAGATGGTGCATGATTTTCCGTTGATTGACCTTCCCTGCGCCTCAACGGTTAGTCCCTGGGGGAGGTTATAAATACCTCCCCCCTCCATTGTAGGTATGATCAAAACAGGGGTGGCCCATTGGCTCTCAGAGGTGTCTGCTTCGGCGGACGCCTGTCTTTGGCTAATATTTTCGACCCTAGCAGCGTCGGAGAGGTGGTTACTCTGCCGCCCTGATCTTCTCTTGGATCTGATGGACCTTGATATGGTGGCCAGGTCTACGGGAGATCAGGGCGAGAGGGGTGACGGCCGAAATCCGTGCTGTGGGAAGAGGAGCTTCGGTTTAGTGGTGGTTTTGCCGTCTGGATCCCTTTTCGGGTTAGACTGCCCTGTCATGGAGGTTTGGCCCGGGGGAGATCCAGACGAAAAGACGCACCCACCGTATACCGGCCTTGGGGCTGAAGGGCCTCGGATGGGGGGGCCACCTCCCGTCGGGGGTCGGTCAGTCCGTCTTGATAGGGCTGTAGGCGATGGCGGTTTCTGTTCCACCCTCGAACAGTTCGGGGTTTCGGCTGCCGAGGCTGTAAGTCCCGGGCTGCTCGAGGGTGAGAGGGGAACTGGTCGGACGCTGGAGCCCGGGGCGTCTGTCATATGACGGTGCCTTAAACTTAAAAAAAAATGTTTTCTCCGTCGTGTATCCCACCCGACCCGACCCCAGAGTTAGGCCGTCAGTCTGGCGTCTGATGACGTCCCCCGCACAGGTTTCGAGAACGCGGCGCGATTTTCCAGGCGGCAGTTGTGCGTCAATCAGTGAACAGTAATCGCGGAAGTCGAGGAGCCGTTCTTCCCTTATATAAGTATTCCCCCTTTTTTTCCCTTTCGCCCACTACAATCTTGCTGCTTCTTTCTTCAAAAAATCTCCCACCCCTTCAGCGATTGCTCTTGCAGTTTGCCGTACTCGGTTCGCCTTTCCGAAGCGGTCCCAGGTTAGTTTGGTAAGTTTGTTTTATCTTTAGGCACAGATGGATAGGGCTCAGTCCGGTTCGTCGGCGTCGTCGTCCAGGGGGGAAGTAAAGCCTGACTCTCCGTCGACGTCGTGGGAAGAGCCCGTGTTCGAGGAGGGATCGGTGCCCGTTGTGGGCCATACTGGCTCGGTTTCTTTGGAGGGCTCCGTAGGTGAGGGGGAAGCGATACACAAGTCGAGGGCGTCGCGTACTCGACGTCCCTTTGTGGTGGAGAGTAGTGGGTCGGAGGGAGCCGGCGAGGGTTCGGACGGCATTCGCGTGCTGGAGCTGTCTTCCGATGAGGAGAGTGGCGAGGGCAATACAGTGAGGAGATCCACCGCTCAGGGTCGAGGACCGTCGGAGCGAGTTAAGAAGGAGAAGAGGGCCCCAGGAAAACCGGGGTCGAGGACCGGCGGTTCGAGCAAGGCGCCTGTTTTCCGTAATTTGATGACTGGCTCGCCCGTCCAGCCGAAGCATTTCCGTCAGTATCCCGACGATCTTTCTGACCAGGAGCTCTTCGGAGTGCAACCCTCTTCGCCGAGTCGGGGGAGGGTGATGATGGACGCGATCTCGACCGTTTTGGAGGGCGGGGATTTGGAGGTTCTGCAGCTGGCGTATCATATAGGGCCTGGTCACGAACTGCTGATGCCGAGCCCTACTCTGCGTCCCACCGATCCCTTATCAGCTTGGTACTGTGTCTTCCCGGTGGACGCTTTTATCTCTGGCCTGAGGTTGCCGGTCCACCCGTTCATTAGGGACGTGTTGAACTGGGCCTCCTTGGCGCCCATGCAGTACGGGCCGAACTCTTGGAAGCAGATCATCTGCTTTATGCTGATGTGCGAGGAGCAGCAAGTACCCCTGCGGTTGAACGTGTTCCGTGCAATGTTGATGGTCAATCCGTCGGCCGAGGGTGTATACTATATCTCTCCCCGGAGCGGGGGGAAGGTCGTTCGCCACCACCCCGATTCCATCAAGGGATGGAAGGAGAAGTATTTGGTGATCCGGAGTGAAGAGCCATGGGACATTCCTACTCGATGGAACCACTCCAAGCCGAGCCACCCACCGCCGAGGCAGGGGGATCTGTCGGCAGATGAATGGGGGTTTGTCGAGCGCCTCCGCCAGTCACCTAGCATTGATTGGACGGAGGTGACGGAGACCACTCTGGCGAGCGCTGGACTGAGCCCAGCTGTTATGCGTATGTAGTTGTTCCTTTCCTCTGGGTCCTTTCTTGCTTTCTTGCTCATTGCTCTTAATGGTTTTTTCTGCAGGTATGGATGAGGCATCGATCCAGGCAAGGCGGCTGGCCATGAAGAAGGAAAACGCCGAGAAGAAGAAGGCGGAGGCGGCGAAGAGGTCGAGGGAGCTGCCCCTTGTTATCTCGGAAGTTCAACTCGAGCCGAGGACCAAGAGGGGTCGCTCTGAGACGAGCAAGGGCGTGGCTTCTTCGAAGGGTCTGGGCCGAGCAGGGGCCTCTGTTCTCGACAAGGGGAAAGGTCCCTGGGTCGAGGCCGAGGAAGAGGATCCGGTGGTGGAGCTGTTGCGGCAGCGGTGGGCTCCTGACTGGTCGGTTCTGATGGGGGACCGCCTGACAGAGGAGGCCCAAGCCGTCGAAGTGGTGGAAAAGCTGGCGACCCCTTGCGATCGCAAGGCGATGGAGGGCGAGCCCGTAGAGGCGGCGTTCGCCCGCCTGGCACAGGCCACTGTGCAGGTAAGTCTGTCGACTCTGTCCCTCTTTGTTGATTTACGTGCCGAGGTCTCATCTTTGTCTGTCGTTGGTTGTAGGCCTGTATACAGGGGGCCAACATCAAGAACCTGTACGAGGCGTCCCTGGCTCAAGAGCGAGCTCGAGCGGAAAAGAGCGAGCTGGAGATGAAGGAGATGCGAATCGAACTCGAGGGTTCGCATAAGAGAGAGCAGCGGCTGGAGCTCCAGCTCAAGGCCAAGGATGTGGAGTGGGAGAAGAAGATGGCCTCCCTGAAGACGAAGTTTACCAAGGAGGCGGAGGAGGTGTTGCGCAAGGGCCAGCAGATGGTGATCGCGGCCCAGGACAAGAGCTACGAGAGGGCCCTCAGCCACGTGAGGTACTTCTTCCCGGCCCTCGATCTGTCCAATTTTGAGTATGATATGGAGATCGAGGGGACGTCGAAGACTCCGGGTGAAGCAGGGCCCGCCGTCGACCCCTCGGCCGACGCTCCCGTGGATCCGTCCGTCGGCGCGGAGGTGGGTCAATGAGTTGTGTAATTTTCGTCTTTCTTTTTCTCTCCCTCGATTGTGTTTGCCTTCCGCGGACTGGCCACCGCATTTTTTGTAAGAAACATTTGGATTTATAGTGGCAAGAAAAGTTTTTTGACCGGCCGGTTGGTTTGACCTCGGACATCTCTGAATCTTCTTGAGAATGTGTGTTGAGTTGGTTGGTTATCTTGTAGGTCGCGGCTATCCTTCCTGAAGGAGACTCCCGTAGTTTCTATGTGGCACGACTCCGGAGTAAGGTTAAGGTCCTGAAAGCCGCGCTGGCTCGCCACCGAAGGGGGGCTCGGGACACTGATGAAGCTTGTAACTTTTATCGGAATAAGTTCGCCGTCTTGAGTGCGGAGGCGCGCCGATTGAGAAGAGTGATGTGGGATCGGGAGCTCGGCGGGACGGACATCAGACGAGCCGGGCTAAGTACCTTGGAGCCGAGGTCCTCCCCTGGGGGGCTACCTCGCGACGTCTTTGTGGAGGAGGGGACGGAGATGCCTCGTTACAAGGCGATGCTGGGAGCCTCGTTCTCTTCATCCTTGGGTCGACTGGCGGAGGGGGTTCCCTCTGCGTTGCTGTTGTTGCAGTGGGCGCGACCGGATGATGCCCAGAGTTCGGTGGCTGGACCGTCGATTGGGGCTGAGGCTAAGGAATATCACAGCGAGGGGGGGGGGCCCTAGTTGCTTGGTCGAAGTACTCTTTGTCCCTTGTTGGGCCCGGGGGGGGCCCTGATCTACCTGATTTGAGAAGAGTGGAGCGGTCTTGTAACGGTCTTTGTTTTTTCTTTCGTTTTATTTTTTCTCTTTGGAACGAAAAATAAAGGGGTATGAAAGAGGAATCCTTTTCCCTCCTTGTTCCGGCCAGCGATGCGGTACGAAATGTCGGAGGCAAGGTCTGGCTCCATCGTTCCGCGAGGGATCGAAGTGGGGCCTTAGGAAGGACCTTCGGTCCGGACTCGTATTGAGATTATCGAGACATTTGGGGTTCGGATAAAAAGGCATATTTTTAGTATAAGGTAGGGAGGGCCGCTAAGGCAGCCCTTTACAAACGAGGGTTTACACCAAAAACAAAAGATTTACATATAGCCGGGCCATAGTCTACGCTCGTCCGGCGTCGAGGGGGAACACGCCTCCACCGACGGTGGTCATGTAGCATGATCGCGCTGCTTCTTGACTGCCTCGGACGATGCCGACTCCTTGAGGGGTGGGGAACTTGAGCTTCAGATGGTAAGCCGAAGGCACCGCTTGTAGGGAGCATAGTCCAGGCCGGCCAAGTATGGCGTTGTAGGCCGCCTTGACGTTGACCATCATGAAGTCCATGGATTCGGTCCTCTTGACAGGAGTCGACCCGGCGGTAACGTCGAGGGTAACAATCCCTTCTATTACGACAGGGACGCCTGAGAACCCGTGCAGGGTGTATCCAGCTGGCTTGAGTTTTCCTCGGGGTAACCTGAGTTTTTCGAAGGCTTCGAGAAAAAGAATATTCACCGAGCTACCGTTGTCGACGAGGATCCTGCGGACCTCACAATTAGCCATGTGGAGGTTGATGACGAGAGCATCGCAGTGGGGCAAGCGAACACCTTCAAGGTCTTCCCCTGAGAAGGAGACCGGCCTTGATTGTAGTTTGGGCGAGGGGTTGTCTTTGACAGCGTTCACCTCTCGAAGGAAGGCTTTTTTGGAAGTGTTTGATCCGCCTCCCATCGGCCCTCCGTGGACACAGTGCAAGATGAAAGGGATATCCGCGGCTCCCTCGGAGTCGGGGTCCCGATCCTGGGACTGGTTTGGGGCAGGGTTCGGAGGCGATTGCCTCCGGTTCCTAGCGTCTCGCTGATCCCGTGGGCCTTCTCGGGTAAACTCTCGGAGGTATCCTCTGGAAATGAGTTCTTCAATTTCGTCTTTCAGGGCTCGGCATTGGTCGGTTTCGTGCCCGTGATCTCTGTGGAAGCGACAGTAAAAGCGCTGGTCTCGATTCTTGTTGTTATTAGATCGGGGGGGTAGTCGGACAATGCCCTTGTCTTCGATTTCCAAGAGGATGGCGGAGATGTTATGCGTCAGGGGAGTGTACCTCTCGAAGCGGGGGACTGGCGGGACCTTCTTTATGGCCCCCGGGTCCCTTGGAGCTTTCTTCGGTGGTTCGCCTTCCTCGGTCTTCCGCTTTCCTTTCCCGGTGGCATCCCTGGCATCTTCGGGGTTGAGGGCCTCTTCTGCCCTAATGTATTTCTCGACCCTATTAAGGAGGTCGGGGAAGTCGATGGGGGGTCTCTTGGCCAGAGAGGCCTTCAGCTGTCCGGGGCGGACGTTGTGTCGGAATGCCGCTGAAGCGACGCCTGGGTCGAGGGAGGAGACCGACCTTGCCTCAGCGGTAAATCTCCGGACGAACATTCTGAGTGATTCCCCCTCTATCTGTTTGAGCCCAAGTAATGAGGCGCTGGTCCTTTCGGCCTTCCGGCTAGTGACAAAATGGGCAAGAAAATTGCCCTCGAGTTGGTCGAAGGAGTAAATGGAGCCGGGGGCGAGTTTCGAGAACCACTCGCGAGCAGGACCCCGAAGGGTGGCGGGGAAGGCTCGGCAGAGCAGGATATCCGAGGCGCTGTGAATCATCATGAGGGTTTTGAAACCCTCCATGTGATCAGCAGGATCTCCCTCGCCGTCGTAGGTCTCGAATTGAGGGGGCCGGAAATTCCGGGGTATTTCCGCTAGGAGGATGGGGGCGGAGAAGGGTGGACGGACAGGTCTGTACCCCTGAGCCATTCTTTGGTCGCCGTCCCTTATGTGATCGAGGCGGTCCTCCATTTCTTGTAGGCGTCTTAGGAGTACGTCATCGTCTCCCGGCTGGATCGTTGAAGGGCGGGACGCGCTGGCTTCGGCGTCCGACCCCGTTTGCGAATGGAGGGTTTCTTCCCTGGGGGCCCGTCGGAGGGCTCCCAGCATTTCTTTTCGGAAGTCTTGGAATTCCTTATGAGTGACGGGGGCTCTTTCGGCCCGGTTTGGTTGGTCCGGGGGTTGTCTTCCGACTCGGCTGAGCGCGGGTCTGCGTACCTCGGACGGTGGCCTCGGGCGGTTCGGGGCCGGGTTGGAAGCGGCCCTTCTCCTGCTGCGGGTAATCTTGCGGTTGAGGATTATCCCCCGGAGGTCTGGCTGGGCTGGCCGGCCGACGCTCCCTTGGGACTCCCGAGAGGGAGCCTTGTGTTTCGACGGGCGTGGCCTGGCTTTATTGGTGGGTGGGGGCGAGTCCCGTTGGTTGACGGAGGAAGCAGCCCCCTTGCCTTTGGTTGCCATGAGGATTCGGCTGTCGATGGCCTTTGAGGGTCTGGGTCGGATCGGCTTCTGGAGCAGCTGTTCCCACAGACGGCGCCAACCTGATGCTGTTTATTTCTGAGGCACGTGTGGAAGCACCAGGCGTGAGTTCGAACTCAATTTGTATTGAAGGAGATTGCCGCTCGTCTGCCGACCTTCGGTTGACCTTCTGGGGTCTACGATGAGCTCGGAAAGGCGTTGAAGGTTGGGCTCGGATCGGAAGGGTCGGATCCGAGGTCTTGTGTACCTGCAGACGGTCCTGAAACACCGGGGTTTGTCCCGGTGGCGGACCCTCCGACGCTCTAGTCAGTCTCTGTGAGAGAGTAGCAATAACTAGGTATATTTAAGTGGCAAAAGATTGATTACCTGCAAAAGGTGGGTGAGGGTCTAGTATTTATAGAAAATCCCAACCGGGTTTGGTTCCGCTTGGGGGCCGGGTTTGGATCCGAAAGCCCATGGGCCTGACGTGGCAGAAGGCCCAGGGGGTTTAGGGCGGTTGCTGTGATACCAGGAGTGGTATAGGGCTGACGTGGCGAAACCCTTGGCGGTATTTGGAGCTGACGTGGCCCATCGTGAGTCCTCTGTGCCTCTGGGGGAATCGGAGGGCCTAGGCTGCGCCAGGTCATCCCTCCGCCCCGCCAGAGAGGGGGGACGGCATGAGGGACTGCTCCGGATCGGACTCCGGGGGATACTGAGGCTCGTCAGTACGAGGAAGCCGGCACTGTGGGGGCAAACACGAGGTTCGGCGCCGACCCTGAAGGGGTCCGGAGCCGAACCAGGTCGGTATTCTTGCTTTTCTGAGTAGGAATTGTATTGGGCCTTGGATGGGCCTCAGGCCATTTTTACACTGTCACAATGATGTTATTCATGAAGAGCCTCCAGCTGGAACTCAGAGCAAATGACAGTCTCTTCATATACATACGATAATGGCACTCAACATTTAAACCTTGGAGAAACACACACACACACACACACACACACACACACACATATATATATACTAGGTTTGCCCGTTGACACGTGCCTACGGCACGTCTTCGGAATGGTGCACTTTGTTTGATCATATAAAATAGTTTTGGAGGTCCAACAAATTAATTGAAGTAGCAAACACAGAGCAAATAACATATTATATGATTTTTTTTTTGATTTTTTTGAATTATTTTTAAAGTTTTAATTTTTTAATTTTTTTAGTTTTTTATTTTTTTAAAATTTTTAAAACTTTTATTTTCTTAATTTTTTGAATAGAAGAGGGAGGGAGAGAGAGAGAGAGAAAAAAATAAAAAATAAATATATGAGTTGTTTTGAGTGGGGATTTGAATTTGAGTTTTGGGGGGAAAAATATGTTTTGTGAGGTTAGATCTGAGCCTTTGATTTTTGGGAATATTGAAGGAGAGCCACTTGATAGCTTTCTTTGTGTTTTATTTTATTATATATATATATATATATATATATATATATATATATATATATATATATATAAGATTATTTTCAAGACACAATATACATGATGTTATTCATGAAGAAGAGCCTCCAGCTAGAATTCAGAGCAAATGACAATCTCTTCGTATATGCACATACGATAATGGCACTCAACATTTAAACCTTGGAGAAATACACACACACACACACACACACACACATATATATATATATATTGTCTTCAAGTGAGGTCGGAGCTCTCTCTAAGGTGGGAGAGCTCGTCATGGTGGGGTCATCCTATGAACAATCCAAACCGTTCATCTTCCTCTAAATACTTAACATACACACACACAAAGTTATCACATGGAAAATGGTAGGATATAGTACTATTAGCGAGTGTTTTTTTCCCCTTTAAAGAGGAAATAACACAAGGGCATGACACCTTCCTGATTAGCACTCCTTTAGAACAGTGTGCTGACATAAATAGGCTAAATTTTGGCTTCATTCACTAGCTAGTTAATTCTGAAATTATTCGGAAGCCAGCTCATATGAGCTTCTATTTATTTTATTCTCATGGAGGCAATATTCCACTCACACAAACATGCTCGTGCATACGCACACACACGGACAGTTGTAAGTGCATTTAAAGCAAAATAAAAGAAAAACCTACACAAATGTAAAGATTTTTTTTTTCCCAGAAGTGTGGTCAGTCCTCTCTTTCTTTTGCGTCTACTTTTAGAATACTTATATCTCTATTAGTCCAGGATAAGTATTCTCAACTAGTAATGGAGTTATACATTGTTTGCCTGTTAATGCCCCTACATTAACCTTCTCCTCCCTCCGGACTTCTTTGTTTTTTTAAACAACCACCAAATGCTCTGTTATTTTCTATTTATGTGTAGTCTATACCTGGCCTCACAGTGCCTGTTCTTTATGCTTCAGGTCTCCATTTACTCGCTTAAATTATCAAGGGTTTTATGCTGTGGTTTTGGAGAACAATGATCAGCTTATCTCTGTAGCATCAATCAGGTAATTACTTAAATGCATATCATCATCCGAAATGTGTTATCTTCTATGATATTTGTCAAATAATAATGTCTGTCTACATTGTAAGCCTGAAATATTGTTGTTTCAATCTGCTTTATGTTCCACTTCTTTGTTAGCTTTACTCTTGCTCAAATCATTTGGTCTTCCTGTTTATTCCTCAGCAATTAGAAGCCCCAAATTAGTTCACAGTTTTGGAATAAATTAAAAATGTTCCCAGAAACTGCCAAACCTCACTTATGTATCCGTCCCCTACAGATCGACAGTTACATATTCATCCCTCGCAATGTGGGACTCGCTCCAAAATGGTTCCTCTATTTTTCAGCTATTTAAACTAGGGATTATTCTGTTTAAATTGATGGTACATGTATTGAATGACCAAAATACCCTTGTAACCTCCACACCCTTGCTGAACCCCTCATCCGTCGTGGTTGTTACTTCTCCCCCGTGCCTCTGCTTCATCATCATCATCCCCCAAGCCGTCCATTCTCCTCCGTCCTCTAAGCCTCCTTTAAATTCTTCTGGATCTCTCACTGCAGCAGAGGCTATTGGCATAGTTGTGGATCTGGTCAGACTTCGACACATGGTGAATAGGTTGAGACTGGTGAGGGTGGCAAAGTTCTTGGTGATGGATCTATCATCATCTGAGTGTTGTAATCATGAGTTATTCATGGTTAAGATAAAAACAAACCGAACAGTATGACTATTGCGGAGTGGACCCAAATTGTTAGGGATGGATATGTAAATGTAAGTTTGTGACGGATGGATGTGTGAATACGATATTTGTTTGGGATGTATATGCCGAATGCCCTTTGATTTATTGGA
Organism: Hemerocallis citrina; assembly: GCA_017893485.1. Taxonomy (NCBI): domain Eukaryota; kingdom Viridiplantae; phylum Streptophyta; class Magnoliopsida; order Asparagales; family Asphodelaceae; genus Hemerocallis; species Hemerocallis citrina. The sequence continues at coordinate 54,730,782 of CM030368.1, forward strand.
TTTACCTGAAGTACTATAACTGGTGTATGGGATGAACTTCAAGCTGGTGAAAATTAGGAAGAAAGATCTGAAGTTGAAATTGTGTGCCAAGAAAAGAAATTTAACTTTTGGGGGGGGTTGCAGACTAAGATTGGAAGTGGTTGCTTCGTGGCTATATGATATCGCAGTAAGTTCAATAACTACCTTAATGTATGGCAAGATTTTAATAAAACTTACTAAAACGCATGAGTATCAGAGTATATCAGATGCAGGAGTATAACTGTATTTTTGTGGATTCCTTGTTTAGGTTTAACTTAAATATAAATGAATTCAAATGGCATTAACTAAGCTAAATAAAAATAACCTTCACTAAGATAATGCCATTCTTTCGAACAGCATATTATGGTATACATAGGCATCACCTCTCTCAAAGCAAATGCCTTCGTGTTTCTCCAGCAAAATTAAAATTTCTTGCAAGTCCATATTCTCACAAGTTATGCATATTGTAGCAAAATACTGAAAAGCTTGGAACCTTAAATTTTTACTGTAATATTGCTCTGCCCATTTGATGCATGATTTCATCAAATACACTTCTGTTTTTTTACTCGCAGGGTGCACGGAGCGACTGTGGCAGAGATGCCTCTTATTGCTACCTGTAGTGAGCATCGTCGCCAGGGGATGTGCCGGCGTCTATTGAGTGCAGTCGAGAAGGTAGTTCTTCTAATTCATTGGGTTAACATATTTAGAGCTTTGGAGTAGTATTGAGGTTAGAACATTTGCTTATCTTAATTTACCCGATTACAGTTTATGATTTCGTTTTTTTGAGAGTTCATTTTGTTTGAGATTTTTTACGAGTTAAGGGGGTTTTAGATACATTAACTTTAATAAAAAAAGATTAACATTGAACAGATTATAAAACAGGGAAACCTGCTGCAATCAATAATACGAATCAAATCTACTCATTGGGTCTAACCTGACTATTTCCTAATGATTTGACAGCTAAAAGGAAAAAAAGAGACATGCAGATCAAGTATACTTTTATATGCTTTACTACATAGTAGGGTTTGCCTTGTGTATGAATACATGTATGAGGAAGTAGTCACTGTGCTTTTTTGAGTAAATATTAGTGACAGTGCTGTCTACCAAGCATAGGTGACTCGGTTTCTATGTTACTTTGGAGCTTTTGACTGAATTAAATTTCACTTTAGGAAGAAGTGTATATGCCTTTTGTGCTTATTATTAGGAGGGGGGATATTGTGAGTGCTTTGTGTACATATTAGATGCTTCATTGATTCTTGATCATGATCTGTAGCTGTTTTATGTGACCATAATACCAAAAGATAATGAATTGTAAGAAACCAGTTTTGCTAATGTTGCTGATGAGTCTAGTTGCGGCCTTGGCTTAACATGGATTAAAACATGTGCAGTAGATTGAAGTGGGATCAGAAAGAAGAAATCTGAGGAGACGGGTTAAGAAAGGGTAATTGGACTGTGAAGGAAGGAACAAGAAATTAGAAAGTGGGGTGAGAAGAAAGGGATACTGTCCACTTGTCAAAAGCAACACTGCTATTTTCAAAAGAAGTACTGACCTTTTATAATAGTACTAATTTGAGGCGTAACATACCTACGTATCTTACCAGTACAAAAATATAAAACAAATAACTAGTAATTGTTTCATCCTTAACTAACTCACAACAAAGATAAAAACTGCATGCATAAAACTATTCAAAAATCGTACTAAATTCAAATAATCTTCAAATGGAACTGTGGGTCTGGAATCTCTCCTATTAGGATCCGCATCAATAATGTTGTACATGATGAGCAATTCCACATACCTTCTCTTTCTCATGGTACATACTTAGCTCTACTAGGAAGTATATGTAATATTTCTTTGATTTCTTGCTAGTATCCAATATCTGGTTCTTTCGTACAATCACCATTCTGCATAGCTAACACCTTTTTTCCCTTTGTGAAATTAGATGCTGGTATCTTTCAAGGTTAAGTTGCTGGTATTATCAGCTATTCCAAGTTTAGTTGAGACATGGACATCAGGTTTTGGGTTCAAACATACCGATGATGATGACAAGCAGCAGCTCGCTACTGTCAACTTGATGATGTTTCCTGGAACTGTATTGTTGAAGAAGAACCTGCTTGAATCTTCTTATTTGGAGACAGGTTGGAATTATCTTTTCTGTTTTTAGAGTTCTCTTCGTTAGTAAGTTTTATGTATGATTAATGTATTTCTTAAAAATAGGGATTCGTGCAGTAGAAAATATTGAAGTGCTTTACTCCGTAACTGAAGACCAGTCCGTTGATAAATTCAGTAATCAACTGAGAGAAACATTAATCCCTTCTGTCAAGAATTCTCCGTTGGACGAAAACATCTCAACCTCAAATATAAATGAGATGAATCTGAAATTTTTAACAGACCAGATTGTGACCAGCCCAAGCAATACAACTGGTGACGTACTTGTCAGGAAGTTGGATGAACATTTTTTGAGGAACATCAATATCCCTGTCAAGGAATATGTTGGCGATGCCGTGAATGATGATATTATAATTTCTTCTGGAAAGGATGAAGTTGAAGGAATGCAAGTTGGGGATCAAGGGAATGAAGGTGGCTCCGTCTTATATGATGAGCCAGGTAAGAAAAGCCCTCCTTTGTCAGCTGTACAAGATGAAGTACCTACAACTGTAAGCTATGAAATCTGTGCTGAAGGCAGTAAAATGACTACTGAAAGGGACATACCTAGATTGGCTAATGAAGTTGGTGAAAAACTCCTGGTTGATGTTTCAAAAGCGAAACGAGGATGTCGGCCCATGTGAAGAATTTGCAGTGGAGAACAATAATTTAGCAGCTTCATACGTGAAAGAGATGAACTTGGTGAGTACAGAAGTAGATACCTGTGTTACCCGTGTGGACCCTTTGGAGGATGCAAGTTTTCCAATTTGGATGTTTGTTGTTGGTGAAAGTAATATCATTCCTTACCTCGCTATAGATGGAAATATTGTGCTCTATGGAAGACGATTGGGTGAAGGGTTTCTTGTAAGTTGCTCTTGGTTATGGAAACATTATGTTGGCACATGAAAAAATTTCAAGGACTCTGAGGATTTATTGCTTGCGAGTCAAGACTTGATTCAGTTGCTGAGCAATTTGTTTCTCAAGGAGAACCTTCTGACATAGTAGAAAGCGACTGTATATTGAATTTCATGAGGTGTACAAATGCGTCAGGTTTTACTTCAGCTGTCATCTGACCAGATTTCACATTTACAGTTAGTCAACTGGGGAAGGTAGAATCTTTTGGGTTGGAAGAGGCAAGAAAACAGTAGAGAAAAGTTTCTTCAGTTTTCCAGTTTGCAGTAACTTTTGGGATGAAGATCGGAGTTCATTTCAGTCATGAAGAATTTCAGTTTTTAACCAATTTTAAATGCTATTTACAGTCTCCAAACAGTCCAGAATATTTTTTTTGTCCATCTTGTCATTTTTGCCAAATTGTAAATGGGACTGATCTCATGGCCGAAGTGTATACCGATGTTGTAATCTTTCATAGTGCTGTCTTTTGAAGGGAGACCATCTGTCGCTTTCTAGCAGCAAGATTAAAAAAAATGTTACCTAAAATTTTGCTAACCTTATATGATATGATTCCTGTTTGACGGTTTCTCTTACAAAAACCTGTTCTATGATTCAGAATGCGATGTATTACTTTCTGCTTCTTTGAGCTCAGTGTGTAAATTCATATAATGTTGGATTTATGGTGAGATGTCATCAGCGACTCAGTGTGATCCTATTTCGCGCGTTTCTGTTTCTGCTGTCATAATTGGCTTAGTTTGGCACCGGTGCACATCCGCATCATTTTAAGCTACAAACTTTGGCAAGTATGCAAGGACTTGGTGTGTGATTCCTCCGATTGTTAGTGACATCTTGGGATGTAACTTTATGGAAGGGGAAACAAGTTACGTTAGACTGACCTAAGGAGTTTATAACTTATAGGTAGTAAGTTTACAAGTTGTGATATGCTAAGAGGAAACAAGTTATGGATTGGATCAGTGTAGCTGTAGCTGACTAGCTGTAGCTCGAAAGTCCGTTAAGATCATGGGTAATAAATTGATTGTTTTTGCTCTTAAATGCATGCATCTTTAGTTTGAATTGGTGAGGGTATAAATGGAAAGATGGCGGTTTTTCTCAACTAGGAGGAGGGCTGCTAATTCCCTCTAATACAGGAATTTGATTAACGTATGTATGATTACTTGTAAAACCATGCTTGTGTCTTATCAAACTATGTGATTTGTAGGGGGGATTTAGATTTTCTTGCTCACTATACCCGTACCAAATGTAGAAATAGACAACGGGCTTTCATCTGAGTAAATTGAGCTTATCTTGATGGATTGGCATTGGGTCACCGTTCTCTTTGCACAACCGGGTTTTGAGAAATCACCCTCAATACAAACACTCAGATGGATTTACTTACTGAGTACGTCCATTTGGTATTGCTTTGGGATGATGTTTTTGGATATGAAAAAGGCTCTTTTAGACTCAAAATTGATATTCGACAAACTAAATACTTCCTCTGTTTCAAAATATGAGTCATTCTAGCCCCTTTTTTTTATTTTTATTTTTTAATTTTTTTTTGGTTTTTGGTTTCATAATATAAGCCATTTTAGGTTCTTGAGGAAATATCTTATCATTCTTAATTGTCCATAAATTAATTTTCAACATATGATATTTTCAATTTTACCCTTTCCTTGTTTGTAAGAGAAGTAATAAAAAATGATAGAGGAGGGAAAATAGGATATTGTATAATTGATGGTTATTTAGGAGCTTCAAAAACCAAGAATATATGGTACTTTTACTCAAGCCTAGGTTGTTTCTCAATAGTTGTGTAAAAACTTAGAATACCTTGTCTCTAATGCTATAATGGAGAGTTGGGGTTGTCATTTGTAGACAATCAACAATTTAATATCAAACATGCAATTTTTAAGTATGAGTTATATTAACCATTCATTTATTCAACTATTGTTAGTTACCACAATACCCTCAATGTTCAAATTTATTTACGACATAATTAATTACAAAAGTGCCACTTATATAAAATAAAAGTTTCTGCCACTATGTATTATTTGTAAAGAGTATATATCAGTAAAAGAAGGTCTCAGGTTCGAGGCCATATTACGTCTTGTTATTTACTCTATAAAAAAATTGATTAGGACGTACATCGCACGTGCAGATTATTAGTATTTTGAAATTGAGGGAGCAGTACTTTTAATCTTTCACATCAATAT
>CM030368.1:54736540-54801540 GCA_017893485.1 Hemerocallis citrina
GATTGACCATGTGGAGAACGTCATTGGGAGTAGGCACTTGCCCTCGGACCTATATAGTATGTGATGCATAGAATCCGAACAAGTGTGCATTAGTGTCATCCTAGTATAAAATTGTGTGCATTAGGCATTAAGGCATGACATACACTTACTAGTTTAGCATAGTCACAATTTAACACTTTATCTCATTCAAGTTCTGTGTTTGTTAAAGTATGGAGATCGTTATACTGTTTCCGGCATAGAGAGGATAGCCATGTATAACATTTCGTCGGTTGTAATCAACTGACTGCCCACAGTCTTACATGCAGGTAATGGATGTTAATGAAGCTATAAGATGGATGTGCTAATACTGTTCAAAGATGTTGTAAATGTTTCATTGTAATTTATTTTGTTTCCGCTGTGTAATAAATGTAACAAACTCTGATGTATAGAGAAAAGTTTTAATTTCCTTGTAAAATTGTACGAAGTGAAGTATAAAGATCCTGTCGAATCTCGAATTCGGCCTTATTTGGAATTCGGGGTGTTACAGTTTGAGTCAAATTTTGAAGATAGCCCTAGAAAAGAGCCGGTCTTCGTACTTGCTTGTTGCAAAATTTAACCAGTAGTATGAGTAGTTTGAATGTTCGTTTCGACCGAAACCGCATATTTGCAAGCTGTGAGGGCAATTTTGAACCATGATTATGAACTTCGAACTAGTTGTTTCGGAGTTATCACCGAGCTATAAAAGCAATTCCGAATAGTGAGCCACTTTGCACTTGCTTGTTTGCAAGAGACTAAAGTGGTGTCGAACCAAGTGTTGGACTCTAAACTTATTGTTTGAAAGTTTCAATAGGTTGTAAGAGAAATTCCGAATAGTGAGCTGCTCTGCACTTGCTTGTCTGCAAGCGACTGAAGCGGCGTCGAACTAAGTATTGGACTCCCAACTCATCTTTTGAGTCTAGTAAGTTGTGGGAGCAGTCCTGGTGGACAAGCTGGACTCTGAAATTACCGTTTAACAAGTCGTAGATGTGACTCAGGAAGATAGACATGTGGCCAATGCAATGATCTTTAAAAAAAAAAACTAACTTTTATTAAGACAAACTAAGTCGCAGCCTTGAGGCGGACGAGCCGTTATTACATGCTTTGGTTGTACCGCAAGCGGCGGCCTTATTGAAACTGAAAACCTACTTCTATGAGAGGATGTTAGGCACCCTCGTGGTACTTTATTTGATGCTCTGTATTTCAAGTCCGCATTCCTAGAATGGGGAAGCAGAAAACCCTCATCTCTTGTCTAAATTAAGTGAAGGTGTAAAATTGTAATTTGACATGTTAAATTGAATAGAAGTTCAACGATACAGGGTTAATGCTAAAATAAAAACCTAAGGGAGTTTCATAATATCAAATAACTTGATTTCTCATCCTTGAGCTGTCTTAGTCATGTAGATCAAGCTGAAAGGTTCAGATTTTCCGTTGGGGGGCTCGTATCAATGAGCTTACACATGAGGTTTCAAAGTAAGGGGAGATATCATGTCTTACTTGATCAACACCCCCCCTCTCTCTCTATACTCTGTGTGAGTGTGTGTGTGTGTGTGTGTGTGTGTGTGTGTGTGTGTGTGTGTGTGTGTGTGTGTGTGTGTGTGTGTGTGTATAGAGTCTAATATGAGATGTTGAGCTCCACTTCTTATCGTGAGCAGAAGTTCTCAGCCGTTCGATCGCGATCAAACAGCTCAGAACAAATCCTGCTCAACTTCTGAGTAGTTGAGGGGCAAAATGGGCAATTTGTAATCCTCATCTTCTTTCTCGCTCAGCTCACGACCTCTCTCTCCTGCTCTGTCTCTTTCGTTGTCGAGAAAACCCTACTTCTTTCTGAGCTCAACTCACGCCCTCTTCCTCCCGCTCTATCTCTTTCGTTGTCGAGAAAACCTTACTTCTTATCGTGAGCTGTTCTCTCTCTCTCCTCGATGACAAACCGTTCTCTCTCTCTCTCTTCGAGGAGAAACCCAAATTGTTGTTAGAGTTTCTATTTCTACTCTCAGTGGGTTCTGCCTCTCTCTTCGACGACAAACCCAAATCACGCTTAGGGTTTCGATTTCAATTTCTACTCTCAGTGGGTTCTCTCTCTCTCTGTGACGAAAAAACCAAATCGCGATTAGGGTTTCAATTTCTACTCTCACTAGGGTTCTCTCTCTCTCTTCGACGACAAACCCAAATCGCGATTAGGGTTTCGATTCTAGAGTGATTCAAAGAGAAACCATAGCCCCCAAATCGAAATCCTAGATCTTAAATATTGAAAATATGTATGCTTACCATCTCATTTCTTTCATCCCCGATCTCAAATCAGAAAACCCAAATCGAAACCCTAAGCTCATAAGACCTGTCTTCAATTTGGGGGCATTTTGTGGATATCGAAACCCCTTATCGCGGTGGGTTTGGCTGACGCTTGACGACGTCTGTCCTCGACTGCCATTACAGGTCAGATTTCGGAGGGAAGTGTTTGATTCTCATACATGCTTTTATGATTTCTGTTCAATTTCTTGCATTTTCTTTTGGTTGTGTGTGTAGGCAATGATGAGTCACATTTTGATATAAGTTGGTTATTTATTTTTGGGGATTGAAATTATTGTTTAGAAGCATATTTGGTTGTGTGCCATGATAATTATGCAAAGTTGAATAAAGTTCGGGGAACGAGCGGGAGAGAAGATAGGGAAGAAATGAATGAATGTTGTGGAATCCCCAATGCCCTCAACACTTAGCTTACATTTAAGTGATCTGAGTCCAACCCAATTCATCTGATTTTTGGGTAGTGATTACACACAATGATTGAACGTATCACTATATTTTTGTAATGGTTGGATGCGTATGATTTGGATACTCATTTAAGCCTTTTGGGATTTGATTCTCTCCTTCGGTGTGTTGGTGTAGGCAGTGATGCGAAACACTTTATGATCTAAATAATTTTTTCAGCTTGTTGTATTTATGCTTGATTATTTATCCGTCATATTTTAGTTGGCACGACACCCCATTGCAGCAATAGTGACAATAGTGTGTTCTGAGCCTACTAGTTTTCTTTACTCTCTATATATACATGAGTAAGTCTATTATGAGATGGTGAGAAGAGGCCCTTATTGTGTGCAAAAGTTCTCATCCGTAGGATCTCTTATCGATGGCTGGGATATATTCCGCCCAAATACTGAGATTTGCCTTAGTGTTGGAGAACATTTACGGGATTTCACTACACATTCAACCCTTTCTTCCCGACATCCCGACGTCTCTTTTGGTATTTTGTTTTCTGAGCCTACTATATTTTTTAAATAAAGATTTTGTTGTTTCCAAGTTGATTGAGCTCTGTTTAATTTTGATTTCAGGTTGATTTCTTACTGCTATATGTTGGCGTTTAAGAGTGATGCATAGAAAACTCGGATGGATAGAAAAGTGATGCATGAATACCTCATATAGGAAGTGTTTCAATCTCAATATGAATGCTTTTAATTTTCTAGCTCCTTCCTTTTGTTGTGTGTTGGTATAGGCAATGGTGACAAGCACTATTTTACAAGCATTCATGCATGAAGTCATCACTTATATGTTGACTTGATTCATATAAAATCAAGTCATCACTTATATGTTGGCGTTTAAGAGTGATGCATAGAAACGAGAGAGAAATGAGCATGAGAGAGGAATGAACATGAGATGGGTTTCGAAATCCACAAAATGCCCCCAAATTGAAGATGGATGTCATGAGTTTGGGTTTTCGATTTAGGTTTTCTGATTTGAGATTGGGGATGAGAGAAACGAGAGAGAAATGAGCGTGAAAGATTAATGTTGACAGGACTCGGGTTTTCTGATCTTAACAATCTGACTTCGTAAAATCTCTCTTTGAAAGTAACGTTGACACGACTCAACTCAATGGTTATCTTATTGATTGCAAGGCTTATTAGAGGAATTAGGAAACAAACATCATTCTCATGGAGTGTGCAGCCAATTTATATGCTCAATACGTATATATTCTCAAGGAAACAAACATCATTCTTAGGAAACAAACATCATTCTCAAGAAGATTGCTAATGCGTTTGATAATCTCATGGATGTGAAGTGGACGCTGAGGGAGATTAAGTTGCTCAGGCACTTGGACCATGAGAACGTAAGGAAACTTTTTTGCTTGGTTTTCTTTTACTTCTACTTTTGGTCAAGTTTCAAAAATTAATTATCATGATTTTCTGTAGTATTCCTTTTTTTTAAAGACAAGTTAGTCTATTAATTGCTGACTTTGGTAGGAGTCATATAGTCTGTGCTATTTATCGATAATGCTTTCTCTGAAATATAGCCTAATGCGAGTAATATGTTGGGAGTTTTTTTTATTATGTAGAGAATTGGCACGCCAACTGATGCTGATCTAGGATTTGTAAGGAATGAAGACGCTCGAAAGTATTTCAGGCATCTCCCTTTCCATCAACGTCGGCCCTTTGCAAGTCAGTTTCCTCATGTTCAGCCTCTTGCTATTGACCTTATGGAGAAGATGCTCACATTTGACCCAACCGAAAGGATTACATGTATTTTCTCTTATTCTACCTTTGTTTGTAAAATTTTGAATTCCAGAATGCTTAATCAACAAATGATTTCCTAAGGAGTTAATTATCTTATTCTCTACTTGTTATCTTCAAAATTTTTAAATTTTTGTCAATTGCCTTCCTTTGGGAATGTTCTCAACTCTGGATATCTTACCTGTAATCCTTTTCAGCAGTTGTAGTATCAGACTTTTGGTCTTTATTAATGACTGTTTAATTAAAAAAAAAAACTAGAGGAAGTTTTCCATTATTAACTCTGGAGAATGTCATTATATATTAATTTTTCCTAGGATTAATTTTCCTACTAGTTCGTGCTTTCATTTCATGTTTATTTGAATTGAATTTTGTTGTCATATGGAGTATATACTTCCAACTCTTACTCTTCTGTTTAATTTTACAGTTGAAGAAGACTTGCCCATCCATATCTCGAAAGATTGCATGACATTTCCGATAAACCAGTATGCTCGGAACCATTCTCTTTTGAGTTTGAGCAGCATGCCCTGAATGAAGATCAGATGAAGGAGTTAATATACAACGAAGCCATATCTCTCAATCCTCAATTTGGGCAGTAATTGCTGTAGAAAAAAGTATTCCTTGCAGAGTTGTGAATACAACAATCATCTTTCACACATGTTGTCCCATTATCTTGTATTCGTTCATATTAGTTACTTGTGTCTGATAAAACAGAGTGATATCGCAATTATGTGTTTGCTTAAAACCATACAAGCAATGCAATGTGGTTCTTTTTCTTCTTTCCACCTCTTTTTAAGCCCTTTTTGGCTATGTGGTGGTGTGGTTAGCTTCAAAATGTTTTAGACATTTGAAGTTCATGTATCAACTTATCCGCATATTTCAATGATCATTAAATAGAGAATAGAGTTTTAATTCTCTTCATCATGTTCATACGTGGATTCTTTCAGTTGTTCTATTTCTGTTTACTAGTTATGTTCGTTAACATTTCCTTTATTCTTATTCATGGAAATCTACCGATCGATTGTTTTGGAATTAGGAGCATTATAGGGTTTTATTAGTTCATTCCTTTTGTAATTTCATTAATATGTTCTAAAATTGATCAGAATGTGTTGTTTGATTGTCAAGTGACGAACACATCCCTGCCTTTATGCATTCAGAAAATATGAATGCAACCCAAGTCATACATATTCAGATTTTATTATCACACACCATGAGGAATGAACAAATAATATGCATAAAAATAGAACAGCAACAACACGACGACGGAAAATTTAGAGAAATTACATACTGCATTCTACTTAAAAACAGAGATTGTGATGCAAGTAAAGTGTTCGGAAATAAATACTTTCATTTTGTCCAAAATTTTGCTCAAACATCATCATCATCATCATCATCAATTAAGATCACACTGGGGCCTTCTTTTTTACAGCTCGACATCACATACTGTTTCTACTTCCAAAAAGACAAGCTAGCAAACATATGCTCTTCAATCCTCTGCAAAACTGTTATGGGCAATAACAAGGAATAGAATTAGCCAAAGGACAAACAAGAATTCTTCCCTAATATCTTGCAAGAAGAATCGATGTTCACTACTTACCCAAGTTCTGAAAGCTTGAGGTGGGCTTCAGCGTAGTCAGCAAAGAAGTCATCTTCATCCTGTATAGGCAAAATAATAATAATAATATGGAATTTAATCTCAAAAGTTTACCTGGATTTATGATATGACACATGCATTGTAACTTTTTGCTTATAATTTCTAACAATAATGCTATACCTATACCATCTTTTACAACTTTTTTATTTACAACCATATGTGGCACCAAAATATTGGAGGTTATTGTAGAGTTGTTACCATTTCCAAATAATAACTATCCATGATAGTTCTTTAATTAAGTCATTAGGGTTAATTACAAAATCTTCTCTAGAGTTTCCTTCAAAAATCTCTAATACTATAATGCGAGAGTTGGGGTTGCGTAATTTGTAGAGAACCAACCATCTAATCTTAACCACTCATTTTTAAGTGTGGGTTATATTAACCGTCCATTTATTCAATCGTTGTCAGTTATCATTATACCCTCAAAGTTCAAATTTATTTACAACATAATTATTTACAAAAGTGCCACTCATAAAATAAAAATTGGTGCCACTAAGGGCAATTTGTAAAGAGTAGGATACAGGTTTGAGATGGATAAAGAGATGTCTCAGGTTCAAGTTCAAGGCCAGACTCTTGACTTAAATTAAAAAAAAAGTATTAGAACGTGCGATGCACGTGCGAATTACTAGTATATTAATTAACCTCAAACTTTTATCTCCATATGAATTCATTTCTTAACAAAATTGTTCTTCAACGAAATTCCTTAAGTTATTAAAAATACACATAAAAAATTTCACCCAAAAAGTTACTAAAATTTAAAACTAACGAATTAGCCTAGGATGTAAACTGAAAGTAAAAAGCTAACAGTAACAACAGACAAACTATACGACTGTATTTATTAAAAAAAAAGTGAAAATGTTTGAGAAAAACAACCTAATCATGCTTGCATCTATTCTCAATTGAAATCTAAAAAAAATTGACCAGCAACATCGGCATACACACAAATTCCCTACGGAGTTACCATTTTAAAGATTAAATGAAACAAATTAAAAGTTCTCCAAATTTCTACTCAAAAGTAGTCAGTTCTAAGGAAAGAAATTCGAGCTGCCATCAAAATCATGGAAGTAAGCGATAAAGTGATAAACGAACGAACACATCATATCATAATAGAGAAAAACAACTTACAGCAGCATATTTCTCGACAAGAGGGCGGAAGACAGGATCAATCAAGAGAGCCTTGTTCGATGGCAGCTGGATGAGGCCTTCATCCATTTCTGCCCCATCTTCTCTCCCGCTCCTTCCCTGAACTCTATTCAACTTGCATAATTATCATGACACACAGCCAAATATGCTTCAAAACAATAATTTCAATCCCCAAAAATAAATAACCAACTTATATCAAAATGTGACTCATCATTGCCTACACACAACCAAAGGACATTGCAAAAAATTGAATAGAAATCATAAAAGCATGTATGAGAATCAAACACTTTCCTCCGAAATCTGAGCATGTAATGGTAGTCGAGGATAGAGGGCATCAAGCGTCAGCCAAACCCACCATGATAAGGGGTTTTAATATCCACAAAATGCCCCCAAATTGAAGACAGATGTAATACCCCGATTTTCATTTACGAAAATTATTAATTTCTGCACGTATTGTGCATGTGCAATTTTTTGTAGTATGAAATCTTATTATTGTTTTCATTATGGATGATGTGTGTATATATATATATATGTGTGTGTGTGTGTGTGTGTGTGTGTGTGTGTGTGTGCGTGTGTGTATGTTCTCTAATTATTTGTATAAAGGCCCATTTTCTTCAAATAAACATAAGCATTTCTTTTTAGCCCAAATCTAATTTATTTTTGTAAACTATTATTTGGCCCATTAAATAAAGCCCATGAGCTATTTCTTCTTTTATTACAACTTGTAATGTAGAATATTTTTATAAGAGTATTTTTATAAAAAAATATAATGTACAACTTTTTTAAATGGAGAACTAATGAATGCACGTACATTGCACGTACACGTGCAAAAAGCACAAAGTAGGCCGGTTTTGGATTGGAGAAAAAAAGAAAAAAAGAGTGGAGTTATGGGTGGTAGTTGTTTGAATCATGGGGTTTTTTTTTTTTTGAGGAAAAAGGTGGAATAAGGCCACCCTGTTTCATTAATAAGAAGTTAACAAAACAACCCCGGTGTACCGGGAAAAAACAACAGTACAAAACAAAAGTAAAGTGCATGAAGAAAATGAAAGCAAACAAACATACACCCCCAACAAATCCTGGGGGGTGGGTTTAACAATTCCAACATCCAGCAACCAGAGAGTACAGTAGGCTCAAGCAAAAACATAAGCTGGCATAAGCACTGTCACGACTGGTGAAGTCAGTCCCTCAGTCCAGCGTCGGCCCAAATTCTACCTTCTCATCATCAAACTCCTCTACCTGGAATACTTTAGCTATCCTTCTCTTGCCCCCATTGCGGCAGCTGTAGCCCAAAAAGAGATAAGATGCATGATATAAGTCAGGTTACCAAAAATACTATTACATGAAGCACGAAAATAAAAATTATTTCTGTCCAGCCATAACACTCAAGTTGTTGCTGCAATTGCAATGTACCACGCCTCTTTCATATCATGGAGAATCGTTGCAAATTTGGGGCCAATCCACAAATCCTCATAAACGCCGGGGTAGTCTCCTGTTCCTAAGGCTCGGAGCACCTCAACCATAGTAGCCTTACTTCTAGGGCAGTGAATAAAAAGATGATTTAGGTCTTCCACCTGAGCGTCGCAGAAACCACAGTTGGTCGCCACATTTGGTTGCCTTTTGGTAAGGTTTTGCCTAGTGAGGATAGCATTATTGAGCACTAGCCATAAGAACACTCTGACTTTAAGAGGAGTTTTCACCTTCCACAGCACCTGTGCCCAGCTAGGCCTGCATCCTCGAAAGTGGATCCGATGATACAGAGATCTCACCGAGAAAGCGCCCTTGCTCTCAAGTGCCCATCGCTTCTGATCTGGGCCTTGGGTGCACTGTGTGCCTGCCCGTGAGATGTGAGCTTGCATGTAAGCAATTGCTGTTGGAGATCTGGGGTGAGCGTTCCTCGAAACACCGGTCTCCAACCTCCCCTTTTCCACCCTTCGGCAACAGACATATTCGGTCGACTCGATCTCTCATACAGCTCTGGGAACAATTCCTTCAGGGTGTGTGCTCTACACCACCTGTCCCACCAGAATCTGGTGGACCGGCTATTGCCGATGGTCGACGTGACTGCCGAATTGAAGGGGCCGCTAGCCTTGGCCATTCCTTTCCAGAGTCTCGAAACTTTAGCCCCTACTCGGAAGCCAAGGTTTCTCGTGCCTTTATCCTTAAGATAAGGTTGAATGAAGTCCTGCCAACCTTTCCCGCAGTTGTGGAATACCTTTCACCACCATTTTCCCAGTAGGGCAAGGTTTATATCTCTCAGGTCAATGATGCCTAGCCCTCCATGCCTCTTCTTCATGCAAGCGATACTCCATTTGATGAGGTGGTAACCTCCTTTGTTCGGATCTGCCCCCTTCCAAAGGAATTGTTTTCGAATCTGGTCAATCCTGTGGATCACCCATCGTGGAAGCTTGAAAAAGGACATGTAGTATATCGGCAGGTTAGACAATACTGAGTTGATGAGGACCACTCTGCCTCCGAGAGACAGCGATTTACCCTTCCAACCAGACAGTCTGTCCTCCACCTTGTCAATGATTGGCATCCAGTCTGCTTTAGATAATTTCCCTGGTCTGAATGGAAGCCCTAGGTATTTGATAGGGACGGCAGACGTCGTACAGTTCAAAATAGTAGTGTGTATCCCTGCTTCCTCATCGGATAGGGAAATTGGAGTCAATGCACTCTTGTGAAAATTAATCCTAAGGCCTGACCAGGCCTCAAAACAGTAAAGGGTCCCTTTAAAGCAGACCGTTTCTCATCTAGTCCCATTGCCAAAGAGAATGGTGTCATCTGCATATTGCAGGATCGAGCACCCTTTAGTAGATGCTGAACTGGCCACTGGCATGAGCCAACCTTTTTCCCGGCAATTCTCTAGCATAACCCTTAGCACATCCACTACGATAGTAAATAGGAGTGGTGATAGCGGGTCCCCTTGTCTTAGGCCCTTCCTGCAAGGGAACGGCTGTCCCGATTTACCATTCACTGATATGGCCGTTTTGCTAGTCTGCAGGCACTGCCTGATCCAGCCGATCCATTTATTCCCGAAGCCCCTACCCCTAAGGGCCTCCAGCAAGCACTCCTAATTGACCGAGTCATAAGCTTTCTCAAAGTCCAGCTTAAGCAGAAAGCTCTTAGAGTTGGTCATATGGCAACGGTGGATCACCTGTTCTGCCGTTGCCACACAGTCTAGTATATTTCTGCCCTTAATGAAGCCCGTTTGAGATTTGTTGATAAGGTTGTCCATAATACACCCCAGGCGGATAGCTAGGATTTTCGTAATAATCTTTGCCGAGCAGTTTATGAGGCTGATCGGTCTAAAATCGCCCACTTTCGTCGCCTCTTCCCGTTTGGGAATCAGCACTACCTCCGCAAAATTAAACATACCCAATCTTAGCTTGTTATTAAAAAAGTCATCCAGTAATGGCATAAAGTCCCCTTTAATTTTTTCCCAGAAAATTTGGAATAACATCATTGGGAACCCGTCTGGCCCTGGCGACTTGTCCGGTCCCATGTGACTACTAGCCTTTTTAACTTCCTCCTCCAAGAACGAAGACTCCAGACAGGATAGCGAGGGCGAGGGCTTGAGCTGGTAAGTCTGCCAGAAATCATTCCTGAGTGGGATCCGGAAATCATTTTTCTTTCCCAAGAGGTCCTTGTAGTATCCTGGGAAGGTTGTGGAAATCACTTGCTCATCTTGAACTGTCCCCGAGCTTGTTTCCAAGGATAAAATAAGATTGGACCTTCGTCTTGCACTAGCCACTCGGTGGAAGAAGGTCGTGTTCGCGTATCCCTCCTTGAGCCACGAAATTCTAGATCTTTGCTGCCATTTAATTTCTTCCATTTTATAGAGATTGGCAATAGTTTCACGGAGTTCCAGAAGTCTGTTCCTTTCCTCCTGAGACAGGTCTCTCGACTCCTCCACTCTTTCAAGTTCGTCAATTCCTTCCAACAAGGAATCTTTTGCGCGCCAGATGGTTGAGAACCTCGAACGGTTCCATTTACGAAGCCGCTTTCTTAATCTGCGAATTTTTTCACACCATTTGGCCGCAGCACCTGCGCTAGTCACAGGGAGCGCCCAGTTTTCCATCACCAGGTGATGAAAACTCTGAATCTCCAGCTAGACCTTCTCAAATCGGAATTTTCTATGACTTTTGGCTCCCTGAAGCCCAATGTCAAGAAGGATTGGAGTATGATCTGACGTCGGTCTAGGGATCGATTTAGCAGTTGCAAGGGGGAACTTAGCCTTCCAATCCATCGAAATGAAAATTTTGTCCAATTTTGCCATAATCGGGGCAGATTGCATGTTAGACCACGTAAAAAGTCTATCATTAATAGGGATATCTATCAACTCAAGTTCCGTAATCACCCTATTGAACTCTGCCCTATCCCTGTCGCTGGAACCTCTACCCTTGTGTTCGAATGCGAATCGGGTAATATTGAAGTCCCCCCCCGACGATCCAGGTCCCCGGCCAACGACGATGAATATTGGCCAGTTCATGCCAAAAGGCATCACGCTTTGACGCCACATTCGGCCCATAAACAACTGTGATCGTCTGCATAAACTTATCAGATCGTCGAACCAGTCGTGTAGTTAGGGAGAATGTACCCATAAAGACCTCTGAACAAGTGAGCAGGTCCGAGTTGAAGCCAATGGCAATTCCCCCTGAGGCTCCCGCGAAAGGTCGTAAAACCCATTCCTTGATCCTGTTTCCCCCTATTCTTTTGAGTTTGGTCCCGTGATTAAGTTTGGTCTCCTGAAGCCCAACCACATCCGCTTTGGACTTCGTGATAACGTCTCTAACCATATCTCTTTTACCTTTATCCCCCAAATCCCGGATGTTCCAGAATAGCGTATTCATTGGGGAACCATGTCCGAGATTACAGTATGTGAGGGACTCGGGCGGGTTTCGCCCTCAGCGACCGTTATCCCCCTAGAGTTAGATTCTAGATCCTTATGACCACTAGGTTTAGCCCTCTCAGTTTCCCAACCCCTCATTTTGTTGAGAAGTAGCGCATTACGTTCCTTATCACAAACTTCCAAACCACAGGTGATAGCTAATAGAAAAACTTCAGAGTCTGACATGAAATTTAAAATATTAACAAGAAAAAGTTTTGTACCTCCATTGACGTGTTTAGCCGCTTTGGCGGCTGTAGCTCTCTCCAGAAAGTCATCCAAGGACTCCGCATGAGCCCTCTTAGGTGACCGCTGCACCCGAACACCAACCTTCCTCTGAGACGATCCAGAGCTAAATCGTGGGACCGACTCTGGTATAGTGGATAGCACCATCTCTGTTGATAAATCCTTTTGTGTATCAGCAATAAATTCTGAGTCCTCTGAGTCATCATCTGTGAATGAGAAATCAACGTCCAGGTTCAACCGCCCTTCAATGTCCTCCTCACTATCAGCATGCTGAATATGCACTTGAGGAGAAGCCTCTGCACGAGTGGACTCCTTATTTAGCCCACCGTCTGACAGGTACGCTTCTAGAATAGCGTTGTTGAAACTGGCGTCCTTCATTGCGATCCCCTCAGTGGGTCTGCTACCAATATGAGTTAAAAGGTTTGAGATTTCAGGTGTGCTCTTCTTAGTCACAATAAACTGTTTCGTGGACCCCTCTTTGGGCCCATTATGGCCTAGTAGATGAGTACAAACTGACCCCCCCTTAGTGATTAAATCGTCCCTATAAAAGGTAACATTAGCCGCGAACTCCAACGATGCCTCGCGGTTCACCCTATCGTCCTCCTCGATCCCACCAAACTGCTCTGACTCTGCCGCTCTGCCCTCCATACAGCGTTCGACAGCTGTCGCGCTGCTATTGGAAGGGACAGCGGTGACAGCACTCGGCGCTGTTATCACGGTATTGGGGGCTTTAATCCATTTTCGACCGCTCTCTTCTTTCTCCCTACTTCCTCTGCCATTTCCCTTCTTCTCCTTTAAGCTCTGAGCCAAAACTCCAATCTTGTCTCCAACGTTGTCGTCTTTCCCCCAAATAGACCCCTGAGCTTCGCACTGCGCCTCTGGTGGGTTTTCACCCCTGTGAAGGCTCAGATCTGAGCCTCTCGCTTTCTCCAGAGTCGAATCTGACTCTGGTTGCCCAGACTCCTCAGACGCTCGCTCCGTTTCTTTTGCTAAAAACCACCTTTTTTCCACCCACTCCTTAGTAGACAGCAAGCTTTCGCTTGTCTTGTACTCCACCATGGCGCTTTTCCTCACCTGCTCTTGTCTTGGAGCCTGAGCCTCGGAATCTTCTGCATGCACAGAGGAGCAGAGCTGGGTCTTGCTACTTTGGGGGCCTGCAGGTCTAGATCCCAACCTCAGACCCACAGACTGCGCCTCCTGCCTTGCATGTCGCTTTTGACCACTTTGGGAGTTTACCAAGTTTGGCTGTCGGCCCTCAGGGCCGTCGGATCCTCTGGTCTAGCTTTGCCTCTGACCACCGGCGTCCCGCCTTGAACCCAGAAACTCTGATCCCTCCGCCTTGGCCTCTTGACGTGCATCCATCTCACGCGCCGCTTTGATGACTTCTCGGTGGGCTCTCTCCACCTCATGGCTCCCATCAATGGAGATCTCCCAAGACTGTGAAGTAACATCCTTGTAGCTTCGACTGTCTCTTAGCGAGGCTGAAGGCAGGTGGGGTGTGATGGAGGAAGGGGCCGTCTCTTTATCGGCGCTCTTGTCTAACACAAAGCGAATGAGATAGGAATCATTAAAGGATAAGACTTTGGCGAATCTTGGCATCAAGGCAATGTCAGTGCTTTTGATGAGCACTCTCGCCGATACCAGTTCCGATCGACGGACTGTTTTCTCGTTGATATCTTCCACTGTTCCGAAATCAGAGACCATCTCTTGTAGGGCTTCTCTCTTCCAAAAATGAAAAGGGACATTGTGGATCCATACCCAGAATCTCTCCCCTTGAGGTTTCTCGGCACCGAAGCTAAAATCCACTGTACTATCTCCGATGACTTCTAGCATCTTTTGCGGAGAGGGGAAGGAGACTAGAAACAGCAATGGGCACATTCACTTGACAATCCAATCCCGGTGAGCCTTCATAGGCCACTTCTCACTCAACGCTAGCAGCACATGGGCCTCCGATGGTCTGCCGGAGCGCACCCTTGCTATCGCGCACCACTGCCTCAACCAAACCTCCTCCTGTTTGATCGCTGCTAGACTGTTTGCCAATTTGATCGTCGCTAGATTGTCAGGCGAGCGTCCCCTGCAAACTCTCCTCTCTTCATCCTCACTGGTGGCGATGACATTCGTGCAAGTGTAGGACATATGGCCCCACATCATACATCGAAGGCATCTGACTTCTTTGGTACACTCCGTACGAAAATGCCCCAACTCTCCACAGTTGAAACATGGAGTAGGTTTGCGCTTCCCCTTTCTCTGTTGTTTTTGGGGTTCAGTAGGGGCTGCCTGTGGGGAATTGGAATTTCGTTTTCTTTTTTGAACCACTACCTGCCACTACCCTTCATCTACCCCTACCGGAGGTAGACTGGTATCCCTCCCAACTCCATCTATTGGACCCCTTCTTTGGGCCCAAATAGCTTTGGAGCTTGGGGGTCGCTTGTTGGCCTCCTTGGCGGTACATGACTGGAATTGTGGCGCAGGGGGGAAACCGTAAGATGAGGTGGGCTTTGGTTGTTGGGCTCCAATGTTGGTGTGATCACAGTAGAGGGGGGTGAGGGTGAGGGTGTAGAGCCTCAATTGGCTGGCGAGGTGTGCTGTGTTGAACATGTTGGACTTGCTGTAGGTGAGATTGATGATGCTGGTAAGGTAGAACTTGAGGCTTACTTGCTTGAAAATGAGGGCTTGAATGGTGAGTTGAAATTCTGTGTCTCCTTTCTCTATCTGAAGTGTAGTGTTGCCTGTGCTTGTGCCTGCTGTGCGATTCAAAGTTGTAGTTCACAAGAGATGGACGCCGGCTCATTGGGGGGGGGGGGAATTCTTACGCCGTGATTGGCTTGTAGGAAGACCCCCTCTTTGGGCCCTCCCTCTCCAATGTTCTACAACCAAGGGGCGATGATGAGTCGAAGCGTTCCCCACCTGCCGTGGTTGCGCAGTTTGATGTGCCCGCGGGTGGGAAATTGCATTTCTGAGCCCCGGGGTTTCCCCCTCCACACAGCTGAGCTCCACATTAGGCTTAGTACTATTGACAGTTGTGTATGCGACTGCGGCGGTAATCGGTAGGTTGGGAACAACATTCTCGGGATGGGAGTGAAGTTGGGGGGGTAAAGGGGCCGATGGAGTGTGGCGGACCCTCTCTTTGGGTCCGCAACCCCTCATTTCAAGTTCCGACAGCATCCTGAGAGGAGAGAAGAATATGTAGCGTAAGCAGCCAACGGTAATAGGAGGGAGAAGAGAAGTAGGTGGATAGCAGCAGCTTGCCAAAGGACAGCGAGAAGGGTTGGGAGTAGGGGGTAGTTTTAGGTTAAAGAGAAGAAGAATGGTGCTGGGGTTCAGAGACAGCACACAACAAGGCAGAGAACGATGGTGAGGGGATGGTCTCCGTCACCGGAGGGGAAGGGAGGGAAGAGGGGGGGGGGGGGGGGGGGAGCATCTTGCTTCCAAAGATTGTTTGAATCATGGTTGGTTACTACAACCTCCCTTTGAATCCTAGCTTTTTATTTTTAACTCCTAGATTGATCCTAACCCTTCATTTGCTCCAAGTTTTAGTATAAATACCCCCCCTAGCCTAGTTATTTTTGTACTCTTCATTTTTTCAAAACCTATAGTAGAAAATACAATTGTTAATAGTGTAGTAAGTGAGATAAAAAGATTGAGAGTTGTGTGTGAGTTGTGCTTGCACCAAAGGAAGGCCGGCATCATCACCTAGGAGCTCTCGGGATTGCAACTTTTGAGGCTCGATTTTGCAATTCAAGGAGGAGGAGGAACTCTCTTTTAGAAGGACTCTTTTATTTAGGAGGTGTTGCAATTTTATTCTCTCCAAATAAGGTGGGTTATTTTCCATATTTCTAATTAGATAGCATGCTAAGATTGATTGAAATGATAATGCATGAAAGAGATTAATAAGAGTACATTTAATTGGAAAAATGGCTTATTAGTTGATTGAATTGATGCTAAATAGATTGTATGTTATTCCATCATCAATCTTAAGTTGTGTGTGAATTGTTTATAGTTATGGAATGCTTGAATTAAAATTCGTTATTAGCATTAAAACTAAATGCAAATGCTAGTAGATGAAATTGTTGCCTTATGTGCTTAGATGGACTTTTGTGATAATGTTTATAATGGATGACTTAAAATATATTTTTGGGTTTGGAAAAAGAAATATAAACATGGAATTGATATAGGAAATATTAATGCTAAATTGTATAAGAAATATCGAAATGAGATGTGCTAGTAGTAATATGTGTTTAATTACTGGAAAAATTATTTTTAAATTACTGGAGTATCAAATATTGTTTGAAAAATTATTCTGGAGATTTACAGGAAATTTAGTAAAAGCAAAACTCAAATGAGAGCTTTTGAAACATTGAAATGTTCTATTAAATAGAGAATTGATTTAATTAAAATGCGAGTTGTATTCAAGACGACTTGAGCCTATAGCTCAAGTGGTCGGGAGGCTTTCTAATGCTACAGTGTGTGCGGCTTGTTCCCACGGATCGCTGGTTCGATACTGGAGAATACCATCTTTTTTGTGCGTTTAAAAAAATTAAATCAAGCTTCAGTCCGAGAGTATATAACTCTCTAATCCCCCTTTATATTGATGAGCACAAGTGGCCAAATGGCTAGAGCATGCGGTTGGGTTCTCTTTGGTCGCTGGTTCGAATCCTGGTCTCGGCCAGAATATTACTTTGTGAAAAAAAGATTTTTTTTTGGGTTTTTGATGTCTAAAAATTATGAAAAAATACTATTATTATTCTAAAAACATGTGTGAATTATGAAAAATAAATTAGGAGTTATTGGAATGAAATAAAGTATATTTTGGGAATAAAAGTGTAGTTGGAACTATGGTTCTACACTTGTATATTTTTGTGAAAGATGTGTTTTTGCAAAAGAATTGAAATAAGTGCTAGAAAAGAAAAATAACAAAGAAAGAAAATATATAAGGTGAAGTTTGTATGAATTATTCTTATTGAAGAATAGTGTGACAATAATGAGTTGTGAATATTCATTTTGACCATATAATTGGTGATATAATTTTAATGTGGAAATAAATATTGGATGAAATACATGATGAATAATTGAACTCCATGTATGGTTATTGACTCATGAATAATTTAGAAATCATGTGATTGGAAAAGAGAAATGTTATTGAGTATGACGACTCAAACATGTGAATTTGTGAATTGAAATTGAAAATTAGGGTGTAGCGAAAACTCACACCGGCAAGTGAAAAATGATGAAATATGATTATTGAAATTGAAAAGACCAGTTTGGGTCATTATGAAATGAAAGAAATGAGACCGGTAGTAGTGAGATGGCTAACTCTAAGAGATTGATTTTGTTCATGGTTTCATTAAATTAAGATTTAGTACATAGTGAAGAGGTGATGAAAGTGAGAGAAAAATACAAGTATGAGGACCTCGAGTCTACGATTGTGAGAGTGAACCACAGAATGCATGCTTGATGCGTCAGGACATGGCGTGGGCACTACTACGGAATTATCGGGATCTTGGCGACGCTTGTGGGATGTTTGGTGATTGCAAGAGGATCGTGTACCATGAAGGAGGCTGAATTGTCCACAGAATGCATGCTTGATGCGTCAGGACATGGCATGGGATTCCCCTCCAGTTTTTCGGTACATGAGCTTGTACTCATAGATCATATAGGATACTTACCGTAGTTACAGTAGTAGAGTAAGTCATGACGAGGGATTGAACCCTACAAGATGAAGAACGATTAAGAGACTTGCCCTCGAACCTATGTAGTATGGGATGCATAGAATCCAAACAAGTGTGCATTAGTGTCATGTAATATAAATAACTGCATTAAGGACTAAGTGCACGATCACAACACGACATCAATAGGGTATTCCCTTTAGTTTGATATGTGACAAGTTTGTGTTTGTTAAATATGAAAAATCAGTTATACTGTTTCCGGCATAGAGAGGATGGCTATGTATAATGTTCGTCGGTTGAATAAACTGATGTACCCACAGTTTTGTATGCAGGGTAAATGACATGATAAAAATTAAAGGAGAAATGATGCTTAGAGATTATTCAAATGTTGATGTACTTTTATATCAATGTTGTAAATTTGCTTAAAATGTAAAGTGTAAAGTTTTCATGTAACTCTGATGTAAAGTGAAAAGTTTTAAATTCCTTGTAAAATTGTATGAAAGAAGTGTAAAGATCCTATGGAATCTCGAATTCAGTGTATTTTTGGAATTCGGGGCGTTACAGATCTCATGAGTTTGGGTTTTCGATTTGGGTTTCTCTTCAAAGAGAGAGAGAGAGAGTAGAAAATCGAAACCCTAACAGCAATTTGGGTTTCTCATAGAAGTGAGAGAGAGTAGAAATCGAAACCCTAAACTGCGATTAGGTTTCTCGTCGAAGAGAGAGAGAGAGAAAAATTGGCAGTAGGGTTTTGCCAATCGAAACCCTAACAACCCTTCTTCGACGAAGAGAGAGACAGCCAATCGAAGTGGACATTTGATCTCGACGAAGAAAGAGACAGAGCGGGAGGGAGAGGCGTTGAAGTAGGGTTTTGCTCGACGATGAAAGAGACAGAGCGGGAGGGAGAGGAGGTTGTGAGCTCGATGAGAAACAATTTTGAAATAGGGGTACTTAGGAGGTCGTGAGCTCGACGAGAAAGAAAGGGAGATAGGGGTACTTCGAGGGTTTTGCTCAACGAAGAAAGTGACAGAGCGGGAGGGAGAGGAAGTCGTGAGCTCGACGAGAAAGAAACAGAGATAGGGGTACTTCGATTTTAACCATTTTGCCCCTCAACTACTTAGAAATTGAGCGGGATTTGTTCTGAGCCGTTTGATCGCGATCAAACGCGATCGGATGGCTGAGAACTTCAGCTCACGATAAGAAGTTGAGCTCACCATCTCATATTAGACTATCCATATATATATATATATATATATATATATATATATATATAGTCCCCTTCGGTTGCACACTACTTTTGGTGAGCACTCATGAAATAGAGCACCTATGACAAATCCGAACCGCTCATATTGTTCTATATACCTTAGATAGCCTAACAATAAAAAATTAAGTAATTTGAAGTTCATTTGCCCATTCATCATACTGTTAGAATTTTCAGCCATACAATTTTGTAATGATGTAAATCATGGGCAAATGAACTTCAAATTACTTGATTTTTTATTGTTAGACTATCTAAGGTATATAGGACAATATGAGCAGTTAGGATTTTTCATAGGTGCTCTATTTCGTGAGTGCTCACAAAAGTAGTGTGCAACCGAAGATTTCTCTCTTTCTATCTCTCTCTCTATATACACACACACACACACACACACACACACACACACTAGTAATTTACATGTGAGATGCACGTTTTAATGATTTCAAAAAATAAAAATAAAAACTCTGACGTAAGGAGGATTTGAACCGGAAACCTCCGTTATATTAGTTATGTACGTGCGTTACACATGTTGGTAGAATGACAAAATGACAAATGACACTAAGGCCTTCTCCCATTATAATATTAGAGATTAGAGATTAGAGATTATAAGATTAGAGATTATAACCACTTACCCTAGTAGTTTACACGTGCGATGCACGTCTTAATAAATATAGTTTTTTTAAAAGTAAAAATTCAGACGTAGTCTGAATTTGATCTAAAATCTCATTTATAATAGTTATGCACGTGCGTTGTACGGGTTGGTAGATGGACAAATTCTCCCATTATAGTAGTATAGAGATATATATATATACTAGGTTTGCCCGTTGACACGTGCCTACGACACGTCTTCGGAACGGCACCTTATTTGATCATATAAAATAGTTTTGGAGGTCCTTCAAATTAATTGAAGTAGCAAACATATTATATGAGAAACTTTTGGGGTCCAACAAAAAACATATTATATGATTTTTTTTGACTTTTTTGAATTTTTTTAAAGTTTTTAAAGTTTTAAAATTTTTAAAATTTTTAATTTATTATTTTGAAAAAAAATTTAAAATTTTTATTTTCTTAATTTTTTTAATAGAAGATGGAGGGAGAGAGAGAGGAAAAAAAATAAAAAAAATATAGGAGTTGTTTTGGGTTTGAGATTTGAATTTGAGTTTTGGGGGGAAATTTTTGGGAGGAAAAATATGTTTTGTGAGGTTAGATCTGAACCTTTAATTTTTTCGAAAATTGAAGGAGAGCCACTTGATAGCTTTTTTTGTGTTTTATTTGTGTTTTATTATATAGATATATATTCAAAGAATCTCTTTCTTTTATCTTTGTACATTTGTGTGGATTTAAAGCTAGAGGCGCACCTGTAGCTTGTGATCATATGGCAATTAAGATTCTGCCATATCCTTTTTTACCATCTTCTCAAAACAAACATTATTACTGATTTTTTTTGAGAATGTGCAATTTGCATTTCCGTGCAATCATTGGAGGGCAGAAAATACATTGGCTGTATTATCTCTACTATTTTGATGGGAGAATTGGAATGTGTAACAAACAAATCCTAACTTTGTAACTATATAAACACGTATAATAAATGTCCAAATTATATTCAACAAATATAAATATGCACCGCACGTGTAGCCCAAATCAAAACATTCAAATATAAACTATTTTTTTTCTTATTTAATATATATTCATTTAATTTGATAACTTTATTTTTTTTAGATACGCATCGCACGTACATTATACTAGTTAGTATAATTGTAGAGATAGACCTTTTATTGGTTTTATTACTACTTATACAATTTTTAACACACTCGAGTTTAAACCTGTACAGTGGCTTTGATTCAGGAGTATCAACAAATGGAAACAAAATATCTATCTTGATTTTTGGGCTCACCAACACCCTTACATAATGTGCTGACCTTGTGGATTTATTTTAAATCAAGATAGAATTGGGGATTTGGGTTTGTGAAAAATCCTAAGAAAGTATTAGGGTTTGTGAGAAGTTCTAACTACATTCTTAAATTCCTATTTTTATTTTAAACCCTAACTCAAATATCTATTTTGATTTAAAATAAAATTGGAGATTTGGAGATGTAGTTCGAGCTTCTCACAAATCCTAATACTTTCTTAGGATTTTTCACAAACCCTAATGTTCTCTTATGGTCTCACACACACAAGAGGAGAATGAAGAATAACAACTCAACACACAATAATTTTTTTAATCAATTATAACATACCTTCTCATTATTCTCAAGGCCTATATATAGACTCAAAACAAATCCAAAACAAGCCTGAAACAAATCTCAAACAAATCTAAAACAAATCTAAAACAAATCCCTTAAACAAACTACATATGACTAAATTTCAAAACAAAACAAAACAGAACCGATTTCTCTCCCGGTGGGAGATAGCTTGACCTAGTCGAGTCAAAACTAATGATCATGTCATAGTGCTCCAAAAGGCCTGGATCCAAGCGCTGGAGCTCTTCATGATCAATCTAAGTATCATCCGACTTTGGCTTGTTCTTCAATATCACCAAATACCTATGAATACCACCATCTCTAGTAGAGATTTTCTAATCATCTAAAATATTATCCAATTTGTCTGTCGGTGGGTAAGTATTGTCAGGTAAGGGGAGAAATGTGGAAATCTCACCAGTAGACTGCAGGGTAGACTTATCTATAAGAAGAATTCTAGGGTTAAATTCTGGACCTTCATAGGGTACTAGATCCTCAATATTGAAAGTCACACTTATGCTAAAACCTTCAGGAAGGTCAACGACATAGGCATTATCATTGATTTTATGCAAAATTTTAAATAGACCTGCAGCACATGCGTTTAATTTCTTAACGAATTCAGCTGGAAACCGTTCCAGACGAATCCAAATCATCATTTCATCACCAACATCAAGAGTTTTAAATTTCTTTCTAGTATCTGCTCTTATCTTGTAGTTAAAATTATTCTCATTAATTTTCTTGAAAATTTCTCTATGTAAATCATGAATGCAGGATGCAAATGTGGATACAGATTCTGAGACTCTATGATGTTCTAACATGGGGACAAGATTTATCAGCTGCCTAGGACGATAATCATGCACAATTTTGATGAAGTTGTGAAATATAGATGTGCACTTCCAGTCATCTTCTTTGTCTGTTTGGGACAAAGCACATCTGACTGCATTCAATGTGGGTGATTCTATCAACCGAACATAGTTGAGATACTTGTCATCATCTTCTTCGTCGAAGTCATCACTTACATTCACTGGAAAACTCATTGTCGGGTTCATTAGCAATGACAGCGGTACCTTATACAATGTTGATCCTACTGCGGTTGGGACAGTTGCCAGCAATATGGCCGTATCCCTTGCATTTATAGCACTTAGTGAGAGGATCAATCTTAGAGTAGTCTCTTTCAGTGTTCTTACCCGTGTTGTCATTTCTAAGTGGATAGAGATTTGAAGTAGGCTTGTTTGGGTAAGACTTGTTGGGGTACTGAGAAAGAAGGAGCTCAGTGGAGGTCATTCTAAGGAAATGATCTCTCGAATCGCTGGACTTATAGGGGGAACTTACTTTAAGAAAATCCATATCGAGGACAAGGGCATAAGCTGCTGCCAAGGAGTCCAAATTTCTATGGATTAACTCATTTTTTTGATCGGCTCGTAGTCCAGCTTTGAACCTAGAGAGAGTTTGTTCGTCGCTCTCTTTACCTAAAACATTGCATCGAATGAGTAATTCGTCGAACATATCCATATACTCTTGGGTAGATTTGCTGCCTTGATAGAGTTAGTTTCACGAATCTACCAATTGGGTGTGGAATGATAAGAGCACATATCTCTCAATGAACTTCTCTTTCATGACCTCCCAAGTGGTTATGGGTGCCAGGCCTCGGCCTCTGCAGGCATGTTCAAGATTGATCCAATGTTGTTGAACTTTACCAGTCAATTTCATCATGATAAATTTGACGTTTAAAACTTCGCTCATGTCAAACCACACGAAGTAGTGGTCAATGACACAGATCCAATCGAGATAAGCTTGGGACGCCATATGGCCTTTAAAGTGGAGAACGTCAGCCTTAACGTTCTTCTTATATTATTCGTCAGGATCATGATCTTGACGTCGGTCGTCACGATTATTCCCTTGAGGAATCTGACGATGAATCTCATGGTCAACATTTTGATTTAATTTCACTTGCTCAAGTTTCTGATTGATATTGTCAAGAGTTGCTTGAATGGTAGCGAGGGTAGTGGAAATATTAGAGTTGTCCATTTCAGTTTGAGGAGGGGCTCGCTGATTTCTGGGATTCCTAACTGGGTAGTTTGGGAGGCACAAGAAAGGCTCTTCAGGATTTGTGATGGAACTACGAAGACGCATTCACCAAGGCAGAAAACTAGGGATCGTAGGGACGTGTATTAGCTAAAATTTGGGGAAACATGACTTAAATGCACCTAAAATGATATTTTTTAAAAAATTCTGAAATGATCTAAAAAAATAATCCTAAAATGATCCAAAATGAATACAGAGATTATGACTAAATGATGCAAAAACTAGAGTTTTAAAAACCTTCGCTCTGATACCAAAATGATATAAACTTAACCCTAAGTAGAGAATTTTCAAGAATATTAAATGATTAAGTTTACCAACATGTAATGCCGATTAACTTAGAAATTAAACTACTAACTGGTTTGATGAATTTTCAAGAATTGAAATAAGTTTAACAAGCTCAATTAAAGATTCAATCCTAACAATTAATAATTATACCTAAGTATTCATAACAAGTAAAATATTCAATAATGATTCGTACGCTAATTGGAAAGTAGAAGCACACTCAATATTTGTAGACGACAGTAAATTTAGATAATATTTTAGAGATGATATGCAGTACCACAAATAAAGAAGAATAAATTTTTTATTACTGGGGTTCGATGAATGTGCTGCCACAGATGAAGGAAGATTGTAACACCCCGTAATTTAATGAGATATATAAATAATAGTATATATATTTAATAATATATTAAATAAATGAATGAATTGTAAGAATAAATGATTGAATTGTGAGTGGGTGGGGCCCACTTGAAAAGGAAGAAATAGAACAGGCGTTGGCCTGTGCTTTGGTGATGGCGTGGGCCCCCAACCTGGGCGCCACGTGATGGGATTAGCCGGTCCTGATCTACCGACGCAGGAGAGAGAGAGAGAGAAAAGATGTGAGAAATTGTCCCATATCGGGAAAAATACAAGATTAACTAATAATAAATATAATTGCCAATGATCAAGAGTCACCTGATTGATTAACAACCTTTTGAGAGGCAGCCTGTGGTGGGCAGTTGTACTATAAATAATAAATAAATAAATAAATTGTCTGAGTATTGGGGCGGGGCATTACAAATGGTATTAGAGCCGACTTTCGACAACGAGTGTGGGAAAAGAGTCGGTGCGGTGTATGCCTGAGAGGGAGCTGGTGTCAGTACGATGGCAGTTTGGACTGGGACAGTACGCCGGATTTAGCTGAATCAGGGTACTCCATCCACATCGGCGAGATGTATGCCTGAGAGGGAGCTGGGGTCAGTGCGCGGGCCCGAAATTAGTTGAATCAGGGTACTTTCGCTCCTCACCGTCTAGAAAGGAGATCCTGCACTAGATTGTGTATGTCCCGAACTCAGCGAGGACGCTGATTTCTAAGGGAAATAAAACAGGCATTAGCCTGTGCTTTGGTGATGACGTGGCTCCCAGGTTGGGGGGCCCACGTGATGGGATTAGCCGGGCCTACTCTACTGACGCAGGAGAGAGAGACAGAAAGAGAAAAGATGTGAGAAATTGTCCTATATCGGGAAAAATACAAGATTAACTAATAATAAATATAATTGCCTAAGATCAAGAGTCACCTAATTGGTTAACCACCTTTGAGAGGAAGTCTGTAGTGGGCAGTTGTACTATAAATAATAAATAAATAAATAAATTGTCTGAGTATTGAGGCAGGGCATTACAAAGATGGTGCCAATCGTCGCAATCAATTGCACTGTACTCCTCCGCAGATTATTATCTTGATATGAAGATTAGGGTTATGATTTGAATTGTAGATTTGAAAATTAGGGTTTCAGATTTGAAGTGGATTTGGGGATTAGGGCTTAGGGTTAAGGGGAATTGGAGTGATAAGAGTTTCAGATTGGAAGGTGGAGGCTAGAAAGGTGGTCGGATTGCAGGAGGCAGCGAGGAGCGACGGGGCTATTGACGGTGGTGGAAATAGGGGAGGCGGCATTGCGAGGTGCAGAGGAGGGGCGACAGGAGTGGTGGTGGTCGGCTTGTAGGAGGCGGCAAGGAGTGAGGGGAAAGGGGTTTCGATGGGGTTGCTGATGGCTTTCAGGAGGAAGGTGGAGAAGAAGAAAATGAGAGAGAGAGAGAGAGAGAGAGAGAGAGAGGTTGGGGGGGGGGGGGGGGGGGGGGGGGCTAGAAAGAGAAAGAAAGAGGATATTAGAGTTAGGGTTTAAAATAAAATTGGGGATTTAAGGGTGTAGTTAGAGCTTCTTACAAACCCTAATACTTTCTTCGGATTTCTAACAAATCCTAATGTTCTCTTATGGTGTCACACACACAAGAGGAAAATGAAGAATAACAACTCAATACACAATAATTTTTTAAATTAATAATAGCATACATTCTCATTATTCTCAAGGCCTATATATAGGCTCAAAACAAATCTAAAACAAATCTAAAACAAATCTAAAACAAATCTCTCAAACAAATCTCAAACAAATCTCCCAAGCAAACTACATATGGCTAAATCTCAAAATAAAATAAAACAGAACCAATGTCCTTATCACTAACCCTAGCCGCCGCCACCAACCGCCATCTTCC
The DNA here is from genome assembly GCA_017893485.1 of Hemerocallis citrina. NCBI lineage: Eukaryota > Viridiplantae > Streptophyta > Magnoliopsida > Asparagales > Asphodelaceae > Hemerocallis > Hemerocallis citrina. The sequence goes on from CM030368.1 coordinate 54,762,749, forward strand.
ACAACCCTAACCCTAATATCTCCACCAGCCACCATCCTCTACAACCTCTATCCTACTCTGATGTCGCCATCTTCCGCAACCTCCAACCTACTCCACCCTGCCATCTTCTGCAACCTAGTCACCACCACCGTTGTATATGCTACATCCCACCGCCTCTCGCCTTCAACCCTCCAAGCCGCCACTGCCGATTCTCCAAGCTGCCACCACCAATTCAGATCCCCTTTTTTCTTCTAATTTGTAATCTCTCTTCTTTCTCTTCTGATTTTCTTCTTCTTCTTCTTTCCTTTTTTTTAACCTTTTTTTGTTTCCTCTTCTTCTTCTAATTTGTAACCTCTACTCTCTCTTCTACTATCTTCTTCTTCTTCTTCTTCTTCTTCTTCTTCTTTTCAGTTTAAAAAAATCGTAAAAAAGTTAAGAAAAAAAACAAAAAAATTTGGGAAAAAATCAATGCCTCGTGATACGCAATGTTGTGTAATAGTTCCAATTTTTGATGCTCTCTTCACTCATCCTCCTTACCAATTCTCTCCTTCAGATATAATCTAGATCTGCTCCTATGATGACCTCCGATAATTCAGTGGTGACTTCTCCTCCTCCGATGTCGACTTCCTCTCCTCAACCGACGATAATTCCTCTTCTCTCGATGGCCGAATGCATGACCACTGAGAATCTATCCGATTGCAGCAACTTTATGACATGGTCCCATTCTGTCATATGTTTCCTCAAAGGGCGCGAGATGTACCATCACCTTACTGAACTAAATCCTCTGCCTATAGACCCCACATTCAAAGTATGGTATAATGATCACAACTCGATTGTCAATATGATGACCAATTGTATGGACCGGGATATCTACACCTCCATCACTTTCCTCTACACATAACATGTACTACTCTTCCAATAACATGTAGCGCCTGTACAATATTTTTCGTGATGCCATCAAGACCAAGCAAGGTGACGACATTCATGCCTATCTAACCCGCTTTAATCAGTTCTTAAAAAAGAGAAAATCTATCATCCATACTCTGCCAATTTCGCTTTCCAGTAGCAGCAACGAGAAGCCTTTCTTGCCGTTATTGCCTTGGAAATATTCGCCCTTATCTTGAAGGTGTTCGCTCGCATATCCTCGCCACAATGCCAGTCCCTCTCTACGTGATCTCTGTTGGTGTATGCCTTAGAGGCCAGTTGTGTATTCACATTACTAGTTTACATTGTATCATGATATTTATTTCATATATGAGGCATTTTATTTATTGTGTTGTTTATTATGGTTAAATGAATATAATAAAGTCCTTAGAATAGTAAGTTCAATACTATGGGATATCAAGTGCATGACTTGATTATGAGATCCTATTGGTTGTAATCAGAACACTATTCTTAAATGTCCATAGTCAATAATTATTGTCAATTAGGACAATAATAACACATAGGGACTAGTATGTGCGTAGACTGATTGTTGGATCCTGTAGGCAAGACAAGAAACACTAGAGGGGGGGGGGGGTGAATAGTGTTGTATAAAAAATAATAACGAAATTGAACTTTTTCTTACTGTCTAGTCGACTTGAAAAGGAAATACAATCGACTGGGGCGTCAGAATAGAAGAGTATTTTATGCAAGTCTGATCAGTCGACTTATAGCGGAACACAGTCGACTTGTTAGAAATGTTTTCGAAGATTATGTTATACCAGTTTGATCAGTCGACTTATAGAAGAGGGACAATCGACTTGCGAGACAAGTTTCACAGAGAAAATAAAATGCTAGTAAAGAAAATACAACCATAGAGTACACAGCGATGTATCCTGGTTCGGTCCTCCCGACCTACATCCAGTCCCCAAGCAACCCACTTGAGATTTTCCACTATTCTTGAAAAAATACAAGAATACCCTACGACGTTAGACAACAACCTTGTCCAACCCGTAGACCTCGCTCACAACTAGAGAGAGCAAACCCACTCTTCAACCAAGAGTGAAAACTTGACTCTACAACCTAGAGCCCTACTCTCCAATCAAAAGAACCACTCTCACAACCCGAGTGTGAAAGAAAACAATAAAAGAGTTACAACAACCTATAGCCTTGTTGTGATTGTGATTTTTGTATAGAGGCTAATAGGTCAACTTCCGAAATCAGTCTAAAACGAATTCACTGTTATACTAGACTGATTTCAGAGAACCAAGACTTAGAAGATTATGAATGCTTGTTTGAATACTTGTTCTTTTCCAAAAGCAAAAACTTAAACTTTATCAAAAAATGCTTGGGACCTTTCCATGGTGATTCCTAGGCTCTATTTATAGAGGAAAATCACTAGGACATTGTAAAACAGGTAATAAAACTGATTTAAAATGGATATAAAACTTTTGAATTCGAAAAAACAAGTTTTAAATTCTGAAAGCTGTCAAAACGACTTGAACAGTCGATTGGGTTGCCATGACGAGTCGACTGGCCAGAATTTGAAAAAGTTCAGACAGTTTCGTACTAGTACAGTCGACTGGTGCCAAACGGTAGTCGACTGGTACTCAACAGCTGATCTTAATCACGCTTGTTTCGACCTTTAAACTTGTAAAAAATAGTCAATTATAAAGATATGTGTGAGTGTGTATGTGTGACGAGGCTATTACATCATTCTAAGACTCAAAGAAAATAAAATTACAATTGTTTACAAGACATTTAATAAAACACATTGAAGCACTGAATCTTGTCTTGATCTGGAGTCTTGAATTTAAGCTTGAGCCATTGTCTTTAGTTGTTGAAGCTTGCTTGATCAATTTTGTCTTGAACATAGAACTTTTTAGCTTGAGCAAATTTACTTTGAGAGCTTCATTGGATCAACTTTGCCTTTGTGTTTCACTCATGGTATTGACATTGATACATCCTGCAATATATAAGAAGTAGCACAACTTTGCATTGTGTTGTAGTCATCAAAATCAAGAATCAATATTCTCCCCCTTTTTGATGATGACAACACAATATCTTACAATAAAAATACAAATGCTCCCCCTAACTAATGTACAATATGCATAAGTTAAAACAAAAACATGCACAAAAACAAGCACCAAATGCAAACAACATATACACATATAACATATAAAAACTTTTCTCCCCCTTTGGCATCAACAAAAATAGAAGGAGAAAAATAAAGAGGAACATATTGCAAGAGAACAAACACAAGTCAAAACCAAAGCAAATAATACATATGAAATTTGAAGTACATTGTTTAAAAGACGACATAAAATAGAAAATACATAAAAAGTTGAAGAATATAGAGAAAATATAGCTAATCAATCTTCGTCTTCATCATCGTTTGCGGTACCTTGAGAGGGAGGAGGTGGAGGTGGAAACTGGGAAGTGAACAAGTGAGTAAGATGGGAAATACTGGCTTCAAGGTTATCCTGACGATCCATGAGATAATTTACAGAAGTGTAAAGACTCCTAGGTTCATCAAAATCAGCACGAGGACGAGATGAACTAAAAGCAGAAGACCAACGAGCTGAAGTGGCTAAGGGGATAGGAGGGGTATTTCTTCGAGGAGGAGAGTGAAGAATCTTCATACGAGCTAAACTTGCACGATCAAAAGACTCATAGTGATTTACTACACTCGTCTCGGAAGCAAGATCAATTTCATAGACATTGAAAACATGAGTGAGTAAAGCACCAAAAGGAAGAAAATAAGTATAAGCCTTATGAAGGCGACTAAAGATGACCCGACTCCAATTGATTTGGATGTTGACAAAAATTGCATAGACAGCTTGTTGCAACTCGTGGGAAAATTGATCGTAACTCCCCGTTTTAGGGATAATGTTATACGACAAAATTCTTGCAACTAGCTTAGCAAGTGGTATAATTGTTTGGTTAGACATTGGGGGACAACGATTTGGCAAGAAGATTTTTGAATGGATAGAGTCATCATCCATATCAATCTCTCCAAAGTCCAGCCCTTCATTAGGAAGATTCAAAATAACTCCTAATTTTGCAGAGGTGAGTTTCATGCAAATATTTTTTACTGACGTTAGTAAAAATATTTCGCTACCATCCTCAGAAGTTACAACTTTTATATTTGTGTAAAACAAATATATAAGCTGAGGGTAATAGGAAGGTTGGTTCACCAAAGATAACATCTCAAACAACCCACATTGTTCAAACAACGGGGCTAAGGGAAACTTATCTAGATCAGGAAAATTAACAAATCTTCCTGGAAAAAAAAATTTCTCAACAAGGTTTGGACTTCTCAAATATTGGAGATAATTCCTAGAGGATTCACCCTCCTCAACATTTGAACTACGTGATCTTTTAGGAGGCATGATTCAAACCCAAAACAATAAACAAGAAAAGAAATCAAGGAGTTATACCGACAATGAGAGGCAAAGAGAAGCACAGGACTTCAAGAGATCTTGGAAAGAACTTCGGCAAGAAAAGAAACCACAAGAAATCTGGATTAAATTTCTGGAATCGCCAATGGTTTTGAACTTCAGTCGACTTCTGAACTTCAGCCGACTATAGTGAAGGGAAAAAGATAAAAGTAAGAAACTAGGGTTTTTTACTTTAGAATCAAAGGCTAAGATTGAGTCTAGGAGTAAGCAAAAGATCAGATCGGTCAAAGGGTAAGAAAGGGTAAAAGAAATCGCCTCAAAAGGTGTGCCGTTTTTGAATCTAAAAGACAGGCTGAAGCGCGACAGTCGACTGTATTTTTATATCAGTCGACTTAATCGAGAGCAAAATAGATCAAACGAAAATAACAAGTAATATTTCTGGCAGTCGACTGAGTACTGTTCACAGTCGACTGTCCAGAGCACAAAAAACTCAGACAAAATTGATTTCGAAAAATACATGGGAAGTCGACCGAAAAGTAGTGCTAAGTCGACTTACCATAAAAAGTCAAGAAAGATCATAAAAACTGCAAATTCCTAGTTCTCTTCTTAAGGTGATAAATGTGTCTTCCATAAGTGGTTTAGTAAAGATATCTGCTACTTATTTATCAGTAGAAGTAAAGTCTAAAGATATATCCTCCTTTAAAATATGATCACGTAGAAAATGATGTCTAATATCAATGTGTTTTGTACGTAAATGTTGAACCGGAGTTTTAGATAAATTAATGGCACTGGTATTATCACACATTATTGCAGGTTTTGACAATGATATACCATAATCTAATAGAGTTTGTTTCATCCACAAAATTTGGGCACAAGCCAAACTTGCAGCAATATATTCAGCTTTTGTTGTAGATAGATACCGAATTTTGCTTCTTACTGTACCAAGAGACTAGGAAATGTCCCAAAAAGTGACATGTTCCACTAGTACTTTTGCGGTCAGTTTTACTGCCAGCAAAATCAGCGTCACTATACGACAAAAGTTGATAATTATTGGTGCATGGATAAAATAGACCATACTCAGACGTGCCTTTAATGTATCTTAAAATACATTTCACAGCTTTTAAGTGAGACTCTTTAGGACTTGACTGATATCTAGTACACAAACATACACTAAACATAATGTCTGGTCTACTAGCAGTTATATATAAGAGTGAGCCAATCATACCTCGATAGAGTTTTTGATCGACACTCTTACCTAATTCATCTTTGTCAAGGGTAGTGGTAGTAGCCATAGGTGTGGTTTTACTACTCGTGCTATCCATGCCAAACCGTTTGAGTAATTTCTTAGCATATTTTCCTTGATTAACAAATATGCCATTTGGTGACTACTTAATTTGTAGTCCAAGGAAATAATTGAGTTCACCCATGTGACTCATCTCGAACTTATTTTTCTTGGCATTAGCAAACTCTTGACAGAGATTACTATTAGTAGAGCCAAAAATTATGTCATCTACATATATTTGTATGATTAGGATATCGATCTCTATTCTCATAATTAACAAAGCAGTATCTACTTTACCTATTTCAAAACCAGTTTCTAAAAGAAAAGTCTTCAATCGATCATACCAAGCACGATGTGCTTGTTTAAGACCATATAAAGCCTTTTTCAATTTAAAAACATGGTTTGGGAATTGTTCATGTTTAAAACTAGGTGGTTGCTTAACATAAACATCTTCCTTTATAAAACCATTAAGAAAAGCACTTTTAACATCTATTTGGAAAAGTGTAAAGTTCATAAAACAAGCAAAAGAAAACAAGATCCTAATTGATTCTAGTCTAGCAACAGGAGCATATGTTTCATCGAAATCTATGCCTTCTTCTTGATTATACCCTTGAGCAACTAATCTAGCTTTGTTTCTAACGACTTGTCCTGATTCATCTAATTTATTCTTGAATACCCATTTGGTACCAATTATAGTATGGTCAGGAGGCCGTGGAACTAAATCCCATACATCATTTCTTATAAATTGGTTTAATTCATCTTGCATGGCATTCATCCAAAACTCATTCTCACAGGCTTCTTGTATATTTTTAGGTTCAAAATCTGACAAGAAAGTTGTATGAGAAATTATGTCAACATGAGATCTGGTTTGAATACCACGTGAGATGTCACCAATTATTAAGTCATGAGGATGATCTCTAACTTCAACAAAAGATTTTGGTAAAGTTTGAGTCATCACAGCAGGATCAGTCGACTTGGCTTGTCCAGCAGTCGACTGATTCACATCAGTCGACTTGATTTTCTTATCAGTCGACTTATCTGCTAGGGTAGTCTGTTCTAAAGATTTAATGACGTTATTTAAAGGTGATGAATCAGTTTCATCATCTTTAATAATAGCAGATGAAGTCAGAGATTCATCAAATGAAACATGCATGGATTCTTCAATAGTCAAAGTTGACTTATTGAAGATCCTATATGTCTTACTCCTATTTGAGTATCCAATGAAGATATATACCTTCATTAGATCTAGGATCAAACTTATCTAAATTATTTTTAGTGTTTAAAATAAAACACTTAAATCCAAATGTTTTGAAATAAGATACTTTAGGAATTTTATCAAAAAATAGTTCATAACATATTTTCTTAAGCTTAGGCCTAATCAAAATTTTATTTAAAACATAACAAGCTGTAGCAACTGCTTCAGCCCAAAAGTACTTAGGTAAATTGCTTTCAACAAGCATGGTACGTGCACACTCTTGCAAAGTCCTATTCTTTCTTTCGACCACTCTATTTTGTGGTGAAGCTCTAGGAAATGAAAATGAATGTGTTATACCATTCTTGTTGCAATATTCTGAAAACATTTTATTTTCAAATTCTCCACCATGATCACTTCTAATAGTGACTATGATTAGAGACTTTTGATTTTGAATCCGTTTACAAATATTTGCAAATTCATCAAAAAACATCATTCTTATGTTTTAAAAAGAAAACCCAAGTAAATCATGAAAAATCATCTACTAAAACAAATACATACCTACTTTTATTTAAAGAAGCAACTATAGTAGGGCCAAATAAATCCATGTGGATTAATTCGAGAGGCCTACTAGTAGAAATTACTTCTTTTGTCTTAAAGTAGATTTGATTTGTTTACCTAGTTGACATGCATTACATAACTTATCCTTTTTATAGGATAGTCTTGGCAGCCCTTTAACTATGTTGTATTTAGACAATTTAGCAATATTTTTCATGTTCACATGGCCAAATTACTTATGCCAAAGCCAAGAATCATTATTAGAAACTATTAAGCAAAAATCATTCAAAAATTCATTTGATTTTAAACACAATTCATACATATTATTCTTCCTAAATCCTTGAAAAATTACATTTTGCATGGTAGTCATAAATTAAACAAGCATCTTTTTCAAAAACAATTTTATATTCCTTATCACACAATTAGCTAAAACTTAATAAATTATGCTTAAGACCATTAACAAGAAAAACATCTTCTATTGAAGGGTTAGTGTGCTTACCGACCATGCCTATTCCAATTACCTTCCCTTTGTTGTTGTCACCGAATGTGACTGTTCCTCCATCAATCTCTTGAATGGAAGATAGGAGGTTGGCATGACCAGTCATGTGTTTTGAACATCCGCTGTCAAGTATCCAACGTTCTCTTTTAGGTACCTATAAAATTTTAATGTGAATATGGTACCCTTTTCATTGGGTCCAAAAGAGATTAGTTACCAAACCCAAAGTGAGTTTGATTTCCCACCAAATGCAGGAATATAATCTACAAAATTACATACAGCAAGAATATATGATTTTATATAAGTAACTCTATCTTTCTGACTCACATTGACTGGAACCCATATATTTTTGCTCTGTCCAGTCAACTTTATTGAACCTTTCAGTCGACTGTTACTGACATCCAGTCGACTGGGAGGTGTAATAGGTCGACTTATCTGAGATTTTCGTCTTGTTGAATAAGACTCAGAACCTCTAGACAGGTGACTGAAATTTGGGTTCAGTCGACTGGTCTGAACTACAGAATTATTTTTTTCATTAAAAACTACAGTATAGGTTTTTTAAAAAGTTCATATAAGTTATTCTTAACACTAGAAATAGATTCAGGCTTATTTACACTAGTGTTCTTAGTAACATGAGGTTTTTCAAGAGACTTTTGAAAACCAAGTCTAAATCTCTTATTAGATTGAACTTGATTTTGGAGAACATCATTTAAATTCTCCTTTCCTTTATTAAATTTAGATAATTCTTGGATATCTCTTCATAATTTTTCTTAAGAGATACAAGATTTATATCCAAACTAGAAAGTCGAGAATTTAAAGACTTGACTTCTTTTTCTAAGTCAAGATTCTCTTGGGAAAGTATTTGATTCATTTTCTCCTAGTTTTTAATTCTAATTTTTTCTTTTTTAAGCTCTTGAAAAATCTTATTGAAAGCATCTAATAAATTATTTGAATCATAATCATCACTTACTTGATTTTGTGAAGCCATAAAGCATACATTAGCAACCTCGTTTGTCTCCTCACTTTCTTCTCCGATAAAGAGTCGCTATCATCCCAAGTTGCTTGATACGCCTTTTTGTTCTTCATGTTCTTGTTCTTGGTGTACTTCTCCTTCTTGAAGTTGAAAGCATTTCCATTAGATTTCACATTCTCCAGTGGGCAATCCTTTTTCATATGTCATGTCTTGTTACACTTGACACATGTTGAAAGTTCATTAGTATCCTTAGATTTTGAATTAAATTTACCTTTCCTTAGAAACTTTTTGAACTTTCTCATGAACATGGCTATCTCTTCCTCATCTTCTTCTTTATCATCGGAGTCCGACATGGCCTTGAATGCTAGAGTCTTTTTCTTTGATTGTTGAGGTTCTAGATCCTTCTTGCGTTCTTCAAGTTGTGCCTCATATGCCATAAGATTTTCCACAAGATTCTCAAGAGAGAGTTGTGTTAAATCGTTGGCCTTTTCTATGGCGGTGGTCTTCTTCTCCCATTCGGGTGTTAGTGCACGAAGTACTTTTCTCACCATTTTGGCTTGAGTGTACGTCTTTCCAAGCGCCACAAGAGAGTTTGTAATATTCGTGAACCTTGTGATCATTTCAGACACATTCTCGTTCTCCTTCTTGCGGAACATTTTAAACCTATGAACAAGAACAAATATTTTAGATTCTTTAACTTTATTAGTTCCTTCATGAGTTACCTCGAGTGTGTGCCAAATGTGATGCGTCGTTGTTGCATTGGACACACGATTGAACTCCTCCTTGGTAAGGGCACAAAATAGAGCGTTCATCGCCTTTGCATTGTTCATTGTTTCGCTCTTCATGTCGTCGTTCCATTGTTCATATGGAATGGTAGGAGCGGTGTACTCGGTCTCCGTCATGTTCTATATTTCATAGTTGATGGACTGAAGATAGATCTTCATTCTACACTTCCAATAGTTGTAATTGGTTCCATCGAATAGGGGTGGCCTTTGTGTGGATTGGCCTTCATGGTATTGGCATGCATTAGAAGTAGTTGCCATTGCACTCAACCAGGCTCTGATACCAAGTGTTGGATCCCGTAGGCAAGGCAAGAAATACTAGGAGGGTGAATAGTATTGTATAAAAAATAATATCGAAATTGAACTTTTTCTTACTATCTAGTTGACTTGAAAAAGAAATACAGTCGACTGGGGCATCAGAATAGAAGATTATTTTATACAAGTCTGACATGTCGACTTATAGCGGAACACAGTCAACTTGTCAGAAATGTTTTCGAAGATTATGTTATACCAGTTTGATCAGTCGACTTATAGAAGAGGGACAGTCGACTTGCAAGACAAGTTTCACAGAGAAAATAAAATGCAAGTAAAGAAAATACAACCACAGAGAGAATCAACTACAGAGTACACAACGATGTATCCTGGTTCGGTTCTCCCGACCTACATCCCGTCCCCAAGCAACCCACTTGTGATTTTCCACTATTCTTGAAAAAATACAAGAATACCCTACGACGTTAGACAACAACCTTGTCCAACCCGTAGACCTCTCTCACAACTAGAGAGAGCAAACCCACTCTTCAACCAAGAGTGAAAACCTGACTCTACAACCTAGAGCCCTACTCTCCAATCGAAAGAACCACTCTCACAACCCGAGTGTGAAAGAAAACAATAAAAGAGTTACAACAACCTATAGTCTTGTTGTGATTGTGATTTTTGTATGGAGGCTAATAGGTCAACTTCCAAAATCAGTCTAAAACGAATTCAGTGTTATACTAGACTGATTTCAGAGAACCATGACTTAGAAAATTATGGATGCTTCTTTGAATACTTGTTCTTTTTCAAAAGCAAAAACTTAAACTTTATCAAAAATGTTTGAGACATTTCCATGGTGATTCCTAGGCTTTATTTATAGAGGGAAATCACTAGGACTTTGTAAAACAGGTAATAAAACTGATTTAGAACGGATATAAAACTTTTGAATTCGAAAAAACAAGTTTTAAATTCTGAAAGCTATCGAAACGACTTAAACAGTCGACTGGGTTGCCATGACGAGTCGACTAGCCAGAGTTTAAAAAAGTTCAGATAGTTTCGTACTAGTGCAGTTGACTGGTGCCAAACGGCAGTCGACTGGTACTCAACAGCTGATCTTAATCCAGCTTGTTTCGACCTTTAAACTTGTGAAAAACACTCATTTATAAAGATATGTGTGAGTGTATGTGCGTGACAAGGCTATTACATCATTCTAAGACTCAAAGAAAATAAAATTACAATTGTTTACAAGACATTTAATAAAACACATTGAAGCACTAAATCTTGTCGTGATCTTGAGTCTTGAATTTGAGCTTGAGCCATTGTCTTTAGTTGTTGAAGCTTTCTTGATCAATCTTGTCTTGAACTTAGAACTTTGTAGCTTGAGCAAATTTGCTTTGAAAGCTTCATTGGATCAACTTTGCCTTTGTGTATCACTCATGGTATTGACATTGATACATCCTATAACATATAAGAAGAAGCACAACTTTGCATTGTGTTGTAGTCATCAAAAATAAGAATCAACACTGATGACCATATCTTTCGGGTCATGGATATGAGATATCATGTCTTCACATGGGTACATATTAGAGTAATAATGTACTGGACTGACCCACCATGAGAATTCTGCATGGATCGTTACCTGAGTGTCATAAGCGGTTCTCACAGTGACCATGATGTACGTAGTCTTTTGACTTGAAGTTACTACATTTCCCTACATGAGAATTTATATGTTTTAATGTTGTTAAAAATTTCTTGTAATAAGGTGATTATAAAGTTGACTATTGGATATACTACAAATCATGCGGAGGGATGTGAGTGACTTAGATAGGATTTGTCCTTCTTACATAACATGAGTAATATCTATGGGTTCCTTGATTGAGTGAGACTGCAAAATACATGGCCATGCTCAAATGAGTCAATATGAGATATTGAGCTCATTTGTTTTAGTAAGTCTACTCGGACATCAAGAAACCAAGGATTGAACTATACAAGGGTGACACACTCTATGTCTTGTGGTCAATTAGATATCTAGACAAAAGGACTAGACTACATTGTAACATTGGTCACAGACATATTATGTCAAATCACTGGCATTCCCGTTACTTGAGTTGCAGTGATATATTGCTAGATACCGCTCACTGTTTGTAACACTAGAATATGATTTTTGTATTACTATCAACGTAATGGGAATCTACAGGATAACACACTTAGAATGGATTGAAATTGGATTTAAATTCATAAGATGAATTTAATTGGGAATCCTTGTATGACTTGGACTACTGACATTGGTTGGACATTTAATTAGATTAAATGAGCTTACTAAAGTTCAAAGGCCCATACACGAATTTGAACCAGGTCAGATTGTGAGCCCAACAACCTCATTACTCTCTTCGGATTGATTTTTTGCACCTATATATATGATACAAATATGTGGAAAAGTCACGCATGAGAAAACCCTAGCTGTCACGAAAATCGTATGAGAGAGAGATTGTGAGGAACAATCCCTTCCCGTAGCTAGCACGGCGGCGTGAGGGAAAACTTGATTTGATTTGTTCGTGTGGATACTATAGAAGCACCGCAATATTGTAGTGTTGTGATCGGCATACTGTGGAAACATCATATCCATCTTCAAGGCATAACTCCTAAATACGATTTATGGTTCTCGCATGGATCCATGGCTAGATTTCGATATTTTTTTTGTAATTTTTTCGCCGTGTATTTAACTGAGATTACCCTCGAAACCTAACAGTATCCATGTTCAGCTGTCACGCGTACCCCTTCCTGCTCTTGTTGAGACCCCATGCACTTATCTCTGGCCGTGACCGTGGTTATTCTAATCCCTCACCATCATTTACTTCCTCTTCCACGGGTCGTGGTCCTTATTTTTCACGAGGCCATAGTGACCATGGTCATGGCCGTGGTGACAGTCATCACAACATTAAATATTGTACCTATTATCTGGGCCAGTATCATGAGCATGCGACATGTTGGAAACGCATTGGTCGTCCTCTTGTTGCTCACAAGTCTTCCACTATGGAATCCTCTTCTTCCACTACTTCTCATACAGATGTGCCAACCTCCTCCCAGTCTACCCTATCTGCTAAAAAGTATCAGACTTTCTGCAATTTGCTATATCCTCCTCCTAGTAATTTTGTTCACTCAGGTACTACTTGTCATGTTTCTTCACATCAATGGATTATCGATTCAAGTGCTTCTGAAAATATGTCTCCTTTACCACTTTTTTCATTTTCTTTACTTTCCAATTATCATGTGTGTATTGTTGACGGTTTCCCTGTCCCTGTTGAAAGGAAGGGCGATATCTCTCTTTCTCCAGATCTCTCTCTTACATATGTTTTATGTGTTCCTACATTTTCTAACAGTTTGTTATCGGTTTCTAAAATTTCTAAGGATTTAAACCGTCTCATAAGATTTTTTTCTTTCTCACTGTGTATTTCAGGATATTACAATGAGGAAGGTGATTGGCACTGATCGTAAACAACAAGAGTTATATATCTTGGACTCTCAAGTCTCAGCTTTTCATTCTTCTACTGATCCTGCATTGTGACACCAACGACTGGGAGATCCCTCTCTTCCTACTCTGAAGCACTTAGTTTTCGGTTGTCAGTCTTCTTTTCAGTTATCTTGTGAGTCCTGTGAGCTAGTGTAACATTCTAGAAAAAAATAATTTTAATATTTTTGCACGTGCATTGCACGTAAGTTTTTTATACATTTTAGTCCCTAAAGTTTTCTAGAGTTATGCACATTTTTTTCTCATTTTGTTTTTCACATTTGTGTTATTTATTTTAATTCTACATCTATTTTTAGCGGACTAGCAATTAACTACAAAATGATCCTTATGTTTAATTCTACACTAAAATGAACCCTTTAAACTCTAGCACACTTGTCATGTAACATACACCTATATTTAATTTAATAACAATTAATAATAGAATGAGAGTGGTGTGCACATAGGGTGCACGTGCACATGTTGTGCACTTGAAGGTTGGCCGGCCACATGTGAGAGAAGATGGATAGTGGGAAAGTGTGTGGAAAAGTGGGTAGTTATTTGAGTAGTGGGAGTCATCTCAACCAAACAATACTCCTATAAATACCCCCATCCGTTAACATGAATACACACAAAAAGATCAAAACAAAATTAAAAGAGAAGAGAGAAGAAGGGAATTTCGGATTCTTGCTAAAGAGGGAGTTGGATTTCGGTTTTGGCTTAAGGAGGAGAAGTGAACTTTTTTTGTTGAAGCATGGAGAAATTTTCTAAGGAGTTCTATTTACAATTTGCATCAAGAAAAAGGTGGGTGTCTCTTTTACTTCCTAAATTATTGTAGTATGCATGTGTAGGTAGATTATGCTTGAAATAGACAATTGACATGAGTTCTTTAGTTACGTTTGTGATGCATGTTGTGCTGCTATATAGAATCTTTAGTAGTAATGAAATATGAAGATTAATGTATGCTAGTTGAAAGTTTCATTATAGAATTGTTAGGTTGTCAAATTGCAATTTTATTTAAGAACATGTGTAGTGTTGTTAGGCACATAATAGTATGCCATGATTAGATTACATGAATTGTGTATATATGTACATAAAGTTGTTAAGTTTTATGTACAAAATTGGGTTAGATTATAATTCAACAAAGAGAGATGTGACTTTTCATTAACTTCAGAATAAATGGCTAAAAAAAATTATATTCATGTAGTCTTGATGATAAATAAAAGTATGTTTATGAAGGTTCTCAAAAATTACTATTTACAATATTTATGTATAATTTCACTCTAATATGGATAAAATTAGTGAGAAATTATTTCTAGAATTCTAGAAATTTAATTTATGAACAATTAAATTGAGAGAAAAGAATAGAAAACAAAGTTGAACGAAGGAGTTAAAATTGAGATGAAATAGAGAGAGGAGTTTTTAACTCCTATATTATCAGGTATGATGTTTGGCTAACTTGGTTAGTGCATGAGCGCAAGGGCCTTGGGCGCCTCTGGCTGTGCTCGGGTTCGAGCTTGGGAGGCTCTGCCTCTTTTGGAAAATTTTGAAATAAAATCAAATGGCGTGTTTTGGTTATAAAAACAACTCAGTGGGCTTTTTATCATAATTCTTGAGTGGCTCACTGGTCTGGGTGACTTTTGGGGTTATTGTTGGCCTGGGTTTGATTCCAGGTGTCTACTTTTTTGAGTTTTATTTTATTTTTTGAGATTTTTCAAGTTTTAAAAATTGGGAAACTCCAAAGAAATATTATAGAATATTATTAGAATACTTTAGAAATATTTCATATTATTCTAAAAGATATTTTGAGAATTTAAAAGTCATATTCATGTATTAGTTGAGTTTTGAATTCAAGTTTAAGAAGAAAATGTATATGGTTAAAGACTTTAAGAGTTGGTTTACAATAAAACTAAGGCATAATTATGAGTTGGAAATAAAGAATTTCTAGTGATTAATCTTAAAAATATTTTGTAATAAGAAGTAGTGATCTAATCTTAAAAGGGACTTTTGCATTAATATACTTGAAGTATAGGTACACATGGAAAATGTTTTATTAATCAAAAGAGCATGGAGATTTACTAAAGTGAATGATTTGGTTCGTTAACCAAGGAATTGTCTACAAGAATTTAATTTGAAAATATTATCAAATGATGTCATAAGAAGTTGAATACTTCATAAAGAAAGTGGATAAAGAGAAATGATGGTTAATGAATAAAATTTTTATGTTGAGGTTAGATGAACCTAATTGATGTCTATAGTGAGATGGTTGTTGGAATCTAGAGGCTAGGCGATACTCTTAGTAACTGGCATTTTTGTGAATAATGAAAATTGGAGGAGTAACCAATGTGGGTTAACTCTCTCTTTGAGAAGTGTCCAGTGTGGGCAAGAGATCTCGTGTGTTGATTTAAGTTCGGTGGGTAAGTTAGCTCTAGGTTGTGATAATTAAAATTAAACTTAAGGACATGCACTAAGAGGGGATGTGATGAAGTCTAGACAAACATGAGTATGAAGGCCTCATATGATTCGTGGTGGGAGATTATCTCCAGAATTATCAGAGTGTGAGGCAATATGTTCAAAATCACTCGCGGTGGGAGGTATTTCTTCAGAATTATCAGGATCAAGGCGACGCTCGTGGGGTATTTATGTGATGAGGTACCCATGACTCGTGGTGTGGGTTTCGTCTCCAGAGTTATCGAGGGTGTGAGGCGTGATGTCTGAAAATCACTCGCGGTGGGAGAACAACTCTCAAGAATTATCGGGGTCATAGCTCGCGGTGTAGGTTTTGCCTCCAGAATTATCGGCGTTACGACTCGCGGTCGGAGATTGATTCTCAAGAATTATCAGGGTAGTACTAGATACTCACAGGATATCTAAACCTTACATTAGTTATCGTAGTAGTTTTTCATAGCATGAGATTAAACCCTATAATGAGGAGTACGATAAGGGCTTGCTCTTGGACCTATGTAGTATGTGATGCTTAGAATCCGAACAAGTATGCATTAGTGCATCATAGTGTAATGTCTGTATTAGGCATTAGGTAATATCATACACTGACATGTTTAGGATAATAATTTTTCCCACTTTATTTTACATTCAAGTTTGTGTTTGGTAAAGTAAGAGAATGGCTGTATTATAGCATTGCGTCAATTGTATGCAACTGATGTGCCCATAGTTTTCCAGTGCAGGACTTGGATTAGCAAAAGGCTTAAAGATGAATTGATGCTGTTGAATATTTCAGATTAAAGTTGTTGGATGTTAGAGTTGTATATTTTGTTGTAACTTCCGCTGTGTTTTTTAACAAACATTGTATAATGAAAAAGTTTTAAATTCCCTGTAAAATTGTACGAATTTGAAGTAAAAGATCGTGTTGTGCTACGAACTATATATATTTGGAATTCGGGGCGTTACAGTTAGGTAAACTGTAACGCCCCGAATCCCAAACACAGGTAATTCGTAGCAAATACAAGATTTTTCATTTCAATTCGTACTACAAGAAATTTAAAATTTTTTCATTTACAACATTGTTCTTTACAACAGCAGAAATAAATAAGTACAATATGATAATGAAAGCTTTTCAATCTTGTGACATCTCTCACAGTGACTTCAAATTCGTGCCAAAACCAATCCTGCAACTAGAAAACTGTGAGCACGTCAGTTGCATAAAACTGACGCAATGCTATAATACAACAATTTTTCTACTTTAGCAAACACTAACTTGAATGCGAAACAAAAAAATGTGGGAAGTGACTATCCTAAATATGTCAGTGTATGATATGACCTAATGCCTAATGCAGACGTTACACTACGATGACACTAATGCATACTTGTTCGGATTCTATGCATTTCATACTACATAGGTCCGAGGGCAAGCCTTTTTCGTACTCCTCTTTATAGTGTTCAATCCCTCATTATGAAATCTACTACGATGACTAATGTAAGGTTTTGATATCCTGTGAGTATCTAGTACCGCCCCGATAATTTTTGAGAATCGCTCTCCCATCGTGAGTTGCAACCCCGATAATTATGGAGACAAAACCCACACCGCAAGCCATGACCCCGATGATTCTTGAGGTCGTTCTCCCACCGTGAGTGATTTTCGGACATCATGCCTCACATCCCGATAATTCTGGTGATGAAACCCACATCGCGAGTCATATGGTACCTCATCACACAAATATCCCATGAGCTTCACCTCGATCCCAATAATTCCAAAGAATTATCTCCCACCGCGAGTGATTTTGGACATCATGCTTCACACCCCGATAATTCTGAAGATAATCTCCCACCGTGAATCAAATAAGGCCCTCATACTCATGTTTTCCCACACTTCATCACATCTCCCTATAGTGCCTGACCTTAGGTTTAATTATAATCATCACAACCTAGAGCTAGCTTACTCTACCGGACTTAAATCAACACATGGAGAAATATTAGCCCACACTGGCTACTTCTCAAATTCTATTTATCAAAACTTGTCGGTTTCTTCGGGTCTCGCTCAGCCTCTAAATTCCAACATCTCAAACCGAGATCACAAAGGTTATCTCTAACCTTATTCACAAGAATTTCATTCATTATTCATCATTTCTTCTTATTCCATTTTTCTTATGTTTATCATCTAAATGTAACTAAACACTTATTATAGCAGCATTCAGTAACACTTGATGAGTTAAAACCCTTATAAACATCACATATTTAATATTCCAACTTCATCCTTTAATTACCTCTTAATTTCTCATAAACTACATCTTACTTACATTCCAATTTTAAATCCAATTTTTATACGTTGTAAAAGTTTTAGGACAATTAGATAAAATACATCAACCCAATGGTATTGAAAAAAATCATATAAATTCCATTACTACTCCAAAAATAGATTGATTAGTTTCATAGGAATCATAAATGAGTCTACTACAACTTTTTAGTTAAGATCATCTAAATTCATCCTCAATTACTTCATCTAAATTCAATTGCAAAATAGTAGGTTCAAAATTCCGAAAACTGCAGCTCATGCTACTTGTAAAAATCATAGATAATTCTATACTTTATGAAACTTTGTGTTCTTTAGATCAAATTAAATTTATACAGGTTTACTTTGACTTTTTAGTTATAAGTTTTCCCAAAATATTGTGTCTATAACCCTGAATTCTTCGAAATCTACAGTAAGGTCGAATTGTTATACAGACTGCCACTGTTCAATCTTGTAAAAATTCACTATAAATTCTATTCTTAATGGAAAATTGATTTCTTAGACTCTAAAGAAAGGTTAACGAGTCCACTTCAAACTTCTTAGTTTTTACATTTTTCAAAATACTGCATCTAAGATGCCGAAATGATCAAAATCCGAAATGTATACAAATTTTCAACAACTAGCCAAACGTCCAACCAGTCCTAAGTTTGAATTTTATTAAAATCGTAAACGGCATCCAAATATTATGAAATTTTAAGGATATGTTCTTGACATATACGTGATGCTCCTATAAAAATTTTAGCTCTAGATTCCATATAGTTTAATAGATATGATTTTCTGAATTACAATGTAAACTTAAAAGAGAAACTTATGAAAATGCCCCCAAATAAATCATATAATAATTCCACACATTTAATCAACAACACATAATCTAAATATGAATACTCAATCTATATAAGTTATCATGCATCTAACAATTCACACATATATATTCTACAATCTAGTAGTCTACTAATAAAATTATATTAGAAAGTTTGAGAAACACCCACCTTAAAAGAGAACTCCTACCAAAACTCCAAAGCTCCAATCCAAAATCCAAAAACTCAAAGCCTCCTAGATTTCCCGGAAAAGACCAATAGCAAGTGCACAAATTTTGTTTTATTTTGTTTCTTTTAGTTCATGCAGAGTTAAGTGTCGAGCGGGGGCTCCTCTCTTTCAAGCATTCATGGCCAAGAGAAAAAAAGTGGGCAAGACACGTGCACGTGCTTTGTGTGAGCACATGAAATACACACTAAAATTGTAGTTTTTATTTATTGTACATGCATACATTATTCATTTTAATATCAACTTAATAGGAAAATTTTAGATTAGCTATAATAAAAAATTTAGTGCACATTTCATTAGTTATTTATGTAAAATAATAACTCAATTTGTACGTGCATAAAAGAGAAACACGTGCAAAGCACGTGTACCCAAATGTTCAAAAAAATATAAAAATCTATCATTCTGTATATTAAAATTAAGCAAAAGAAATATAAATATACACACTTCATAAATTTTATTTCGAAAAGGAATACAACCAATACATGAACTGCAAGCATGTGCGTCACACATATCAATAAATATTCAAAACAAAAGGGATTTGAGCAACAAAAGAATCGAAATACAACCTACGTAAACATATTTATTTTGATAAAGTTACGAATATTTGACCTAACAAAAAAATATACGTAATCAACATGTGTGTTGAAAATACATGCAATGCACGTAAAAACAGAATATTAAATATTTGAGTTAAAATTTAAATTCAAATACATAATTGAATTTGAGAGCATAATATATATATATATATATATATATATATATATATATATATATATATATACACACACACACACATACACACACACACAAAAGAATCAAAATACAAAAATACGTAGAAAATATTTATTTTAAAATACGTTACGGATACTACTCGTAACAGTACAAAATATATGTGCGTAACACCCGTGGGCAAAATTGTCAGAACTTAATTTTGCGGGGATTGTGGTTGCACGTGTTGTGCAAAACCTCCAACCGGGAACTGATAAACTTGATCCTCGTGCTACTAAATGTGTTTTTCTTGGATATTTGCACTTTTTGAAAGGTCATTTTTGCTATTGCCCTTCACGAAAGAAAATGTTTACCTCGGCAGATGTTCATTTTTTGAACATAATCTTTTTTTCGAACAAATTTCTTCCAAAACTCTTGATTTACCGAGGGCCGTTATAGGGAGTCTTGATTTTTCCCCACCACCACCACTGACAATAACATCGTCACCACCACCACCACCGTCACCACTACCACCGCCGCCACCACCACCACCACTTTAGGTTTATGTCAGAAGAAGAAAGACGAGTTCAGACTCGACAATCCAAGCGGTACCTTCTGTTGTTCAACCCGTGCCGACCACTTCTATCGGTAATATCTTTAACACATATATTTACCTATTGCTTATCGTAAGGCTAGACATTCTTGTGCTCACTACCCAATTGCCAAGTTTGTTTATTCCTCTAACCTGAAATGATCTCTTCGCTCTTTTACCTTTTACTTGGATTCCATCTCCATTCCTAAAAATGTTCAGGAAGCACTCAAGCACCCTGGTTGGACAACAACCATGAAAGAGAAAATGCAAGCTCTTAAGCAGAATGATATTTGGCAGTTGGTTCGCCTCCCTATAGGTGGTAAGACCGTTGGTTGTAACCGAGTCTTCACAGTCAAACATAATTCTGACGACAGATTTGCATGACTGAAAGCTTGCCTTGTCGCTAAAGGATATACACAGAAATTTAGGGTCGACTATGCAGAGACTTTCTCTCCAATTGCGAAACTCACGTCTATTCGTTTTCTTATCTCTCTTTCATCTAATTGTTCTTGGCCCCTCCATCAGCTTGATGTCAAGAATGCATTTCTCAATGAAGACTTGAAATAGGTGGTGTATATGCAGCAGCCTCCTAGTTTTAAGCGACAGGGGGAGAATCTGGTATGTTCGCTTAAAAAAACTGTTTATGGCCTCAAACAGTCTCGTTGAGCTTGGTTTGAAAAGTTCGGCAATGCTGTATGCTCTTATGAGTTGTCACGAAGTAAGACAAATCATTCTCTCTTCACAAAGAAAGGAGGTAAAAGCATTGCCATTTTGTTAGTGTATGTTGATTATATCATTATCACACACAGTGAAGCGCAAGGTATTGTAGACATCAAGCAGCGGTTAGCTCAAACATTTCAAACAAACGATCTTGGTCCGCTTCGATACTTCCTAGGCATTGAGGTTGCATGCAAAAAAGATGATATATTTCTTTCTCAAAGAAAATATGTCCTTGCTGTTCTTACTAAGACATGAATATTGGGGTGTTGCCCCAGTGACACACCTATGGATCTCAATATTAAACTGTCATCTTTCTCTAATGATGCATAATTCTCTGATCTAGGATGATATCGCAGGCTGGTTGACAAATTCATATATCTCTCAGTGACTAGGCCAGATACTGCATTTGAAGTTAGTCGAGTCAGTTAGTTTGTGCATGCACCGACCATCACTCATTGGGAAGCAGTACTTTACATTCTTTGCTATCTTAAGAAAGCCCCAGGACAAGGACTTTTATTCAGGCCGGGTGACTCTTTTTCTTTACGAGGATATTTTGATGCTGACTGAGCAGGATTAGTTGATGATAAATGCTCAACTAGTGAGTACTTTGTATTTTTTGGAGGAAATCTGATATCTTGGAAAAGCAAGAAGCAACATGTGGTAGCTAAATCAAGTGCAGAATCTGAATACTGAGCCATTGGGCATTTGGTCTCTGAAGTTTTATGGCTCAATCTCTCCTTCAAGACTTAATAATCCCGGTATCATCTCAGTTCCACTGTATTGTGATAACCAAGCTGCTATGCATATTTCTGAAAATGCAGTGTTTCATGAGCGCACAAAACACATTGAGGTCGATTATCACTTCATTCGTGATGAGTTGGACAAGAAAGGAATCTTATTTTCATATGTCCGGTCTGTTGAACAACTTGCTGATATCCTCACTAAAGGACTACCTCCTAAGATTTTTCAAACTTTCTTGAGCAAGCTTGACTTCGACAATATCTACGCACCAGCTTGAGGGAAAGTGTTAAAGTAGTCTTAATATTAGTCCCACATCTGAAATAAAACTTAGATTGCTCTTTTTACTATCTGTTAGAATACAAGTGCAATTTCCCTTAACCCTTCTAAAACTTCGAAGTTGTAGAAGGGTTAAGGGAAATTGCACTTGTATTCTAACATGCCTCCTTAGGTCGAGCGCCCATTTTTTTTATGGGCCAAAGAAACAAGATAAATACCCAATAAATTGTAGGCCGAGACCTGGACAATACGCAGCGTAATTTTTTTTATCCGCATTTAAATTGCGTAGCCAGTGGGATATGAACCTGGGTTGCTCTGATACCATGTGAAAGTCCCTGCCACTATGCTAAAACTTCGAAGTTGTAGAAGGGTTAAGGGAAATTGCACTTGTATTATAACACTATCCTATATATAGGAGGCAATATATTTAGTAATTGAAAACCTAATAAAGTATTATTTTCAGTCTGTATAATTTTACATTACTATTGTGAGTAATTTTAACCATTAATATACTGATATATTTACAGTTTAATTGAGATTCCTTTTATTTAATCCTCAACTTACTAGGGTTAGCCTTTCAACATTACAAACCTCCTCGGATATAGTTACATATATTTACAGTTAAATTGAAAATTTCCCTGAATAGGTTTAATGGAAAATGGTTGTCCCTTTACTAAGCCTTTCAACATTGTATTCATTCTTGCTTCCCTTCTTTTCTTCCATGGAGGAGATGGCAGAAGAAACTGCAACAACAATATAGAACTGTGCATTATTCACCTTTCTCTAATCCTCCTTTCTAGGAGATTTTTCCTATGACAACCTTCTGGCTAAGGCACTACAAGATTCTAACATGTTATCGGTATATGAGGGTCGATGTTGCTGTTGATTAATTTTCTAAGTCACTCTTTTGAATTTGGGTTAGAATGAGATTCTAACATGTTGGATACAAAGGTAGTTCGTGTCATTGATGTTTACTTTTGTTTTTCCTCCTTTTTTTGGCTCTCTCTCTTCTTTCTTTCTTTCTAAAAGAAATTAAAATCCAACTTGAAATATTTAGGGGCTGTCTCATCGACATACTTCGGATTTACAAGGTTCTAACATGTTGTCGGGATGCAAGAGTAGTTGTTGTGGTTGATGATTACTTGCTTGGTTGATTCTATTCCTCTCGTCTTGGTCGGAATGCCATTTCCTTTCTTTTTTTTCTTTTAATATTATGCATAGCTTTAATATTTTATGAATTTTAATTATTATTGCTAGTTAAGTTT
The DNA here is from genome assembly GCA_017893485.1 of Hemerocallis citrina. Taxonomy (NCBI): domain Eukaryota; kingdom Viridiplantae; phylum Streptophyta; class Magnoliopsida; order Asparagales; family Asphodelaceae; genus Hemerocallis; species Hemerocallis citrina. The sequence goes on from CM030368.1 coordinate 54,786,183, forward strand.
CATTCTGCAAATACATTTTTGTGTTTTTTGAAAATGAGGTAAAAATTCAAAGAGCTAATTTGTCTGTTGGCTACGAAAAATTCCTGCCATGCCTGTGTTTTCTTTGGTACATTTAATTTTAATGGTTGGTGTCAGGTGTTGGGATTGGGGCGTAGCCTAACGCCGGCGGAACTAAATAGAGCAATGAGAAGTCGAAGTAGATAAGACAAATCAATTGAGCAAGCAAGTAGATCCATCAATACAATACAAACACGACGATTTATCCCGGTTAACTTTCGCTTAATTCGGAAAAAAATATAGGGAGAGTTGATATTCAACTAGAACATATTACAAGGAGTTACTGATTTACTCAATACAAGTAATTAAATTCACTCACCAAAAACTATCTCTCTTAAGCTACTCTTTGCAATGGGGAAAATATCAATGAAGTACTCTACTCTCATATTGGAGGAGTTTACAATATATATCGAAGAATAGAGAGAACCCTAGGTTTAATCTTGATTCTCAGTCGTCGGATATAACCTGTAGGAGAAGTAACTGAATAAGAGCTACACGATCTAACTTGGATTTGAAGATTGAGCTGTAACGACCTAACAAATCGAGGCCCAAAACGAACACAGCGCCGCGGTCGGTCGACAGTCCAACAAGATCGGTCGTCCGTCCTCCTCTCGGCCAAACCCTGTGCAACTGCGGTCAGGTGTGTGGTCGGGTGTGCGGTCCTGGGGTGCGGTCGACCGCAACTTTGGACAGTCGACTGCAACTTTGCCTGCACTATTGTTGCTCTGTTTTCTTCTACTCTCTTCGATGCTTCGATCTCTGTGCTTTATCTTACCTTCTTCTAATCTAAACCACGAGTATTCAAGACACATTCCTAACAAACTCCACCTTGGATTGTATACGAGTGCTATCACATGATGTGATTATTCATCTCCAAACTCTAATGAACTCCACATGCAAAAACACTTAGAACAATAACTTCTTCTTCTAGTTGAACAAATCTATACCCAATCTCATCGAACCGTATACCCTTTCAAGGGCATACCTCCATAGGCACAATCACGGAGTTGCCAACCTTCGCAAAAACTCCACATTCATCAAGGCACTCTCCACCTTCCGATGATATTCGAACGTCGTCGTCTTGCTTCGATGATGCTAGTTGCGGCAAACTAGATAAGCTTGCAGGATAACGGGAAAATGAGCAACACTTGTGCAAGTATTTCAGATTTTCCAAAGCTTGTAGAGATTTTTTGGCTTGACCCAACCACTCTCATACCTCTAATCACCTTATGACGACCTTATAAAACAGATAGAACTCCACATCTAGTTGTGTACCTACAACCCCGTGCATCAAGAGTTCCCAAGAAAATCAGGTTCCGTTTCAGCAGAGAAATATGCAAAACATCCCTTAAAGTGAACATATTTAGACCTGACATTTTCAACTCAACTGTCCCCTCACCTACTACTTCACAAATCACTCCAGTTCCTGTTCTCATACAACGCCCTGTAGTAGACTTATAAATAGAAAACAACTCCCTATCGAGCAAATATGTGAAGAACTCTCTAAGTCAAGAAACCAATTAGAATTCACTTCTAAAGAATTTGAAATAAGAAGATATGAATCACCTTAATCAAAGGCACTAACCACATTAGCGGCTAAATTTCCATTCTTGGCGCTCTCCTGATTCTGCAATTTCCAACAGTCTTTCTTGATATGCCCTGACCTCTTACAATATCGGTAACAGATCGAATCCTTTTGCATAGCACTTTGTCTTTTTCCTGAAGGACCTTCCACTGCTAGACAACTTGAAGTAGACGATGATTTATGGGTCTCCTCCCTAAGTTGATTTTTCTTCAATGCTTTTATTACACCATCTACCGAAATACTCTCCTTGGCAGATCTCCCATGTAGCATGGTAGTGATCAAAAGCGTGTACGAATACGGCAGTGAATATATTAGGTTGAAAGCTTTATCTTCCTCACACACATCCGCATTTATCACATTGAGTTCAGATAAAACCTTATTGAACTCTGTGATGTGGTCTTGGAGATCGGTATCTTCCTTCATTGACAAACAAAATAACTTCCTCTTCCAGTGCATCCGATCTAATAACGACAAATCAGAGTAGTCAGCTATGAGTTTTTCCCAAAAACTCATCACATCAGTTTCTTCAAGAAATCTGTACTTGACCTCGTCCGCCAATGATAGTTGAATAAGACTTATGGTTCTTTCACGAATATCTTCCCAAGAATCATCCTTCATATCAGTTGGCTTTTCTTTCTTCTTAACGGCTAACTGCAAATATTCTTGAACATGGACATCATACATGTAAACCTTCCAAAGATTGAAATTGATCTTTTCATCAAACTGCTTGATCTTCAAAAGATTGTGATTAGTCATCTTAACCAAGGAACTCAGCAACCTGACGCTTTGATACCAGTTGTTGGGATTGGGGCGTCAACGAATGCCCGTTATCGCAGCGGAACTAAATAGAGCAACGAGAAAGTCGAAGTGGACAAGACAAATCAATTGAGCAAGCAAGTAGATAGAATCAAGTGGATAGAATCAAGTGTGCGATCGGGGGTGCGGTCGACCGCAACTTTGGACAGTTGACCGCAACTTTGGACAGTTGACCGCAACTTTGGACAGTTGACCGCAACTCTGCCTGCACTATTGCTGCTCTGTTTTCTTCTACTCTTTTTGACGCTTCGACCTCCGTGCTTCATCTTACCTTCTTCTAATATAAACCACGAGTATTCAAGACACATTCCTAACATCAAGTTTATTGCTTATTGTGGAACTCTCAACTCTTATGAAATATTTGGGGAGTTTTATGCTCCATAACCCAAACCACAGTTTTATTTACATTTTCGTAATGTATCATTTTTCATTAATTAAAAAAAAACAGGATGGAAATAGTGAGAAAAGATATGTTAGCTTGTGACTTTGCAAAAGATATTGCACTAAACCAAGCAGAATGGAAAAACGCGATTCATGTAGCCGCCCCTAACTAGTTGGGAAAAAGGCTTTATTGTTGTTGTTGTAATTTTTTTTATTTTTAAAGTCATGGCATCAGTAGTTTAGAAGTATTTCATATGATGGGATGAAGCATAGCTTTGCATGAGAATTGATGATGACGATTAGATACATCTATATTTTGATTGAATACAATAGCATTTTGGCATGAGGAATATGGTTACTGTTATTAATTTAGATTAAACTTTCTAATTGTTAATTGGAGTTAGTAATTACAAAACTGTATTTTCCTTATTGAACTTTAAATTGGTACGAAAAAATATTACGGTTTAAGTGCTTCTTTGTAGGTTTCACTCAAAATCCCCCTTTTCATCCCCTTCTCATTTCCCCCCTTTAATTCTACATACCAATAGACGACCAAAATTGAAATGAGAAATTACTGCATTCATGCATGCTCAATTAATATTGCTTACAAAATTAAGTTTTGCACCTTATATATGGAATCACCTAATAGTGTTTAACTTCAGGATATTTTTTTTCTTTTCTTGGTAGGACTTCACAAGTATGTGAGTCTGTGATTGAATGAATAACCATAGCTATTGTTAGATATATGATATATTAGTGGTAAATAACACAGTGCTCCTTATATTAAATATTTGTTCCATCAATGTTTTAAGATTGATACAAGTAATTATATGAAAGTTTTGTTATAATCAAATATAAAAAATATATATGCACATTACAGTACTATTCAATTTGATCAATTCAAATGTTAGTGTTTTGCTACTTTTGAGGGTGAAAATATTGAATATTAATTAGTGAATTTTAACATTTTACCGCCAAGAAAGCATTCTCACATTTTTTTCATACAATGCTTGTCATTTTTTAACTCTTCATTTATATAAATCACCTTTCTTTTTTAATTTCAACTGAAAAGGTTACTTTATCTGAAATTTTCATATTAAACTACCATATATAGAGTACTGTAGCTTGTTTTCTATACATCATTTCTACATATTTGACATTCCAAAACCTGAAATCAAAATTTTTTGATGTCTTTTTAAAAAAAAATATAGACCGGTTCACTTTTCAAAATTTTTTGATGTCTTAGAGTCATGTCAAAACATTGTTTGGAAGCAATCACCACAGGGGGAGTTAGATGTTTGGAAAGTTGACTCTTTAACTCATTATAAGTTATTCTTGATACATAATCTTACAATTAGGTAAACAATATGAACACACACACACACACACCCCTGTTAGGATCGTGAGAAAAACAACAGAGATAAATTTGAGAAGAAAACAACACAAATATTATTTCTCAATCTCAAAAGATTTACAAAAAAACTCTCAATACTTTATAAGCTCTCTGTGGCTATCAATCTCTATTTTTCTCTTCAGTTGAGTGTATTTTCAAATGAAGAAAATAGTGAGAATTTATAGGAGGGAAAGAGACACCATGCTTTCGAAGAGACACCATGCTTCGGAAAAGACACCATGCTTCGGAAGAGACACCATGCTTGCACCAAACGTTGTCATGCATCAGCATGCACCAAACGTTGCATGCATGAGTGCATGCTCTTTTGTGGCGGGACCTACAATTCTCCCCCTCACGCCACATCTGCACCAATCGTCATCTCTCATCCATTCCAGTTATGTCTCTGCATAACTCTAGTTTCTCCCGAGACACAATCTTTGTCAACATGTCTGCTGGATTCTCCTTCGTGTGGATCTTCATCAGTTTCAACAATTGTTGATCCATCACCTCGCGTATCCAGTGATAGAGAATATCAATATGTTTTGTTCGGGAATGGTACATTGAATTCTTGCTCAAATCCAGAGCACTCTGACTGTCACAATGTACCTTGTAGTCATTCTGCTTGATCCCGAGTTCTTGTAGAAATCGCTTTAACCACAACATCTCCTTGCCAGCTTCAGCGGCAGCAATGTACTCTGCTTCTGTCGTAGATAGTGCAACGCACTTCTGCAATCTTGACTGCCATGACACAGCTCCCCCTGCAAAAGTGTAGATAAAACCAGAAGTCGATTTTCTACCATCAAGATCTCCGGCCATATCTGCATCTGTATAGCCTTCCAAAACCGGATCAGCTCCCCCGTAACACAAACATATCTTTGAAGTACCCTTAAGATACCTGAGAATCCACTTAATAGCCTCCCAATGCTCATTTCCTGGATTGGAGAGAAATCTGCTTGCCACACCCACTGCATGTGCAATATCCGGCCTCGTACACACCATTGCATACATCAGACTTCCAACCGCTGAAGAATAAGGCACAACTTCCATTTCCTCGATCTCTTTCCTGGATGAGGGACACGAACTCTTGCTCAACTTGAAATGATTAGCCAGTGGGATGCTAACTGGCTTGGCACCCTCCATGTTGAATCGCTTGATCACCCGTTCAACATATTTCTCTTGAGATAACCACAATCTTCGGGCCTTTCTGTCTCGAGAGATGTTCATACCTAAAATCTGCTGAGCTGGCCCAAGGTCCTTCATATCAAAGACCTTAGAGAGTTCTATTTTCAGCTGTCTGATCTTCACTGCATCTTGTCCGACGACCAACATGTCATCGATATATAGTAACAGTGCAATGAAATTTCCATCAGGGGACCTTTGAATGTAGACGCATTGATCTGCAGCAGTCCTCTTGTAGCCTTGACTCACCATGAATGAATCAAACTTCTTGTACCATTGCCTTGGTGCTTGCTTGAGGCCATACAAACTCTTCTTCAGCTTACATACGAGATTCTCTTTCCCTGGAACCTCGTATCCCTCTGGCTGCTCCATGTAAATTTCTTCATGCAGATCACCGTGAAGAAATGCAGTCTTCACATCCATTTGTTCAAGCTCCAAGTCTAGGCTAGCTGCTAATCCGAGCATGACTCGGATTGAAGTCATCTTTACAACTGGAGAAAAAATCTCACCAAAATCGATGCCCTTCTTCTGAAGGAATCCTTTGACCACTAGCCGAGCTTTGTGCTTCTCCACCTTTCCGCTGCCATCTTTCTTGAGCTTGAATACCCACTTGTTCTTTAGTGCCTTCTTCCCTCCTGGAAGCTTAACCAAATCGTAGGTTTGGTTCTTCTCTAAAGAGTCCATCTCATCCCGCATAGCGTGCAGCCAGTTGTCTTTGTCTGGATGAGACAATGCTTCCTGGAAATTCTCTGGTTCCCCTTCATCAGTAAGAAGAATGTACTCTGATTCTGGATATTTAGTAGACGGAACATGGCCTCTTTCAGATCTACGTAGCTGAGGCTCACTCGTCTCAGGCGGTGTATCATTATCTTGTACTGGTTCTGCAGCTGTGAAAGGTTGCGGCTCCCCAGGCTCATCAATCCCTTCTTCCTCCTCCTCTGGTTCTGCTTCTAGTTCTTGATCAGACACATCATCATCTGCGGCAGCTTGTACTGGTACTGTATCTGGAACAAAGTCGGGAGTACTGACAGGACTTTCAGCAATTGTAGGCTTTTCAGTGTCCCCATATGTCTGATTTTCATGGAACACCACGTCTCTACTTCTGATGGGCTTCTTCGTCTTTAGATCCCATAGCCTGTATCCAAACTCCTCGTCTCCATAGCCTATGAAAATGCATGGAGTGGTTCTCGCATCGAGCTTCTGCCTGAGCTCCTTTGAGACATGTGCATAAGCCAGACATCCAAATGTCCTCAGGTGAGAGTAGGAGGGGTTTTTGCCAGTCCATTTCTTCTCCGGGATGTTGAAATTCAGCGGGACTGATGGAGAACGATTGATCAAGTAGCAGGCGGTGCGAACAGCTTCTCCCCAAAATGGCTTTGGCAGCTTTGCTGTGCTGAGCATACTTCTGACTCTTTCCATGATTGTTCGGTTCATTCTTTCTGCTACCCCATTGTGTTGCGGGGTACGTGGAACCGTCTTCTCGTGCCGAATGCCCTGACTCTTGCAATAGGCATCAAAACTCCTGGATGTATACTCGCCTCCGTTATCTGAGCGAAGGCACTTCAGCTTCTTCCCCGTTTCACGCTCTACCATGGCATGAAATGATTTGAAGATTTCCAAGACCTGATCTTTTGTCTTCAGAAAATACACCCACACCTTCCGAGAAGCATCATCAATAAATGTCAGAAAGTATTTGTTACCGCCTAGCGACTCCACCTCCATGGGACCGCAAACATCAGAATGTATCAGACTGAGCAACTCTGATCTCCTTGTCGAAGAGGAACTAAAAGAGACTCTTCGCTGCTTGCCAAATAAGCAGCTGCTGCAAGGTTGAAGCTCTGCATTCTTGGTAATGGAGATAAGATTTTCCTTCATCAAGGTTGATAAACCTTTCTCACTCATGTGACCGAGTCTCTGGTGCCACAGTTTCTGCGAAGCTTCATGTTCAACAATATTGAGACTCTCCACATTGATCTTCACATGAGTCTTGTACAAAGTGCTGCAGAGATGTCCACGAGCGATCACCATTACACCTTTCAGCATCCTCCACGAGCCATTGCAAAAACGGTTATCATAGCCCTTTTCATCTAGGGCTCTTACCGAAAGAAGATTTTGTCGAAGTTCAGGTACATGGCGAACATCCTGCAGTGTGATTGTGCACCCGGCATCAGTCTGCATCCGAACGTCACCAATTCCGACAATCTTAGCAAAGCTAGAATTGCCCATCCTCACCGAGCCAAAGTCTCCAGCTTTGTACGTCGTGAAGATGTCCTTTCGAGGAGTGGCATGGCAAGATGCTGCAGTATCTACCACCCATTCTATGCCCTGATTCGACACATGGAGGCATGTCTCATCCTCATGAGAGCAAAGAGCCACATCTTCTAGTACTGTGACTTGTGCATCTCCTTCTTTCTTTGGTTGTGACCTTCCCTGACCGCCTTGCTTTTGTAACTTCCAACAATTTCTTTTCATGTGGCCTGGTTTGCCACAGTGATGGCAGTTGTATGCAGGCCTCCTCCCATCACTTGATTTGCCTCTCGATCTTCCTCTGCTTTGGCTCCTGCCTCTCCACCTGCCTCGATCTTCCTCTCGCTGTCTCCCACGGACTTCTGTGACGCAGGCTTGTGCTTCTGTGCCAACGTCCTTTCTCCGAGCTTCCTCATTGAATAGGGCATCCTTAACCATAGCCATGGTAAGATTGCCAGTCGAAGCCGAGTTGCTGAGGGAGACCACCAATGTCTCCCAACTGTCTGGAAGAGAGTTGAGAAGTAGAAGTGCCTGTAACTCATCTTCAAGTGGTAACTCCACTGAAGATAGCTGATTCACCAGGCTCTGAAACTCGCTGGTGTGTTCTGCTACAGAAGTTCCTCCCTGTAGCTTCAGGTTCACCAACCGTCTCATCAGCAGGGCCTTATTTCGAGCTGTCTTGGCCTGGTACATATCCGCCAGCTTCTTCCAAAGGGCAAAAGCATCCGTCTCCTGGGCAACATGATGGAAGACACTGTGATCGATCCACTGTCGAATCTGACCGATCGTTTTCCTGTTCATCTTCTTCCAGTCTGCCTCATTGGTAGCTTCAGGTCTCTCTCCCTTCTCCTCAATAGGATCAAAGAGATCTTTACAACTTAGGAGATCTTCCATCCGAGGTCTCCAAAGTGTATAGTTGGTGGCAGTAAGCTTGATCATGGCTCCAAATGATGATGATGATATTGATTCCTCCATCGACATCTTGATCTGCAAAGGCTTTTGGCACTCAACAACTCAACCTCGCTTTGATACCACTTGTTAGGATCGTGAGAAAAACAACAGAGATAAATTTGAGAAGAAAACAACACAAATATTATTTCTCAATCTCAAAAGATTTACAAAAAAACTCTCAATACTTTATAAGCTCTCTGTGGCTATCAATCTCTATTTTTCTCTTCAGTTGAGTGTATTTTCAAATGAAGAAAATAGTGAGAATTTATAGGAGGGGAAGAGACACCATGCTTTCGAAGAGACACCATGCTTCGGAAAAGACACCATGCTTCGAAAGAGACACCATGCTTGCACCAAACGTTGTCATGCATCAGCATGCACCAAACGTTGCATGCATGAGTGCATGCTCTTTTGTGGCGGGACCTACACCCCCCCCACACGTTTCAAGTTTAATTAAGAAACACCCAGCCCTTTTTCTTGAGGCCATAACCCTTCGTTAAACTTATACTTCCGTTATGTATGAACCGTGCGTTTGTAAACACCCCCCCCTCCCGAAAAATTGAAAATTTTGAAAGAAATTTGGTCAAAAAAATGATACATCTGCCGAGATAGACATTTTCTTTCATGAAGAGCACTAGCAAAGATAACCTTTCGAAAAACGTGAATATCCAAAAAAACACACATTTAATAGCACGCGGGTCAAGTTTATCTACCCGGTTGGAGGTTTTGAACAAAATAAGTGCAACAAAAACACGAGGTGGTAGAGAAAATTGATCTTTAGATGAAAATACCAGTTGAAAAGGTAACTGATTTTGAAGAAGAGGAGTAGGCATACGGTTAATAAAAAATCAGGCAGTGAGAACCGCAAAACTCCAATAAAACTTTGGGACTTTCATTTCAAATATCAAAAAGCGAGCAGTGCTAAGTAAATATTGATTTTTGCGTTTCTGCCACTCCATTTTGTTGATGAGTATATGCGCAAGAGGTTTGGTGTATAATTCCATGTTAAGGAAAGAATTTTTGAAAATCAGAACTCACATATTTTTTAGCATTATCAGAACGAAAACATTTAAGAGTAGTACCAAAATGTGTGTTTGTCTCAAAGAAAAATTCTTTAAAAACTGTAAAAACTTCAGAACGATCTTTGAGGAGAAACGACCATGTTATGCCAGAGAAATCATCAATAAACGTAACAAAATAATGATATTTATTAAATGTGGGAAAACCAACAGGTCTCCAAACATTAGAATGCACTAAATCAAATAAATGTTCACTACATATATTGACGCGTCTTGGGTAGGGAACTCGATGATGTTTACCTAGCTCACAGGACTCACAAGATAACTGAAAAGAAGACTCACAACCAGAAACTAAATGCTTGAGAGTAGGAAGGTATGGATGCCCTAGTCGCCGGTGCCACAATGCAGGATCAATAAAAGAATGAAAAGCCGAGACTGGAGAATCCAAGATATATAACCCTTGTTGTTCATGACTGGTGCCAGTAACCTTCCTCGTCGTAATATCCTGAAATACACAGTGAGAAGAAAAAAATGTTACTGAACAGTTTAAATCCTTAGAAATTTTAGGAACTAATAATAGGCTGCTAGGAAATGTAGGAACACGCAAAACAGATGTAAGAGAGAGATCTGAAGAAAGAGAGATATCGCCCTTCCTTTGAACAAGGACTGGAGATTCATCAGCAATACACACATGATAATTGAAAAGTAAAGAGAAAGAAGAAATCGGTAAAGGAGACATATGTTCTGAAGCATCTGAATCAATAATCCACTGATGTGAAGAAACATGATAAGTAATACCTGAGTGAACAAAATTACTAGGAAAAGACATCAAATTGCGAAATGTATGATACTCTTCAGCAGAGAGGGTATACTGGGAGGTGGTTGGCACAACCGTACGAGTAGTAGTTGAAGAAGAAGACTCCACAGTGGAAGACAGATGAGCAGCAGAAGGACGACCAATGTGTTTCCAACATGTCGCATACTTATGAGATCGGCCTCAACAATAGCTACAATACTCAGTGTTGCGATGACTGTCACCATGACCACGACCATGATCACTTGGCCTTGTGAAAAATAAGATCCATGATCCCTGGAGGATGAAGGGAACTGATGTGAGGGATTAGAAAAATCACGGCCACAGTCAAAGACGAGTGCAGACTGTGTTGGGGTTTTAATAAGGGCAGGAGGGGGTATTCATGGTAGCTGAACATGGAGATCACGTAGAGAGGGACTGACGTTGGTGGTAAGGATATGAGGGCGAACACCTTCAAGATATGGGTGAATATTTCCCAAGACAAGGACGACAAGAAGATCCTCACATTGCTGCAAATGGACAGCGAAATCGGAAGAATATGGGTGATAGATCTTCCATTCTTCTAAGAACTAATTGAAGTGGGATAGACACGCATGAATATCGTCACCTCATTTGGTTTTGATTGCATCACAAAAGATATGATACAGGCGTTGCATGTTATTGGAAGATGAGTACATGTTATGAAGAGTATCCCAGATCTTTTTGGCTATGTCGAGGAAAGTGATGGAGGTGTAAATGTTCCGGTCCATACAGTTGGTCATGTAGTACCCCGCATTTTTTAAATACTATTTTTGAGATCTGAAAATAGATTAAAATGATTTTTGGAGATTTAATAAATGTTTTTATGAAAATTTATCTTTTTACACGTGCAAAACACGTGCAAATATTTTCTTGGGAAGTTCAAAAGCCAAAATTATTTTGTGAAAAATTATTATTTATTATTCGGGATTACTTGTAATTTTTCTAGATTTTTCTGATATTTATTGGACCTATTTGCAAATATTTCAAAAAGAGGGACTTTTGTGCAAAATTACCAAATGGGGGTGAAAACTCTAGATTTTCAGATTTTGGGGCTGGGTATAATGCCTAGTCAACTCAGGGCTAAAAAGTTTGCCTTTTGTTTTGATGAATTTGGTTTATTTTACAAGTTTTGATAAAAGGGGATCTTTTTGCAAAATTGTCATTTTTAGGGATAAAAATGTAAATTCATTTTTCTGGACTTTTCAAACAGTGCCGGATGGAAATAAAATATTTATTTTATTTTTAAATTTCAATTAAATTGGTTTTATCAAGTTTCCAAGTATTGGGATCAATTTATGTAAAGTTATATTTTAAAAGGAGTATTTTGCAAATGTGTTCAAAACCCTAATTCTCCTAATTCCGGCCTATTTAAAAGGTGGAGTGCAGCCATCTTTCACTGCACAATACAAAAGGTTCATTGTTTTATTTTTCTTGGAGATTCAAAGAGAAGATCTTGGTTTTCTTGCAAAGGAGAGGCTTTTTTCTATTTCTATCTTGTCTTCGTTTGATCTCTTCAACAAGGTGAGTGACTTGTTTTGTTTTATTTTGTTTTTTGAATATTGTATGTGGTATTTCATCTATTAGAAGGCATGCTAGGGTTTTGATATGAATACTTATGGTGGATTTAATGGATGGATAAGTTAAAATTGGATCTTTTGAGAATAACCCTAGTTATTTGTGAGTAGAGTTGCATGTGGATGATTTTAGATTGTTGGAGAACCTAATACAAATTTTGAGTAGGCTATTTCTTTTGGGTTATTACTGATTTGATTGAGTATGGTGAAAGTTATGCATTAATTGATTAAAGATGAGATTTTTGGGACTATTGGTGAGTTGGGTGAAAGCAACTTGGCCATATTAATGATAAATTTGTTTATGAATCAACTATTGAGAATAGTTGAGATTGAGTTTGAGGAATTTTGAGAATGAGCAGTGGATTAAAAGACCATGTCTTGAGGATTTGAGTTGTGATGACAAAATTTGGGGATTGATACATTTTTGATTAAATTTGGGGAATTTGTGATTTTGTGAAAGATTTTACTTGAATTTGGATTTACTCAAATACTAAGTTTTAAACCTGAACATTTTGTTATTTTAGTTTATGGGTTTGTGAAGTTCTTTTGGTGCACAAGTATGCACAAACGTTTTTCATAAATATCGTATTTTTGTTGTTTAAGAAGAAATTGAGTTTTATGCGTTTTCGAAGAATTTGACTATATCACAACTTATTTTGGTATTGATATGTTTTGGAATATATAACAAAGTTATTTTGATGTGATTCTTAAAAACTCTAATTTTGATATATGCACACATACATGTTTTATTTTGAAGAAATTCATCAAAAATCTATTTTATCCATTCAAGTGGTTTTGATTGTTTTTTTTATGGATCTTTGTATATCCTATAAGTTGTATTTGATCATATCAGAAATATACTTTTTATAGATTTTGTTTTTGTAAAGTAAACCTTCGTATTGGTTGAAATATGCACAACCCAAACTGCAGTTTGTAGGTGTGACGGTCGACTGGAATATATTTCTACAGTCGACCGTCGCTACTTGGCTGCGGTGTTTTTTCTCGTTTTCTTGAAATCTCGTGCGGAACAGTCGACTGAACCATTTCTCCAGTCGACTGTCTCTGCTCTGTTTTTGATATTTTCTCGAGGTGTTGGATTTTCGCTCTGGACAGTCGACTGGTGACTTTTACAGTCGACCACCAATACTTAGAATTATTTTTCTTAAAATGTTGGATTTTCGCTCTGGACAGCTGACTGATGACTCTTTACAGTCGACTGTTACTGATGCTTTCTTGAGTTATCCTGATGTTCTTTAAACGACTGATTCTTTAAACGTTTTTGGATCTATAACTTACTATTCTAAATATTATCTTCTTACAGAACATATGTTTTCAAGATATTTTATTGTTGGATTTGGATTCTGGAATTTTATACAAGACTTGGGTTTTTGTTGATTGGAGAAGTTTCTCCATATGATCATTTTGACGATGGATTTGTGAGTTTTGGTCTTGTCGATATCTCAAAGAGTTGAGTGGGAGTCCTGTGAAACGGCAGTTGAGATTTGTTGAGTTAGACCTGGGGGGTCTTGGTTTGGTTGTTGTTGAGTATTTAAGTCCGGCAGGATACACTAACTCTAGAGATGGAAATTTTGTGTTTTAATAATAACCAACTTAAGGACAGACACTAGTGGGGATGTGATGGAACTTGGAAAACGTGAGTATAGGCTCATGGTTTGTTTAGTCCAACGGATGTATTCCAGGACTGTTTGTTATTCTGTCCCTAGAGGACATTTGTATGTTCACGTGTCGAGGGTCTGCAGGCCTATTCACGGAGCATGCAGGGTGCATTCGCGTGTCAAGGGTCGGCAGGCCTATTCACGGAATGTACCTGGTGTATCTACACGTCAAGGGCCTTGCAAGCCTATTCATGGGGTACACGATTTGGGAGATGAATCTCCGGTTGTTTTTGAGCTATCTTGCATGATACTTATGCGTCGAGGGTTGTGGTGCCTATTCGCGGAGTATTCTGGATCTTGTTTTTCATCACCATAGTAGGATTAGTTGCATAACGAGGGGTTATCCCTATAAAGTGGAGATCGTTAAGGGCTTGCACCAGATCTATATACTATGGAATGCATAGAAACCGACAAGTATGCATTAGACAGTCAGCATATAGAGAATGTGTTTTCTTAACTTGGTTTTATGCTTGTGTTTTTCTGTTTTCCTACATCTGACACTTAGTCTAGATTCACTTGATGTTTTCATGTATTACTATTTACTATCTTATATTCCTTGATGTTTCCATGCATTACTAATTGTTATTTGTTATTTCATTTATTCTTGCTATTAATACATGTTGTTGATGACTTCATGCTTAATGTTTTATTTATGTTGTTTTGTTTTTATGTCACTCACACCGTTATGGCTGACCCCTTTAGTTTTGGGGGTTAGGGTTATATTTAGCCTCATGTTTTACAGGTTATTGTTGCTTAGAGCTTAGGGTTTGGATGCTTGAGATAAATTGATGTAATAGAGTTTTTGTGTAAATTTTGTAAAAGAAGTGTTGTAAAAAGAAAGTTTGTAATTCAAGGTGTTTTGTATTTCCGCTGTGTTTTGTAAATGATTATTGTAATAAAAGTTGAAATAAAAAATTATCTGTGTTTTTGGCTATATGTACTATTGCAATTGAAGTTGATGCTGGGAATTGTGCCGCATATTTCTAAGATATCATATTGGAAATTCGGGGCTCTACAGGTCATCATATTGACAATCAAGTTATCATCACGATCCCATACTTTGAATGTGGGATCTGTTGGCAGAGGAGCTGGGTCAGTGAGGTGATGGTATATCTCGTGCCCTTTGAGAAAATACATGACAGAACGCGACCATGTCATAGAGTTGCTGCGACCGGAGAGGTTCTCGGTGGTCATGCGTTCGGCCTTCAAGAGAGGAGGGGAATCGGTCGTCGGTAGAGGAGAGGGAGTTGCCATCGGAGGAAGAGGAGGAGGAGGAGAGGTCACCGTTGAATTATTAGAAGTCGTCATAGGAGTTGATCTAGATTATATCTGAAGGAGAAAATAGGTGAAAGAGATAGATGATGATTGGAGAGGGCATCAAACACGGGCAAACATTCCAGAACAGTGCGGATCATAGGGCTACATCCTTTTTTTGATTTTTTTTTTCTTCTTTTTTTGTGTGCAAACAAACAAGAAGAGAGTGAGGGTACGTGTCAGGAGTTTAGTGGAGGAGAGGCAGAGTGTTTAGGTGGATAGCGAGTTGCGGGAGGAGAGCGGAGAGACGACCGGTGATGGGTAGCGGGTGCAGTCAGTGTGCATCCGTCGGGAGTAGAGATTATGGGTCTAAAGGGTGTGCGGGAGTAGA